>CM030359.1:218968927-219568927 GCA_017893485.1 Hemerocallis citrina
GAGCTAAAAAATTTTGTGGACACTCTTGTATGTGTCCAAAACTATAGTCTAAAATTTCATAATTTTTCGAGGTCATTTGATACCTCAGAAAATTTGTGGAGTGCGACTGGTCTGGAAGTAGTGGCTGAAACTTACTGTGTTTGGACTAAAATTCAAAAGGCCATAACTCCTTGTGTATGTATGATATTACTATGAAATTTTGGTTGTAGCTTTTGGTATGAGTCTATTGGATGAATCTCAAATTTTAGAATTTTTAGAGATTATTTGATGAGGTTTCAACAATAAACCGTATACAGTCCCAAAACCCCATTGAAGGAGTGGCTGAAATTGTATGCTACGTGTGAAGGGTCATAGCTCATTGTGTGAGATGAATCTAAATATGAATTTTGGACACAATAAAATGGTATATGTGTAGATTAAGAATCTCAAATTTCATGAGCATTGGACTCAAGGTTGATTTATTATTTAATTTCAAAGTGAGCTATGTTCAGCCTAGTACAAGTTGACTAGTTTGTGAAGATGAGAAATTTTGGAACTATTTGTTAAGAATTTGGAAAATTGACCAACTAGAGAGTCATAGTAGGGAGTTTGCAAAGGTCTTAGGTGTGGAGCCTAAGTTGTTTCCAAGCAAGGTTTTGTCAGTAGCAACGCCGTCAGGTGAAGAATTGATTGCTGATCGATATTACGAGGGCTGTGATATCGAGATTGGCAGGAGATTATTCGGCATTGATCTGATTGAGCTGCAAGTCTTAGGAGTAGATGTGATCATGGGCATTGATTGGATGGCAATATATGATGCCACAATTGAATCCAAACAGAAAGAGGTGTTAGTGAAAGCACCAAGTGGTCCCGCAGTGACTTTTCAAGGGAAGAAGAAAGTTCCGATGGTGGCTGCAATCGTATCCAAGATGGCCATTCCAGATAAAGTCAAAGGCATTCCGATTGTCAGAGATTTTCCTAAGGTGTTCTTAGAAGATTTGCCAGGATTACCGCCGCAGAGAGATATGGAGTTTTGCATTAATGTTCAGCCGGGGAGTGCTCCAATTTCTAAGGCTCCGTACAGGATGAAACCTGTAGAGCAAGATAAAGTGAAAAAGAATATTGAGTTGTTGAGCAAGGGGCTTGTTAGGCCGAGTTCCTCACTGTGGGGTGCGCCAATGTTGTTAGTCAAGAAGAAGGATGGGTCAATGAGGATGTGCATTGACTACCAGGAGTTAAATAGGGTGACTATTCAGAACAAGTATCCACTTTTGCGGATTGATGATTTGTTCGACAGGCTTCGGGGAGCAGCTGTGTTTTCGAAGATTGATTTGAGATCAGGGTATCATTAGGTTCGAGTCAAGGAGGAAGATGTGAGTAAGATAGCTTTCAGGACTCGTCATGGGCTCTATGAGTTTTTGGTGATGCCATTCGGGTTGACGAATGTGCCAGCAGTGTTCATGGATATGATGAACCGGGTTTTGAGGCCATTTATTGACTCCTTCGTAGTAGTTTTCATCGATGATATTTTGGTGTATTCGAAGTCGGAGGAGGAGCATTCTGTGCACTTGACAGCGGTATTATAGAAATTGCAGGAGCATAGCTTGTACGCCAAGTTGTCGAAGTGTGAGTTTGGGAAGTTTGAGCTAGTCTTCCTTGGTCATATCCTTTCTAAGGAGGGATGGCCATTGATCCTCAGAAGGTTGAAGCAGTAAAAGATTGGCCCAGGCCAACGTCTGTGAAGGAAGTTAGGAGTTTCTTGGGTTTGGTTGGTTACTACAGGAGATTCATCTAGGGCTATTCTCAGATTGCAGTTCCTTTGACAGGTTTGACCCGGAAGAATATGGCATTTTCATGGATTGATAAGTGTGAGGTGAGTTTCCTTGAGTTAAAGGAGAGGTTGACTACTGCACCTATCTTAGCTTTGCCACAAGCTGGGAAGGATTATGATATCTACAGTGATGCATCTCTCAGAGGTTTGGATTGTGTCTTGATACAAGAAGGCAAGGTTATTGCTTATGGTTCGAGGCAATTGCGTCTGCATGAGAAGAATTATCCGACGCATGATTTGGAGCTAGTAGCTATTACTTTGCCTTGAAGCAGTGGAGGCATTATGTTTATGGAGAGAAGTGTAACACCCCAATTTATTTATTTATTTATTTTTTTGAAACTAAACCTCTAAATACAATTCTTTCAATTTCTATATTACTTTAAACACAAACTAAGATAGATATATTTCAAATAAAATTTTGGCAGAGTCTCCCCTGAAATTTCTGCCCCGAAATACAAAAAGCTTACAGAATTCTGCTCTAAATACCGTAGCTCACAACACAGGCAATATAATCATGGGCTCTCCAGGCCAAAATGAGCAGAATCACACAAGCAATATAAATATCATGCTCTGGGGGCCAAACTCATATCATAATATCAATTATCAATTAAAAACCATAAATTTCCTTTAAAAACTTATATAAGTAATAGAAAAACTGAAGAAGAACTTTCCAAAAACCAAACACAGAACCCAATACTCCGAGAGGTGGGTACGGGCTTTCTTACCTCATCACAGCACTATATCTATATATGTTCACTTTAATACAAAATAATACATCAACTGTCTGTGTTTCTTTATTTACTAAATACATTAATCTATCATCTCAATCAAATATAATTTCTAACTCTATAACTACCTCACCGGGCTGCTAGCAAACCTGTAGGAGAGTTAGGGTTGTCCACCCTCAAGGAGGGATCCCCCCAACCCCCAGAAAACAATAGGGGTTAGCCATTTCTGGTGTGAGTATAACCGTTAATCTAATAAATTAATTAAATTGTATAAAGAAAATAAATTAAACTTACAAACATCAAGTTAAGATGATGCAATCTGAAATCTGAGCATAAAAACATCACCAATACGATTTTATATCAAAATACTCTTCAAATCTGCATCCAATTATGTAATTACCCATACTTCACACATTTCATTATATGCTTCACATCGACCTCGTATATATCCTCATTTTACATTCGCATAATACGAATTCACATACAATCCATTACTTTTCAATTTGAATTCCCTAACACGAATTGTCATCTTTTCACAATTATCGCCATAACAGCATTTTGTTATTTATATGAATAAAACCACAAGATGTTACTACATCATTTCTTCATCTCTATTTAGCCATACACTTTATTTACTTGTATTATATTATCAACTCACCCATTCATCCTGGAGGTTGTGCCAAGGCGAGTAGTTCCCCGACACACTTCCAAGGTACACAAACTTGTATCACAGCATACTTTCTTTAATAACCATTTTCACAACCACTCTTCTTATTACATACATCGCATGCATACAAACAACAATACCAACTACATCGTCATACCTTCTCATTACAAGTATTTATTTTATTGAATAACATCACATATCACATCATAAACATATGCATTCATACTCATAATGTCACATTCATTTATATCTCATAACACAAACACAACATCTCATTGCACATTGCAACTTGCTTGCAGTTCATCACATCATTATCATATCACTAATAACATAAATTGCCATTAACTTCACTTGCATTCACATCACAATATACTCCATATCCCAAACATAGTTTGGGCAATCACATATCACACCCCAAAGCCGATAGTTTGAGTAATAATCACCGCACCCCAAGTAGAACTTGGGCAATATCACATCACTTTCCAAGCCGATAGCTTGGTTATTAATTCACTTCAATTACTTTTCACCTTCACTTTACTTAATTCTTCATTTCCATTAATCATTACCATTATCATGCCAACTCACCTTGCGAATTATGCCAAGGCAGGTAGTTCCCACCATTTCCACAGAAATAGTGGGCAGGTAGTTCCTCGACACAATTCCAAGGTGTAACAACTCATAACATACTGTATTTTACTTTAATAATCACTTTCATAATACAATTACTTCATACTATTCATAATAATACACATCTCTTTTACTTTTTCATTTTAAATTAACCACATACACTCGTATTCCTTCATATTCATTTTTATTCACAACCACTTTCTTTCACATTCACAATTCACTTCCTTTCACATTCATAATTCACGTTCCACTTTCTTTACTCTCACATTTTTATTTACACTTAGTTATTTTATTAGTTTGTCGACCAGTGAGTCACAGTATCCTAACATACTGAAAGCCGACAGCCCAGTAAACACGCGGCCCGATGCTCACACAGAGTCTTACTCGTCCGAGGCTACGTCTTCCTCCTAGCCGAACTAGCGAGGAAACCACTAACCCCAAGTAGAACTTGGGTACTTCCTCCCAGCCGAAGCCAAGAGGGAAAAACCACGACCCCAGGTAACCTGGGAACTTCCTCTCAGCCGAAGCCAAGAGGGAAAACCACTAACCCCAGATAAACTGGGTACTTCCTCGCGATAGCTGTCATCGAGGGAACAACCGGGCCTCAAGCCGATAGCTTGGGCGATAAAAACCACTTACCCCAAACATAGTTTGGGTCCACTTTTCCCAAGCCGGTCCTTGGGTGTTAGGAGGTCTAGCCCAAACCCCCAGGATTGCTGTAGGTACTGGTCAACAAAACCATCTGTTATTAGCATTAATCATTTCATCTTTCCATCTTACTTTATCACACAAGCATTTCACTTTGGCTTTACAACGAGTCATGTCTTTGACTTTAACCATGTGAATTAGTAACACATTTTATTAGCACGTACCATCTTATCTTTTATCTTACCATTTGGTGCATATCCGTTGTCCACAATATTAATCATCATATCATTATACCACATTATGCATACATCCTGTCATTCAACATATAAAACCATCATATCATATTATTTCATAATATTAATGCGCCAAGATTTTTATTTTTCCATAACATCCCACATTAAGAATGCCCTATTATTCGTTACCTCATTGTACCATATATAGGCATACGCCAAGTTATAACATTAATAAAAGAACTATATTATGTTATTCCATATCGTAAGAGTATCAAAACGTATAATTCATCACATTATAATATCATACTATTGCTCATTAATTCACTTCGAACATAATTATAATGCAAACATATACCCACTTACTAATTTCATCAATTATCACATCACGGGTCAATATCATGATATATATATCACAAACATACACCACACATGCGGGTTTCCAAGAAAAAGGGGCCAAAATCACTTATTTCCTCTAATTAAATCTCATAATATCCAATTATAGCATACTAGCTCATACACCATGTTCCATGTAAGTAAAATCACCTATAAGGACCTATATGTCCCAAAACATGCACAAAACATGCACTATAAATACACGGGTTTCCAAAACATGATCACAATCACTAATTTCATCTAATTACATCTTATAACATCCATCCATAGCATGCTAGCCCATACACAAGGCTCCACATATACCAAATTACCTATATCGGCCTATATACCCAAAAACATGCACGAAACTTGCACGAGGTAAACATATGCATAAACCATTTAATATATTTAATTTTTATACTTCAACATGTCACATTAACCCATAATATAGGTTTTATATACTTAAAATAGTTAATTTCGCCAAATATCACAAAAACCCATTTTCGGGCCCCTAAAAATCCGTATTTTCATTGAAAATCAATTTTTGACATAACTTCTACAAAATATATCAGAAAGCCACGAAATTTGGCCACAATATAAAATATTTATAGATACAACATACTCACCTGACGGATCGAGAAAACGATGTCCCACGTCCTCCTGGTAGTCAGTCGAAGTTCAACTTTTTCCACCTAATTGGAAAATTATAGGACCGATTAGCATAAAACTCAAAACTCGACCTACGGACCTCTAAATTTGAATCCGTCTTCACCCACATGTCATAAATGACATAAGTAGGTGAGCTACATCGATAGATTTTGAAGTCGGGTCCCAATACAAAAACTTACTCATCGATTGGAGGAACCCTTTAAGGGAAATCCCCAAATATCTACTTGCTTTCATCTAATTCTCCTAATTTCTCAAATTAGGGTTAAATAATAGTAATAAAACTCAATGACACCTCCGAATCTAACAAATTCTCTCCTAAATCTCGCTTGGGCATTTCAGCGAACACCCGGCGTGCATAATACACATACACACTTTCTCATTCGATTTGATTGAGAATTAAGCCTACAAAACTCATCCTAATTTCATATTAATACTTTCATAATATTCTACACCCTCATATGCATTTTCTACAATTATTAGAATCGAGTTTCCTACCCGATTTCATAAACCCTAAAATCCGAGTTTATACCAAAATTAGAACTTCACATTTCCCTCATGATAATTCAAATCTTCAACTCCTAGCATGTTCTATGCGCTCTCTACACCTCCCTACATCAATTTCTAGTAAAAGAAATGAAAAGCATACAATTTAATAAACTAACATACAATCTCTCATACCTTCTTGAAATCTTCTTGAAAAACCAACACCGCCACGAGCTATAGCACCTTCCAATTAGTCATCCCCTCAATTTAATTTAGAAATAGTGAGGAAATGAAATGGATTTGGGTGGGGGAGAGGGAGGCCGGAGTGGGTCGGTTTGGTTGGGAGAAAGAAACGGGAAAGGAAAAAAAGAAGAAGGAAAGAAGGAAATGGTGTGGGGGGGGGGATTTAAAAATATAATGTATATAATAATAATAAGAATAAGGTATATTTACAGATAAACCCTCCAAATCCAAAATATTACAAATAAACCCTAACTCTTTTCTATCATAATACGAACAATACAAAATACATTAAAATTATCTTATAATAATCCCCCAAATTATAAAATAAAATAAACAATATTTATTCACATAAAATCTCAACTCATGGCCCCAATATATCAATAATACCCATTTACCACAAATCTCCATACCAATATCAATATTTTAAAAATAAAATAAAATAAGATATAACTTAAAAATAATTCTCACCCTTACAAAATATAAAAAAAAATATTTTCGGTATTTTAAAATTCGAGGTGTTACAAGAAGGTCAATATGTAGACTGACCAGAAGAGCTTGAAGTACATTTATCAACAGAAGGATCTAAATCTTCGGTAGAGAAGGTGGCTGGAAGTATTGGAAGATATTTGTCCTGAGATCAAGTATCATCCGGACAAGGCGAATGTGGTAGCTGATGGACTTAGCAGGAAGAGTAGTTTATCAAGTTTGATCACCACTCGAAGCGAGTTGGCAGCAGAGATTGACCAGACAGGTATCGAGGTGGTGCTGCAGGGTTTGGGGGCATCTTTGGCTCAGTTGAGGCTGCAGCCTTCCTTGAAAGAGAGGATTGTGGAAGGTCCAAGATCAGATTCAAAGATTCAGAAGATGTTGCAACAGGTTTCAGAAGGCAAGTTATCAGAGTTTCATGTCCAAGATGGAGTTCTTTGGATGGGTGAGAGGTTGTGTGTTCCGGATAATGCAGATTTGAGAGAGAGTATCTTGCAGGAAGCACACAGTACCTTATTGTCAGTACATCCTGGAGGCACGAAGATGTACAAGGACATCAAACATCACTTTTGGTGGTCTAGTATGAAGAGGGATGTGGCAGATTTCGTGACAAGATGTCTGACTTGTCAGTAGATCAAAGCAGGAAATCAGTGACCTGGAGGTTTGTTGCAGCCGTTGCCCATTCTGGAGTGGAAGTGGTAGAATATCAGTATGGATTTCATTACGGGGTTGCCGAGGAGTCCGAAGGAAAATGGCTCGATTTGGGTTATTGTGGACCGTTTGACTAAGTCTGCTCACTTTCTGGCCATGAAGATTACTTGGTCGTTGGAGAAGTTGGCTGAGTTGTACATTGGTGTGATTGTGAGGCTTCATGGAGTTCTTGTATCGATTGTTTCCGATAGGGATGCAAGGTTCACTTCAAGGTTTTGGAAGAGCCTAAAGCAGCTTTGGGCACCAGAACTGATTTCAGTACCGCTTTTCATCCACAGACTGATGGTCAGACTGAGAGGGTGAATTGAGTGCTGGAAGATATGCCGAGGGCTTGTGTTATGAATTTCGGTGGTAGCTGGGAGAGATACTTGGCATTGGTTAAGTTTGCTTATAACAACAGCTACCATGCGAGTATCGGGATAGCTCCGTATGAGGCTTTGTACGGGCGAAGGTGCAGGACACCTGTTTGTTGGTACGAGGTTGGCGAGAGATAGATATTTGGTCCTGAGATCGTGCAACAGACGTCAGAGCAGATTGAGCTGATTCGCAAGAGGTTGGTTGAGGCTCAGAGTCGGCAGAAGAGTTATGCTGATACTCGACGAAGGGACTTAGAGTTTGAGGTTTGGGAAGCAGTTTTCCTCAAGGTGTCTTCGACCAAAGGTGTAATCAGGTTTGGTAAGGGAGGCAAGTTGGCGCCAAGGTATATTGGGCCATACAGGATCGTGGAGCGGATTGGCAAGACAGCATATAGGTTGGAGCTTCCATAGGAGTTGACACAGGTGCATGATGTGTTCCATGTGTCGTTGTTGAGGAAGTGTGTGCCAGATCAGAGTCATCAGTTGGGAGAGGTTCCTGAAAGTCTACAGGTGAACTTGAGTTACAAGGAACAGCCTGTGGAGGTCGTCGACCATAAGGAGAAAGTTCTTTGGAGCAAAGTGATACCTATGGTAAGGTGCTGTGGAGGAATCAACAGTTCGAGGAGGCTACTTGGGAGCCAAAGGATCGCATGCAAAAAGATTTTCCTGAGCTTTTTGTATGATTGTATCTTATTTATGTGATGGTATTTCTTTGGATGATTGTACTATTGGATTGATTTTTATTTCTTTTATTTGATTATGTTCTCCTATGTGAATGTTTTGAATTATGGTTCATTTATGAGATTGACTTTCGTTTGTTTATCGTCGTTTGGATCTCATTAGTAATAGTTCTGAGGACAAAACTCTTCTAAGGAGGGAGTGATGTAGTACCCCGTATTTTTAAAATATTGTCTGAAATTAGAAAGTGAATTAAAATAATTTGTTTTGTAATTTAATAACTATCTCATTCTTTCTACACGTGCAAATGTTGACTTGGGAAGTTCAAAACCAAAAATTATTTTTGAAAAACTTATTATTTATTATTTGAGATTATTTGGGATTTTTCTAGATTTTTCTAAAAATTATTGGACTTATTTGCAATTTTTACAAAAAAAGGACTTTTGTGCAAAATTACCAAATGGGGTATAAACTCCAGATTTCTGGATTTTTGGACTGAATATAATCCCTAGTTAATTCAGGAGTAAAGATTATACCTCTAGTTTCTACACATTTGACTTATTTCACATGTCTTGGTAAAAGAGGATCTTTTTGCAAAATTACTATTTGAAGGGATGAAAATGCAAAATTTGTTTTATGGGTTTTCCTATAGAGTCGGCAGATGCTGGAGGGAATCTTTTCAATTTTTGAACTTGATTAAAACTGGTTTTTACTAATTTCCAATAAAAGAGCCTAATGATAAAAAGAGACATTTTAAACAGGAGTATTTTGTAAATATTTTCTAAAACCCTAGAATCTTAAATCCTGGACTATATAGGGTTTGTGCAGCCATTATTCGCTGCACAATACAAGAGATTTATTATTTCTTATTATTTTGGAGTTCTAAATGAAGATCTTGGATTTCTTGCTAGGAGGAGCTTTTCTTATTATTTCTTTCATCTTCGTTCAATTCCTTCAACAAGGTGAGTGATATATTTGTTTTATTTTGTTCTTTGAATGTTGGATGTGGTGATTCATCTTTAGAAAACATGCTAGGGTTGAGTATGAATATGTACATGATGGATTGAATGGATCGTTGAATTAAAAATTGATCTTTTGTGAATCTTAGTTATCCACGAATAGATTTGCAGGTGTATGATTTGAGATCCATATTATTTTGAGTTTGGTGAACACAATTTGATTGTGATAATATTAACCTTGTATGTTCATGAGTTAATGATGTCGATGGGGTTTGAAAAGTTTTGAGAAGGATTAATGAATTATGAATTCTTGTCTTGAGAATTGGATTTGGGAGAAATTGAATGATATCTGATGCAATACAACTAAATTGGGGATTTTTGGGATTGTGCAAGGTTTTACTCAAATTGGATTCCTTGAATATTAAGATTTAAATTCTGAATATGCTGCTATTTCTAATCGAAGGTCTTGTGGAATTTTCTTTAGTGCACGAACATGCACTAACGATTTACATGAATTTCGTACTTCATTGTTATTAATGAAAATCAACAATTTACTATTTTTATTAATTCAAAGTTGTTTTGATTGTTTTATGGACTCTTTTATATTCTACAAGTCGTATTTGATCATATCAGAAATATGCTTTCACAGAATTCATTTTTATAAAGTAAAACTCCGTATCGGATGAAATGTGCACAACTAAAAACTGCAGTCTGCAGGTCGACAGTCCACCAGTTAATTTATACAGTCGACCGTCGCTACCTGGCTGCTGTATTTTTCTTGAAGTTTTAAAATATCACGCGGAACAGTCGACTGACCCATTTTTACAGTCGACTGAGTCTGCTTTGTTTTGATATTTCCCTAAGATTTGGATTTTTACTCTGGACAGTCGACCGATGACCTCTTACAGTCGACTGTTAGTACTTAGAATTATTTTATGTTAAGTTCTGGAGTTGTCGTTCTGGACAGTCGACCTATGACTTTACAGTCGACTGCTATACTTAGATTTATTTTCTTGAAGTCTTGGATTTTCACTATGGACAGTCGACCGACTCCTGTATATAGTCGACTGTTACTGATGTTCTTGAGTTATTCTGATGCTATTTTAAATAAGTTATTCTTTACATGTTTTGGATCTATAATTTACTATTCTAAACCTTATTTCCTATTGAACATATGTTTCCAAATTGTTTATTAAAGTGTTGTTAATGGAAGGTTTGGTTTGCATGGTTGAGTGTGAGTCCCTAGGGGGTGTGTGGGACCCTAGTATACCGGCAGTTGAGATAATTGTGTTTTGGGCCTGTTGAGGCATTTTAGTTGATCGGTTGTTGAGTTAAGTTTGGTGAGTTACACCAACTCTAGGTGATTCGTAAGTAAACTAATTAACTCAAAAGGTTAAGGACAAGCACTAGTGGTGATATGATGAACGGGAACATGATTTATGGACCTCAGTATGGCTCGCAGTGTGAGATAATCTCCAGAATTATCCAGGTGTAAGTGAAATGTCTCCGGAATTACCTGTGGTGTGGGATTGATCACCGGAATTATCGAGGTCGAGGCGACGCACATGTGGTATTCGTGTGATGAGGTGTCATCGCTTGCGGTGTGGGGTATTCTCGAAGATTCCCAGGTGTGAGTGAAATAGTCTCCGGAATTATCTATGGAAAGAGATTGACCTCCGGAATTATCGGGGCATGGGCTAATACTCACAGTTTATCTTTATCTCGTAGTAGTCATCGTAGTAGGATTAGTTGCATAGCGGAGGATTAAACCCTACAATGTGGAGACGTTAAGGGCTTGCACCGGACCTATGTAGAGTGAGATGCATAGAATCCGACAAGTACGCATTAAAGAGTCAGCATATAGAATTGTGTTTTCTTGATTTGGTTTAAGCATGTGTTTTTCCTGGTTTTCTACACTTGACACTTAGTCTAGTTCCACTTGATGTTTTCATGTCTTATTTTTATATCTTACCTTATATTGTTCTTACTTATTACATGTTATTTATGATTCCATGTTCTATTTATGTCGTTTATTTTTTTTTTTTATGTCACTTACACCATTATGGCTGACCCCTTAGTTTTGGGGGTTAGGGTTATCTCTAGCCTCATGTTTTACAGTTGATTACTTGTAGCTTGGATTTTGAATGCGTGAGTTAAAGTGGTGTAATGGGTTATGTATTGTTGTAAAAGAAATTGTTGTAAGGAAAGAAATTTGTGATTCAAGGTGTATTGTATTCTGCTGTGTTATGTAAAGATTAATGTAATGAAAGTTAAAAAAAAATTATTGATATTTGGCTGTGTTTAATATTACATTTAAAGTTGATGCTGGAAATTGTGCCACGTGTTTCTAAGATATCATATTGAAAATTCGGGGTGCTACACCGCAGGTCCGACCCTTAATTTCTTCATTTCTTTCGTGCCTTACAGGCAGATCGGGAGATCACGTTGCCTTGCTTGCGTCATGTTCTCTGACAATTACCGTCGTGTTGATCTCGTGGGCTGAGCGTTGGCCGCAATAAGTGCTGAAACTTTTGTGGAAGACTCCAATTGCTTATAAATCTCATTCACCTTCCCTTGATTCTTGTATCATACGGGTGAGTGGTCGATATGTTGAGAAGGAGCTTCACTGTCCGAGTGTTCGACCCGAAAGGGATTGGAACTCGTGCTTGTGGTTTCGGGCTGCTTGCCCCAGATTCTAATATCTGAGGATTTACCCCCGATACCTGAGAAGCGTGGCCCATTTGCGGTCAGGCTTGTCCTTGGATCTTGGGTGTTTGGCCTGGCAGGGACTTCTCGTACTGTCGGTTTTGGTTCGTGGGATCCCGTTGAAACCTCATCAGGTATGTCTCGGATTTTGACTAGATGATTGTCTTCGGTATCTGAAGGCCGGGACCGAATGTCCACCCTTCACAGCGGGCTTAGGGATTCGCTTGAGAGGGAGGAGCGGTGATCTGGTGCCTGTTTGTCGCTTGGGCATCTTTGGTGCAGCTCCCCGAACTCGCCACCCGAGGAACCCTCAAGGGGGAAGTTTGCAAGGGTGCTCGTGTTCAGTCCATGCGGTCAGATCGGAATATTTTTTCAAATATTCCTGCTGGGGTTTCGGTACCAAGGTGCGTCTGGTCCGGCACATCAGTGACAATTGGCCTTGGATCACATGCCGAGAAATTTATTCGGGCCTCACCAGTCACATGACATAGCACATGTTTGCTTACGTCACCCGTTGATGTATTCAATGTGCCTAGGGATCTGTAGCGTCGCCTGCAATAAATGCAGGTAGTTAGGGAGTTCTCCGTGATTTATAAAATCCTCGCTGCCGGATGTTAGACTCACAACTTTCCCAAACTCCCATCTTCAACTTTCGATGTCTGAGTTTTCAGTAGGGCCTGTGGTGAGCAGCCTGAAGATCCGTTCGTGGATCGAGGATGGTAGGAAGATGGCGAGAGGGGTTGGGTTCGCCCCCACCGGGATTGTCTTTCAGTTGGGGGACCCATCTTTATCCCGAATTTCGAGATCTAAAGTATTTCCCACTGGGTCCTAGGGGTAACGACGTTACTCTATTCGTTCTCCTCGGGTACTTGATGGGGTCTTCCCGGCTAGGACTCCTCGTGCGGATACTGCTGCTTTAGCGAGGAGAGGAGAGGAGAGGAGAGGAGTACTCCTTCTAAGGGGTCAGCAGAGGTGTCCCAGATTTTGGGATGTGAGGTACCTAGCCGGGGGCAAGGATGATAGTTCCCTTCCTCATAGAGAACTCTCTCTACATAAGGGAGTCACCATTGGGGTTGAGCACGCACGATGCCTTCCTTTTTGGGGCTATCACCCTGCCTGGCCTGGCAGGCTCCCTTCATCATCATCGCTTTCCATTTCGGGGTGCCACCTCTGCGCTTGGGGCATGTGTGATGTTTCTTCTGCACTCGAGGCGTTGGAGATGACGCTGAGCCGGGGCGTAAGCCGGTCGCGAGCCGATGCTGAAGTGTAAGATGACTACATGGCGCTCGACGAGCGATTTCAGCCGGTGTTGAATTGTGTGACAAGTAGGAGAGGGTGTAGGCAGCAGTTTACTTGGTTCTGTTGTAATTGCCAAAATGCAGACTGGCTACCGCCCCCATGTAACAGTTTTCCTTTTTAATGTAAGGCATTTTCGTCTCGATTCTTTGTTTGTGCATATGGTTTGTGCATTATTTCTGCCAAGTCGAGAGAGGAACCCTTTGAATCTGCACCTTAAAGGGGATCCTCTAAGGATTTTTGGCGTTGGAGCCTTCAGCATCGGATGCTCTCCCCGAGGGGGTCGTTTTGGCATTGAAGCCTCCTGCATCGGATGCCAACCTCGAGGGGGTTGTCGGAAGATATCCTTCAAGGACATTTGGCGTTGGGTGCAAACTTCGAGGAGAATTTTTGGCGTTGAAGCCTCCGGCATCGGATGCCCACCCCGAGGGGGCTATCGGAGGATATCCTTCAAGGATATTTGGCGTTGCAGCCTTCAGCATCGAGTGCCGACCCTTAGGGGAAATTTTAGCGTTGAAGCCTCCGGCATCGGATGCCAACCCCGAGGGAGTTATCTGAGTATATCCTTCTAGGATATTTGGCGTCGAAGCCATCGGCATCGGGTGCCAACCCCGAGGGGGTTATCCTTCAAGAAATATTTGGTGTTGAAGCCGTCGACATCGAGTGCCAACCCTAAGGGGGTTATCCTTCAAGGAATGAGCCTGGTCCTTGGGCACTCATTGCAAATGACTGAATAAGTTCAATTTGGAATGAAATTTAAATTCTATTCATTAACAGCGGAAGGCAAGTACATGGGTCGGCTTTTGAGGGCATTTTTACAAGTGTGGGACCCCTAGGGGTCTTCATGGAATTTCATCAAATGTTTTGCATTCCAGGTTCTCTTGACTGCCCTGCCCCCCGGGTCTTCAAGTCAATACATGTCTGGGCGGACCACTTTGGAGACACTTTACGGGCCCTCCTAGTTAGGCGCTAACTTTCCCCTCTTGCTTGGCTCAGATATTTCAAGGCGCCTGAGCACAAGGTCGCCTTCTTTAATGTCCGTGGGGTGGACCTTCTTATTGTAAAATCGCTCTACCCTTTGTTGGTAGATGTTTCTTCTAATAGTCGCCCTTTCTCGAACTTCGTCGAGGAGGTCCAGGTTGGCCCTGCGGCCGTTTGAGTTGGAATCCTCGTTAAAGCTCATGATCCATGGTGATGGCAATCTGACTTTCAGGGAATTTCTACCTCGGTTCTGAAGGTCAGTTTTAGGGGCGCCTCGCTCGTGGGGATCCTTTTGGTCATGCGGTAGGACCACAGTACGCTGGGCAGCTCATCAACCCATAGTCCTTTGGGGGATTTGTCTAGTTGCTTTTTGAGCCTTCGAGGATTTGTCGGTTGGCGTTCTCTGCCTAGCCGTTAGACTATGGGTGTGAGACGGAGGAGAATCTCTGTTGAAGTCCAAGGTCTTCACAGAATTTGCGGAAGCCTTTTCCTGTGAACTGGGTACCATTGTCGGTGATGAGGATTCTTGGTATTCCGAATCGGCAGACGATGCGCTTCCAGAAAAATTGTTGGGCCTGGCGCTCTGTGATAGTGTTCAGGGGCTCTACCTCGACCTATTTCGTGAAATAGTTGTAGGCACAATGAGGAAGCGCCTCTGGCCAGTGTCTTTGGGGAATGGTCCGACCAGGTCCATCCCCCACATGTCAATATATGTTGGACTGGAGAGGAACTTGAGATTGGCTTGGGGCAAATGGCGGACCGAGGAGAATCTCTGGCATGGGCCCCACTTCTTCACCATGTCCTGAGCATCATGCAAGATGGTTTGCCAGTAGTAACCATGGTTGAGTACTTTCCTCGCAAGTGACCTGATGCCCATGTGGCAGCTGCCGATCCTTGCATGTGTTTCCTCGAGAGCATACTTGGCATCTTCTGGTGATAGACATCGAATGTATAGTCTGCCATTAGACTTTGTGTAGGAATGCTTAAGGAGCACCTCATCGATAAGCACGAATCTCTCGGCCCTGACCCTAATCCTTCTAGCATCGGAGGCGTCTTGGGGGAACTCCCCATTTCCGGTAGTTCAGGATGGGGTCCATCCAGGTCGATTGCTGGGCAGGCGGGTCTAGACAGAGGATTTCAAAATTTTCCTTGTCGATGCTTGGTCGAACGAGGACCTCCACCAGGACTGTCCGATCTAAATCCTCGAAAAAGAAGGATGCCAACTTGGAGAGGGCGTCTGCCTGACTGTTCATTTCACGAGGGATTCTGACGATGGAGGCGTCCTGAAAGCCAGCCAGGAGGAGCTTGACTTGGGGCAAATATTTGACCATTCGGGATTCGTGGGCTTCATACTATCCGCACACTTGATTGAAGATGAGTTGGGAGTCGCTAAAGGCTTTGACCTGTTTTGCCCCTGCTTTGTTGGCAAGGAAGAGTCCGGCTACCAGGGCTTCGTATTCCGCTTCGTTGTTAGATGCCTTGAAGCTGAATAGCAGGGAGTACTAGAGGATGAAGTCGTCTTGACCGCTTAAAATGACTTTGACCCCGCTACCCTCTTTGCAGGAAGACCTGTCCATGTATTGTCTACTGATATCATGCTGGCTTAGCTCGATGAACCACTTGATTAGGAGGCCTAAGGTCTCCAGCTTATGGAGGACTTGCTTCAGTGGTTGGTCCATGATGACCTGAACGGAATGAGCATGAAAGTAAGGGCGGAGCTTTTGAGCGGCCATGACCAAGGCATAAGCGACTTTTTCTATTTTTGGGTATCAAAACTCAGTGTCGCAAAGAATTTTGCTGACACAGTAGATGGAATTTTGAGCTCCGTCGTCCTCCCTAATCAGGACTGCGCTGAGGTCTTGGTCCGAAGCTGCCAAGTAGAGGTATAACACTTCACCAGGCTCGGGCTTGCCAAGGAGAGGGGGATTGATGTAAAGCCCCTCCCCAAAATTACACAAACTCCCAACCCTTCCTATTCTTATGCATGGCTAACTCTTCTTGTGACTTTTGGGTTGCACTACGTGCACGTGCAACTCACAAGCACACACTCTCATTTGTTAGTTGTTATTTATTTGATTATACATGTTGTTTACATGACAAGTGTACAACTAATTGTAGGATTTTTCTTAGTGGACTTCCTTTTGTGGGCTTGTTCATTTTTTATTTATTTATTTAATTTATTTTAATGGGCTAAGAGTCTTCTATTAGGCCTATGGGTTCTAATAGGCAACAAAAATAAATGAAAGGAAATTATGCATAACTTTAAACAAATTTTAGAATGAAAATAATGAGATGAAATTGCACGTGCGTTGCACGTGTAAAAATGTATTTTTATTTAAAAATTTAATACAGGATGTTACAACACTCCCTCCTTAGAATAGTTTTGTCGTCGAAACTACACTTAAAGAGAGGGGGAAAAAACAAAGAAAGAAAAAAAAGTTTTACAAATTTTAATTGAAAAGCTCAGGGTGATCTCTCATCATCCTTTCCTCTGATTTCCAAGTGGCCTCCTCAACAAATTGGTTCCTCCAGATAACTTTGACCATAGGTATAGTCTTATCTCTCAAGACTTTCTCCCGTCGATCCACAATCTCAATTGGACGCTCAGTGTAGCTAAAATCCAACTGCAGACCTTCTGGCACTTCTGGTAAATGATGACTCGGATCCGAAATGTAGCCTCGCAACATAGACACATGGAAGACATTGTGTACTTGGGCCAACTCTTCCAGTAATTCTAAACGATTACCCGTCTTCCCAACTCTCTTCGACATCTTATAAGGGCCTATGTATCTCGGGATTAATTTCCCTCCCCTTCCAAAGCAAATTACTCCCTTAGTTGGAGACACCTTCACAAAGACAAAATCACCTTCCTCAAACTCCAGATCTCTCCTCCGGTTGTCGGCATAACTTTTTTGTCTACTCTGGGCGTTGACCAACCTCTTCCTGATCAACTCAATCTTTTCTGAGGTTTGTTGCACAATCTCCGGCCCATACAGCTGCCGTTCCCCCACTTCATACCAATACACCGGTGTTCTGCACTTTCTCCCAGACAAAGCCTCATATGGTGCCATCCTGATGCTTGCCTGGAAACTATTGTTATAGGCAAATTCCACTATAGCCAAATGCCTCTCCCAACTACCGCCAAAAACCAACACACAACATCTTAGCCATGAGTTATGGACTCCAGAATGATCGATGGAGTGAGACAATCCCCAATATTCCGGGACGATGGACGTAAGGGCCACAAAATGATCCGCGGAGTGGGATTGGTCTCCAGTATTCCAAAGATGGAAGCGACGCTCACGGACAGCTCCACATCGACTAGAAAGGAGGATCCTGCACTAGATTGTGCATGCCCCGTGCTTAGCGAGGACACTGATTTCTGAAGGGGGTGTATGTAACACCCCGTAATTTCTAAAAAGATATGATATAATATATAGTATATATATATATATAAAGTGGAAATGGCATATCATGTAATTAAAGTGAGATGTAGAGGGCCCACAGTTGAATTACAGCATTCTTGCTGTGGTGCTGGGTGACATCACCTATGCTGACGTCAGCAGACAGAGGTGTGGCCCGCCGTAGTGGAAATACAACAATGTGCAGTGTACTCTTCTGTCGACGTGGCACCATGGGCCCACTTAAAGGCTTGTGTGTACACGCAGAGAAGGAGAATGGATTTGTATTAGTCCCATATCGGGAATTAACATAGATTAAAATAATAAAAAAAATATAATAGCATGTGATCTTCACGAATTCAGTTAACCACCTTTTGAGAGGCAGCTTGTAGTGGGCAGTTGTACTATACTATAAATAATTTATCTTCTAAATTGTATAAAAATGGTCCGAGCAGGGACAGGGGCATTACAATTGGAGAGGTATTCCTTGAGATGATCAAAATCCCGTTGCTGGATCTCTCCTAATTTAAAGTTTTTTGCCCCCCAGAGGGCCTTGAAGAAAGGGACAAACTTCTCCCCCGACCTTGAAAGGAAATGGCTGGTGAGCCGCCGCACTTCTTTGACATTCCTTGGAGGGGCCATGTCTAGGATGACCTGGATTTTCTTGGGGTTTGCATCTATCCCTCGTTGGCTGACCATAAAACCGAGGAACTTCCCTGCGGTGTCCCTGAAGGCACATTTAAAGAGGTTGAGTCTCATGTTATGCATTCTCAGGACCCCGAAGGCCTTTTCCAGGTCACTCACATGGTCTCTGCCTCAGAGGCTTTTGATGAGCATGTCGTCGACATAGACCTCTATATTCCAACCAATTTGTTCTTTGAAAACCCGGTTAACGAGTCTCTGATAAGTGGTGCATGCGTTCTTCAACCCGAAGGGCATGTCCCTGTAGTAGTAGAGCCTCTGATCGGTGATAAAAACCGTCTTTTGGAATGTCCAGAGGGTATATCCGAATCTGGTTGTAGCCGGAATAGGCATCCATGATGCTCAACAGTTCGTGTCCAGACGTAACATCGATCAGGGCGTCTATGCTAGGAAGTGGGAATGGATCTTTAGGACAGGTCTTGTTGAGGTCGGTAAAGTCGATACACATTCTCCATTTGCCGTTGGCATTCTTAACCAGTACGACGTTAGCCAACCATGCTGGGTAATTGATCTCTTGGATGAACCGGGCAGAGAGGAGTTTTTTGACTTCTTCCTTCATCGCTTGTTGCCTTTCGAGGGTGAACTTTCAGCATCTCTGTTGCACCGGCTTAGAGTTCGGGTGGACGCTCAGCCTATGCATGATGAGGTTCTTGGATATCCCCTGCATATCTGAGGGCATCCAAGCGAACAGGTCTTGATTGCGGCAGATACAACAGATAACTTCCCTTTTGAGGGCAGGGGGAGAGACTTGCTCATTTCAAAGCAATTGGTAGGTTCAGTGTAACTCTTGTATTCCCTTTTCTTGTATTTTCGTATGTATTTACTTTTTTTTCTCTGAGTATCTATTCTGATTGTATTCTTCTCTTCTTTCTGAACCGTGTAATTGTTTCTTCGTTCTCAATAAAATCTATCTCTTTTGTCGTCGATTCAGTTATTTGATTTTCAATCTTCTTGATTATATATTTCTGTCAAATTATTGTCTCCGGATGAATTGTTTAAATTCTAAATTGATTTATTTCATGGCCTAATTAATTATTATTCGAACCTACCATGTTGGATCCAATCCTACCCTAAAACCCTATAATCTTATACCTCTTATTGGATTTTAAACCTAATATCCAATAGCTGAATACTCTAAAACACCCTATATATACTAATCTTTCCTAACCTTAATCACCCCAAACCCTAGCCGCTATACTGTGTAGCCCCCATCCTCTACCTCCCGTCCTCCGAAACCCACTCTCCCCTCATCGAACTGCCCTGCACCTTTCCCCGCTCCTCCTTCCCCATCGCCCTCAAATGTCCCTGCATCCCCCTTGTCCTCTTCCACCTCCCTTGAGCCACCGCAGTCGTGCCCTCAACTATATATCTCCGACCCCCGCCATTGCCACAACTCGAGCCCCCGTCATCCTCTCGCCATTGCCCTCACCTTCGTCAACCCATCCCGCCATTACTACTTTCCCCCAACGACCGCAAATCCCCGAAGCCCCTATCCTCGACTGCACTTCATGTCGCCTGCACCTCGCCTCGTCTTCCTCTGAGCACCTCCCACTCGCACCCCCAGCTTCCTGCCGTCGCTACACCTGAGCACTGCCTGAGCTTCTCGCCGTCGAGCTCCACCCTCGCTGCCGTCGATCCTCCAGTGCAACATCGGCATCGGGGGAGATATTGATCGTTTGAATCCTGACCGTCGGATTGCATTGATCACCATCATCATCAGCCAGATCTGAACCGTCCGATCTGATCTTGATCTTGATCATCAACAAGATCCATGCTGATCCGTGCCCGATCGTGATCATCTCATCATGATTCGCTTGGTTCGCGGTCGTCGCCATGTGCCGGGATCCATTCCTGTTATTCTTTCGTCGGATTCATCGTCTATACCCAAGGCAAGTAAATTGTATATTATTTTGTTTGTATACAAGTACAAAATACCGCATGTAATCCCACTCTCGTTTTTGTGTTCGTTTTCATGATGATCTCTTGATAAATCTTGATCTCATTCGTTTTATCCATTCATAGTCTTGACCCGTCATAATAAGTTGTCACACACACTACATGAAAATAAATTAGATCTAGATAGATTCTTGATGTAAATATACTTGTTCGTGATCTATTGTATGTTGTGGATTTTGCTACATGATTAATGTGCTAGATGTGTTATCTCGTTGCAGACTTGTTAATACCCATGTCATGTTGATTTGAATATCCAATATATCATGTTTTACATCATGCCCTAATTTGAATCTATTGTGTAGGAATTGTTTGATAAAATGCATGAAAGAATTTCGTTTTGCTGCTGCCCTGATTTGGTTCAGCATTTTAGACCCTGTTGAAGTCAGTAAAATAAATTATTTTGTGAATATGATTCGTATGCCTCGGTGTCTAATTTTTTAGAACTTTCGACAGATCTCAATTTCGATTTATGATATGTAAGTTATCGCTGTTTTACTGCAACTGTGTCAAAATTTTCGAATTCTGATATATGAGATTGCTGCATGTTATATTATTTTAAAATTGATGTTAAAAGTGAAATTTGGACTTAATATTTTTCTGGGTATTATTAGACATCGCTGGGATCAACCCCTAATTTTTTTAGAATTGTTTAACTACTCTTATAAAACTTATTTCATGCTTGCGAAACAAATCAGTATACTTCCAAACCGCATGTTGTTCAGTGAAGAACTCTATTTTCAACCTGATTCCATTCACAATTGGTTAAAACTTTGTGAATATGAAATATAGCCTGGTATGTCTATTTTACAACCCTTTTGATGGATTTTAATCAGATTTGTATTTTGTGATTTAGCACTGTTTTGGTACTGTTGTGTCAAAAATTTCAGATTCATAAATTTGTTGTATCATTCTGTCTTCAAAATTAAATTGACTATACTATCTGTAATAGAATTTTATGAAATTTTATATGCAGATACTAGACATGCTAGGGAACCTTCCAGATTTTTCCTACAATTAATTAATGTGTTTTTATACTATTTTCATGCCTATAAATAAAACTTTGTGATTTCTGGCTAAACATGAATTCTGTATAAAACGATGTCTTGAGCCATGTTTCTGTAGTTGTTATATGACTTGTGTATATGCGCTGGATTCGGCTGAGAGTCTAGTTTCTAAGTTTTCTGACGGATCTAGATTTGCATTCTCGTGGCAACGGGAATCTCAGATTTGGTGCAGCATTGTCCTGCTGTCCAGAATTGAAAGTCTCATTGTCCTAGTCTATTATGAGTTGTTTGTCACTCGTGCATGTTTCTGTCCAACCTGAACCTGTCTCTTGTTCTTGCCATGATTTTCTTGCCCTGTCTGTGCACGTATATGCCTTCTTTAATAATAATGACAAATAATCAAGCCGAAGTTAAGGGAAAGATCTAGTAGTGGAAAATATAGAAATGTGTACTTGGAAGGGGGACCGTGTTTCCCACCTGTTACATGTTACATGATTACATGATACATGATGCTGATTACATGTTTACCTGATTACCTCGCTACATACTTCTCTATAGAAAGGTGTACTCAGAAGTGGACCCGTAGATCCTACCTGATACATAGTTACCTGTTATATGATTATATGATTTCATGATATATGATCATGTTTACCTGTTTACCTGATACCTGAGTACACGGCCCTATACAATCCACTACGAAATCTAAACGCAACTGATTTAAATGTAGCAAGTATGTGGTAAAATTTGGGACGCATGAAGTGCTACCTAGATAGGATTAAATACAAGACTTGAGAATACCTGATCACTTGGACATTCATGTTACATGTTTACTTGTACATGCTACCTGACACCTGTTTCTTGTTTACTTGCTTGCATGCTACTTGATACTCGTTACATGTTACCTGTACCTTGTTATCTAATCATGTCACTTTGTTCTGTTCCTTGGTTTTAGAGTTAGTTGCTCTGTTTTCTGTCACATTCCTTCTACGCTTACTTCAGTACTTGCTTCTTGTTGCTACTCTGTATCTTGTTTATCTGTTTTTCGTATTGATTGCCTGCACTACATGCGGCCCGTAACTTGCACTGACGGGCGTGTTGTTTCTTTTTTCTTTTTGCTGCAAATTAATAAATTTGCAGATTTCGGTGATCAACTGTCCTAGGAAGTAAGTGACCAAGTGTTCTAGACTTGGCTAGAGTCCAGCTTGAGTTAAGTTCCTGTCTTGAATAAATTTGTATTTATTGCTACTTGTATCTTGTATTGGACATTTTGTCCCAAAACTTATTACTTGCTGTCCCAGATTTGATTTATTTGAGATTAAGTATTTTGTTTCAAGTAATTCTGTTGGTTATATTAAATTTATTCATGCATGCGTGGTTGATTATTCCCTGCTTATTTCTTGTTTATTCCTGTATATTGTTGTAAATATCCTTACAGCTCATGAATGGTGAAAACCATTCGCTGGAATTTTATTGCGTATCCGTATTCCATATTCCTTTTGGGAAGCGGGGCGTGACATTCAGCCTCGGAGAGCGGGATCTCCTCGAGCTCGTCCATAGGCTCAGATCCTATTGAACTTCGGTCCGATGGGAGCTCGACTGCTTCGAGAGGGAGGACTGTGCCCCCACCGTGGTGGCGTAACAAGCCTAACCTGCCTCTTGATTTTCCTTAACGACCCTGACCCCATACTTGGTTGGGAACTTCATGCACATGTGGTAGGCCGAGAGTACTGCCTGAAGGGAAGGGAGGCCGGGTCGGCTCAGAATAACATTATAGGTGGCCTTGACATTGATCACCATGAAGTCCATCGCCTCCGTTCGGGAGGTCGGGAATTTCCCTGTAGTGACATCTAGGGTGACGATTCCCTCGATCTAGACCGAGGCACTGGAGAAGCTGCGGAGGGTGTCCCCTGCTAGTTTTAGCCTCTCCCGAGAGAGCTTTAAAGCTTAGAAGGCTACTAGGAACAGGATATTCACCAAACTCCCATTGTCAATGAGATTATGGCGGACCTTGTGATTGGCAAGCGCTAGGCTTATGACCAAGGCATCGCCGTGCGGGACTCGAACGACTTCGAGATCTTCGTCCGAGAAAGATACATCCAACCCGAGTCCTCAGGAAGTGGGACAGTTGTGAACGGAGTTTACCTTCTGGACGAAGGCCTTGTGGGAGGAGCTAGACTCTCCCCCCATGGGCCTACCATGGACGCAGTGTAGGATTGCCAGATTATCGGTATTTTGATATTCGGGCTCTGGCTTTGAACGTTTGTTCCCCCCACGAGGGGGGGAGAAGCTCTCAGGTCATTCCGTGTGAATTTGGTGAGATAACCTCTCCAGATGAGGGCCTCGATTTTTTCCTTTAGGGCTCGGCAGTTGTCAGTGTTGTGGCCATGTCCCGATGGAAACGACAGTAGTACCTCCAGTCCCTTTTCTTGTTGGGGTTGCTGGATCAAGGAGTATGTTGGAGTATGTCATCTCCCTCTATTTCCATCAGGATGGACGACATGCTCGCATTGAGCAGGGTGAACTTATCGAACAGGGAATGCGGGGGAGGCGCCTCTGCCCAGAGGCGTCTTTATGGGCCTTCTTGGAAGGCTCAGAGTTGTCCGCCTTCCTTTATGCTCTAGGGGATCCTTTCCGACCTCCCGGGTGGAGGGGCGCTTAGGCCCGGATGTACTTCTCACTCTTACGGAGAAGGTCGGGAAAATCGACAGGTGGCTTCTTGGCCAGGGAGGCCTTCAACGAGTCATGTTAGATATTATGTTGGAAAGCCGCCACTGCTACCCCAGCGTCGAGGAAGGAGATCGACCGAGCCTCAGCCGTGAACCTTTGGCCAAAATTTCAAACGAATTCCCTGTCCTTCTGTCTAAGGTCCAACAGAGAGGTGCTCGTCTTCTCAGCCTTTCGGTTGGTCACAAAGTAAGCGAGAAAAATCTCATCGAGCTGGTCGAAGGAGTAGATCGAATAGGGAGCAAGTTTGGTGAACCATTCTCATGCGGGGCCTTTCAGGGTGGCTAGGAACGCACGACATAGAAAGGGATCCGAGGCGCTGTGAATCATCATGAGGGTTTTAAAAACCTTGATGTGATCAGTAAGATCTGTTTCTTCATTGTAAGTCTTAAACGCTAAAGGCATGAAGCGCTCCGGGACGGGAGCTTCGAGGATATGGGAGAAGAAGGGTGGCCTTATCGGCTGGTATCTTTGTTCGGACTGCCTCCCGCCTTCGGCAATCCGAGCAAGGCGACCTTCCATTTCTAGTCGTTTGAGGATGGGGTTCTCCCGTCCCTCAGACCGAGTTGACCAGTGGGACTCATCGTTCTCAGTCCCAGCCCCTCTGGCTCGGTCGACACGTTGCTGAGTCTGGGGCCTACCTCGGATCACCCGGAGAATTTCATCCCGGAATTCGAGGAACTTTGCTTTGGTCACGTGATCCTCATCTCCGTGATTGTTCGAGGGTCGACGATCCCTCGGGGAACGGTTATGCTCCCTCTCTCGACCATGAGAGAAATGGAGGTTGCGACTCGGATTGCGGTCTGAGGGCTTCCCCTAATTCCGGGATCGGTTGAGGCAGTTCCGGAGGTCGCCCTCATTATGTCGGTTGCTGATGACATTTCTTAGGTCGTGGATCGGCGACCTCTCGTGCCACCGAGCGGGAAGCGCTCAAGGCGGGCTTCTGTAACCCTTGGTCATGTGGCTGTCGGGGTCCTTGAGTCGCCGCTCAGCTTCACGTTGGGCGCGGAGGAGGAAGTGGGGGGACGGACGACCCCCGGGTGGAGTCTTCTTGACTTTGGGAGCCATAGGGAGAGAATCTTTGGGTAGAGTCTGATGAAGGGACTCGGATATGTGTTTCCCACAGACGGCGCCAATCTTATGCTACTTTTTTTCGGGTGTGGGAGTAACAGATAATGTGAGTTCTTTTGGGAAAGAGGAAACTCAGATCTTGGCCTCCGATCTGACTCCACTGTGAGGCTGATGTGATGGATTTGATGGATCTGGGCGGATCGATAGTCGTTGGACACCTGCAAAAAAGTCTGAGACACTGGGAGGACTCCCAGCGACAGACCCTCCGTTGCTCAAGTCAATAACCCGAGGATTAAGAATGGTTTAAGTGGTGAAAATTGCGATTGCCTGGTTACTGTAGAGGTAGGGTTGTATTTAGAGGTGTGAGAACCTAATTGTGGAGTGTTTCTGGGTTCCATAGTTAGGAGGATGCGACCTGGTCCATGTTGGGTTGGATTTGGGAGATGAGCTTATAGTGGCCCATAAGCAGTTGTGAGATCTCATCGAGATTCGTGCTAGGATCAGGGGGGCAGATTGTCTGCCATTTTACCCTCATCAACAGTGAAGAGACTAAATGAGAACATAAATTGTCTTATATTATAAAAATAGAAATTATATCAAAAGATTTCAGAATCAGAAAAGGAATTATTTCAGACTAAGTTTCCTACAAAGACTGATCCCTTAGTCTTAAAATCAAAGGGTGAGACTGGTGAGCATTCCCATCTAAATGCTAGAAGGGATATTGTTGGTTCCACAATTTCAACAGCTAGTCCACTTCAAATGACAACTAGTAAAGACTCATCAAGTCCGTTGATGGCTATGGTTTTGCCAAAAAACCTAGATAAGGGTAAAGCTCTATCAATAGAGACTAACCCTAGGTCAGAAATTATTGTACTAGAGACTCCATATGGAGAATATACGATCAACCAAGTCCTCCAAGATGATTATCATAAGATTAACCAGATTTTGAAGCAAATAGAAGATTGTCAGAAGAAGCCATTGCGAATAAAGACAACGAAATCAAAAAAGAAGAAAGAATTAAAGGAACTAATTGCTTAACCGGTGGCCAAAGCAGTAAAGCATGCGATGAGAAAGAAGAAAGTGAAAGGACACCGCAAAAGATATTACAGAAGACAAAAAAGGAACGGAGAAAAATAAAGACATGTCACCAGAAGAGTCATTTAGTGGAGACAATGATCATGTTTCTCCTTTATCTTTAGACTCTATAGCCATGCACAACTAGGACACGTACGCTTTCCAAAGAACACACTAACTACAGAAGATAGACAAGTCAGGATCTATTATTCCAGAAGAGAATCTTAAAAGACGCACTAAGAAAAACATACCAAAACTCAGAGACACGTAAAAGGCACCTCTATTATGAAGGAAGACTCCAGACTCTGGCATTTGTCTAAATAAGACCATCAAGACCTCCTCACAAACCAATCCTGAATCGATCCTTATATCCATCTCCAAGATCTTGCCTTATTTATCATTTACTACTGAAAATTCTGAAGGTGCTTCATACACTGTTCTCAAGGATGGAGATATATAGTAATTAGGTCCTAGATTTTTTCTTGCTATATCGAGAGCTTCAGACAAACTATTGAAACCTTTAAATAATGGATCTTTAAATTCTCTAATGTTGTCTATAACTTTAATTCAAGTATGAAATACCCCTACAAGATTATCTCTTAAAACAACATAAAACTTATAATTCTTTTGGGGTTGACTATAAACTTCTGATAAGGAATTTATGGCAGCTAAAAAATACTTATGGTCTTTTTTAGTAAAGAGATCCATAAATTATCTATTATGCATTCCTGTTCTTATAGAAAAGAATAAAATAATAAGAGAGATTTCATAAAAAACTAGATTATATTAAGAATCAGAATCTCTCTAAGCTTGAAAAACTATCCAAGTTAGAATATTTACCAAGTCAAAAAGATATTTTTGACTTAAGAAAATCCTTAGAACATAATAAACCTAAAGATATTGAAATAAACCAAGAGATTATTAGAAGAAGTAAAGAATTATATACGATATGTACCAGAGATTTCTGGAGAAAATAAATGAATTCTCTTGGAATATGACTCTTAGGCTTTATATATTTCTTCTTCCTCTACTAATATTTCAAATAGTCTTGTATTTTTTTATTTAGTATATTATATGACCAATCCAAATTGGTAAACAAAGAGTTGCAAGCAAAATTAAAATGTCTGCGGTGTAAAATTTTGGTGTAATGCCCCTACTTGGTACTTCCCATTTTGCTTATGTACTGCTATGTTCCCTTATTACTCCTTTTCTTTTTTTATCAAAGGGTGAGACTGGTGAGCATTCCTATCTGAATGCTAGAAGGGATAATGTTGGGTCCACGATTCCAACAACTAGTCCAGTTCAAACGACAACTAGTAAAGACTGAACAAGTCCGTTGATAGTTGTGGCTTTACTAAAAAGCCAAGATAAGGGTAAAGCTCTGGCAATAGAGACTAACCCTAGGTCAGAAATTATTGTACCAGAGACTCCATATGAAGAAGATACGATCAACCAAGTCCTCCAAGATGATTATCATAAGATTAACTAGATTTTGAAGCAAATAGAAGATTGTTAGAAGAAGCCATTACGAATAAAGGCAGCGAAAAAAAAGAATCTTTAAAGGAACTAATTGCTGAAAAGGTGGCCAAAGCAGTACATCATGCGATGAGAAAAAGAAGAAAGTGAAAGGACACCAGCAAAAGATATTCCAGAAGAAAAAAAGGAATGAAGGAAAATAAAGACACGTCACCAAAAAGTAATTTAGTGGAGACAATGATCATGTTTCTCCTTTATCCTTAGACTATATAGCAATGCACAACTTGGACACGTAAGCTATCCAAAGAACACACTAACTACAGAAGACAGACACGTCAGGCTCTATTATTACTGAAGCCTCCAGAAGAGAATCTAAAAAATACGCACTAAAAAAAGCATACCACAACTCAGAGACACGTAAAAGGCACCTCTATTATGAAGGAAGTGTTGGTGTATGCCCTAGAGGCCAGTTGTATATTGACATTACTAGTTTACATTGTATCATGATATTTATTTCAAATATGAGGCATTTCATTTATTATGTTGTTTATTGCGATTAAATGAACATAATAAAGTCCTTAGAATAGTAGGTTCAATACCATAGGATATCAAGTGCATGACTTGATTGTGAGATCCTATTGGTTGTAATCAGAACACTATTCTTAAATATCCCTAGTTAAGTTTTATTGCGAATTAGGACAACAAAAATGTATAGAGACTAGTATGTGTGTAAACTGATGATCATATCTCACAGGTCATGTATATGAGATATCAAGTCTTCACAAGAGTACATATTAGAGTAATAATGTACTGGACTGACCCACTTGAGAACGCTGCATTGATCGTTACGTGAGTGTCATAAGCGGTTCTCACAGTAACCATGATGTATGTAGTCCTTTGAATTGAAGTCACTGCGGTTCCCTACATGAGAAGTTATATGTTTTAATGTCGTCAAACGTTGCCTGTAATAAGGTGATTATAAAGTCGGCTATTGGATATACTACAAATCATGCGTAGGGATGTGAGTGACTTAGATAGGATTTGTTCCTCTTACATAACATGAGCGATATCTATGGGCCCCTTGACTGAGTGAGACTGCAAAATGGATGGCCATGCTCAAATGAGTCAATATGAGATATTGAGCTCATTTGTTTTAGTAAGTCTACTCGGACATCAAGAAACCAAAGATTGAACTATAAAAGGGTGACACGCTCTATGCCTTGTGGTCAATTAAGATATCTGGACAAAGGGACTAGACTACATGGTAACATTGATTATGGATTGGTTATGTCTAACGTAACGGGAATCTACAGGGTCACACACTTAGAATGAATCGAAATTGGGATTTAAATTCATAAGATAAATTTAATTGGGGATCCAAGTAAGACTTGGACTCCTGATATTGGTTGGACTTTTAATTAGATTAAATGGGCTGACTAAAGTTCAAAGGCTCACACACGAATCTGAACCAGGTCAGATTGTGAGTCCAACAACCTCATTACTCTCTTAGAGTTGATTTTCTATAGCTATATATATGATACGTTATTTGTGAAAAAAAGGTCACATGAGAAAACCCTAGCCGTCATAGAAATTGTGTGAGAGAGAGAGAGAGAGATCGTAAGGAACATCCCCTTCCCGCAGCTAGCACCGCGGAGTGATGGAAAGCTTGATTTGATCCGTTTGTGTGGATACCGTAGAGGCACAACAATATTGCAGTGTTGTGATCGATATTTATTGGAGACAACAGATCCATCTTCAAGTTATAACTCCTAAACACGATTTATGGTTTTCGCATGGATCCATAGCTAGGTTTCGATATTTCTTTGTATTTTTTCTGCTGTGTATTTAATATGAGATTACCATCGAAACCTAACAGGAAGACTCCAGACTCTAGCATCTATCTATATAAGACCCTCAAGACCTCCTTACAAACGAATCTTGTATAGATCCTCATATCCATCTCCTCTCATAGCTCTCATGTCTTTTCTCTTTCTCTTGTAAAAACTCTGCAAGATATTGCGTGTAACGAACATGCCCTTCGAGCTTGGACTCCTCTTTGTAAGTTTTCTTTTCTTTAGGGATTTCCTGAAAGGGAAAACCCTTAGCTATGTATTTCCCTATGTTCCTATAAGTATGTTAATATAAATATGTTCTCGTTTTGTTTCTGTAAATAATCTTTCATGAACATATAAATTAGGCATTACCTTTCACTTATTCCATTTATGCGCATCATAATAGCATAGTTAGGCTCTACTATAATCACAAGTGACCCTATCGGCAAAGAAGGCCGGGAGGATGAAGGCCATGGATATGCCAGAAGGGAAAAGTGGTTTGGTTTGGCTGAAAAGTTGAACATGGCCTGACTCACCTTGGTGTGTCTTAGATGAGAAGTTAAAGATAATGAATAGTGAAAAAAAGAGTCTTAAGGGAATATTGCAGTGCATAAGTAAAAGAGGAAGTACCAAGTAGGGACATTACACCAAAAATTTACACCACACACATTTTAATTTTGCTTGCAGCTCTTTCTTTACCAATTTGGTTTGGTCAGATAATAGACTACATAACAAATATACAAGACTTGTTTGAAATATTAGTAAAGGAAGAAGAAATCTATAATGCCTTAGAGTCTTATTTTCCTAATAGCAATATTAGGAATCTTAGAACTTCTTAGGAAGAGATAAAATTCTTGGATTGAGAATATTTAATCATTCTTTTTGAAATCTATCATAATCTTGTTCTGGGTCTATAAGTTCTTCTAATTGCACATCTGTAACCCCTGTTCTCGTGAATACATGTTTTCTGAATATTTTCTGGATTTCGATTATTTATAAATTTATTTTGTGTTAATTTCGTTTTGGATCTTCTACTAAAGTGATTTCTAATCAACAATTATATTTACCTCAAATGATGATATGTTTTAAATTTATTTTCTATTTCTAATTGATCAGCTATTTATATTTTATATTATTACTATTTGGATGTTAATGAATCTGTTGAACTCAAATCTTATTTTAGTATTCATATTATTATTATTGTTACTATTATTATTATTGTTATTATCGTTGTTGTTACTAATATGTTTATTATTATTATTTTTTATTATTGCTAACTTTGATTATTTATTGAAAACCCAATTATGTTAGTATTATTATTATTAGTATTATTATTTGGTTATTATGGTTATTATTATTGTTATTGTTATCGTTATTATTATTATTATTATCATTATCAGTAGTATTTTCTTGTTAATTGCATTATTGTTATCGTTATTGTCAATAGTATTATTATTATTATTTTATTTTATAGACCCTATAATGCTAATTATTTTCTCCTCTTGAATTTATACCACTAATTGATTTTTTAACCCAAAACCCAAGTCCATTCTCTTATTGGATGATACCCGAAACCCAATATCCTATTAAACCCCTATATATACTAACCTAAAACCTAAACTCTACCTCTAACCTAACACCCTCAGCCGCCCCCTACTGTGTAACCCTAACGCATACTGTACATCCTCTTTTCTTCAACCTTCCGCCCTCTCTCTCCCTTCCTACCTCCTGCCTGCACCTCCTTAATCCCCCATCGCCCAGTCCTCGCCATCCTTCACCTCACCTCCACTCCTCTCCCCCAACCATCTCCTCCGTTAGCCCCCCCCTCATCTTCTTCTTCATCACGTCTCTGCCGAAACCCATTGCGCCATCTCTGTCGCCCCCCGCCTCCTCGTCCCCGTGTGTTGCCCTTCACCGCAGTGCACCACCACCGTCACCTCCCGTCCACGCCACCTCCAACCACCACAGTCGCCCCCCTCATCGCTTTTATCTCCTCTTTCCCTGTTTTTTGTCCGAACCAGAGGAGCTCCAACCCAACATTGCCACCCCTACTGTTGTTGTGCTCCATCCGCAACCTTCCGTTGAACTCCTCCCGGTGCTGCCATTCCCTCCATCCTCGTCAACTCACCCTTCTCCCATCATCGGCAACGACCTTCTCCCCCATTCTTGTCATTGTTTCCCGCCCAAACTGAGACCCATCTACCATTTCTTCTCCAATCATCTTCCCCGGCCGTTTCCCCTGTTCTCCAGCCACCCTCTCATCGCCCAACCCCCCGTAGACCTCCCATTCGTCGATGCCTCCTCCGGCGACCCCCCCTGTCGCGCGCCAACACACCCCCGAACCCCCTGTCCTCCTTCTCCGTTCGTCGACAACAGCAGCCCTCGCCCTTTCCCGTCGAGCTCCACCACTCTCCTCCCAATCGACCACCGTGACCCCCTGTCCTCCTCCCTCTTCCGCCGGCACTCTGCCCAGACCCCTGAACCCCTTTCTCCCGCTCTGTCCCCTGTTCAGATCGACGAGCAACTCCGCCGTTTCACCGCTTGATGTCCCATCGCCATCGAGCCACGTCGGCTAGATCCCAACCCCTCCTTTGCTGTTGACATTGCTGCTCTTTTGCTGTTGATTGCTCTTGATGTTGCTGTCTCTTTGATTGCTTGATCTTTTGTGCAAGTAGTTTGCACATAATTCATGTGTTCGTGGGTTCGTCGCTTCGGGATTCTCATCTCGTTGTTCTTGGTATTCAATTTTGTTGTCCAAAAGGCAAGTCACCGTCCTCTTAAATCGTTAATTGTATTAAATTCAAGTTTTGTTGAAATTCTTGCAAGTAGATACAATTCGTTATCGTAGCATTGTATTGACTATCTTTCGTTGGGTCTATTGAGCGTTTACATGAGCTAACCCCAATATTATTGACATCATGCCACTTTTGACTCCAAATATTGAATCTTTCATGCATTCATGTAGAATTGATAATAGGGTCACATATAGTCACGACAAAATTGATTGTAAAAATAATTGCTAGGTGTTATGTTTGATTGGTTGGTTGTTGTTTGGATGTTGTTAGAATTGTGTATTTGTATGTTTTTAATTGTATTTATCATGCTATTACACTTTTCATGTTTATTACATAATTTATTGGCTATAGGATTGATACCCATCATGTTTAATTAATTTGTTTCATGAAAAATACCCAAAACTTGTATGTTGCTTGCTGGTTGTATGTTGACTGCTATTTTACCGAGTAAATGATCTTAAAATGAATTACTTTTGGAATATGAATTGTAGACTTATCTTTCTAGTTTCCAGAACATCTTGAATTTCTAAATTCCGAGTTGTGTAACAAAAGTTATGCCCATTTTACTACAACTGTGTTTTTACTTTCAAATTTTCAGATTCTTATATCTTGCATGTTTAAACAGTAAAAAGGCTGATCAGATGATAAAATTTTGCTCTGATAATTTCCAGATTGTTAGTAATCATGTTTAGGAGTCTAGAAAATATTTTAATGAATTTATTATTGCGTTTTACTGATTCTAAAAAATAAAATAACATGATGTCAAATTTCTGCCTGAACATGAAACCTGTAAAGAACAATGTATTTGACCTAGTTACTGTTGTCGAATTTTGAACTTTAAATATGCATAGGAACCGTGTGGAAGTCTAGTTTCTAGAACTTCTGACGGATTAGTTTTCGAGTTCTGAAACAGCGAGAAACTGCACTTTTGTCCAGACTATTCTTGCTGTCCAAAATTTTATATTCCAAATTTTAATAGATTAATTAATCCTATATCGTAGTATTACATGAATTAAAGTATGTATGTTGCATTGCATGATCCTAGTGTCTCATTGTCATCATTTTAATTGTCCTATCTAAGTTATCGTCCTATTGTTCTTCTATTGATACTACTGTTTATCACATTGCATATTGTATTGTTGCATTAATAAAATAATTAATAAGCCGGGGTTTAAGGGTTGAATTTAGTAGTGGACAATATAAAGACTGTACTCGAAGGAAGGGCCTGTGTTTCCCTATTTATTGGCCTATTGGTCCATTGGTCATATCAGTCATTGATTAATTGTAGATTACTGACTATAGTATCTCAATTGATTCGGTCATCGGTCATTATTGTATACCGTTGCCAAGTACATGAACTATAAAATCCACTACTAAGTCTAAACGTAATTTGTTTGTATGTAGCAACCATGTGGTAAATAAATGGGACGCATGAAGTGCTACATTAATTAGGATTGAAATGATTAATAGACTTAAGGATTAACACCACATCGACATTACATATTGTTCATCATTGTTTCTATTGATATCGATTATTGGATAAGTGTTATTGATATTGATCATTGATTATTGTTATCGAATATTGAATCATTGTTTATAGCCAATCGTATCGATTACCGTGATATTGATTATTGATTATTGTCCCATGTTATTGATTCTTATTGATCCATTGAATTCATTATTATATCGTTATTCCATTGTTCCCTGCTTTCTCTACTTGCTGTCCATGACTTGCTCTAAGGACAATTTTTCTCCTCTTTTTAGATGAAGTGTTTACAGGTGTTGATGAAGAATTGGTTGATGGATTGGGAGAACAACATTGGTGAAGAAATTGATAGCATCGCCGCTTAATAAGTTATTGTTGCCATGAAGACTTAATTATTGAACTGTTGTTATCTCATTGTATTTTGGGCTTTTGACCCGAATATCTATTTTTGTTCTAGACGTTGGATTATTATTGTATTTTGGATATTTTATATTGTTTCATTCCAAGTATTATTGTTTATGAGATTAGTATTATTACCTGCGCAATAATTCTGTATTGATTATTGATATGGCTAAAAATGGGATTAAATCGGGACTGTACGAATCGGGCACGAATCTTAAAGCTCAGGGGTAAAATGGTAATTTTACCTACAAATGGATCTGAAATGAGGACTAGGTCTTTCTTCAAAGCCCAATAACCCATAAACAGATCTGTCTTACTGGGTACGGGTTCCAATCCGTTACAAGCCAGTTCAGAAAGATAAAGAAGAATTCAAATTCATAATTATCCCTAAGAGAAGGTTTTAACCACTTCTATCCATCCACACCGGGAAGTAGAGATTTGTTCTTATCTCGAAACGGATCCCTAAGGCTACTATAAAAACCCCTATTTCCCCACCATAAGAAGGTAATCAATCTTTTTTCAGTCAAAGCTCTTTCATAATCTTTCTGATTACTGACAAGAGCGTCGAAGGGTGCATTGCTGGGATCCATCCCGGTGTTTTGCACCTTTTTGCAGGTTCGCAGTAGTGGCAAGAGACCAAGTCAACAAGTTGGTGAAGCTTGTTCGTTTTCTCAAGAATCCACAAATTTTATCTATTGCCCCCACACCAGATTCAGCGGCAACAGATTGGCGCCGTCTGTGGGAACCGAAAAAGCAACCCGTCCTAACTTTACTAGCGAGACTAGTTTCAAGCCATGCATCCAAAAGAGAAGGGGAAGGTGGCGGTCTCCAGCCGAAGAACCACTTCTCTTCCTCCTCCCCCTCTTCCAAGTTAAGGTGCTCCTCCTCAACAGGCCCCTCCAGGGTCTCAGGGGGCTCTCGTGGGAGTCATCCAAAGCAACATCTTCCTCAGGACCATGTCGCGGTCCACAATCCTCCAGTTGACTCTATGGCTTCTTAAAGTCCTTCCGAGCGGGATCTCCGTCAAGTGATTGCCGATCGCCAAAAGGGGGTCGACCTCCGAACTCGCCTGAATGGATGACGAACCCTTGGGGGAGTCCATCAACATGAGCACCCAGGGGTCTCAAGAGTCCGGACCCCCCGCCGATCGAGGACCAGAAGATCCTTTCCCCTGAGGAGGCGAAGAGAGTCCCCTCAGCGTCATCGGCGGAGAACTCATTCTCCAGTAAGCCGAGCCACACATAGGGACCGCCAAGCTGGAGAGGCACCAGTCACAAGGGCGGAGCTCCAAGATTTTCAAGAGGTCGTTCTGCGGGCCCTCAACGCCGCTTCCAACCACGAGCAACCGGCACCTAGTCCTGAATCTGCCCCGAGCCGTCACCACCGCACTCCTAGTCTCCCTTCGCAAGGGAATGAGTCTAGGGGATCGGCAGGATATGACCGAAGGGAAGACTCGGTCTACTGCCGTCTCCACGAGATGGAGAGGCACCTTGGCCAACTTCACAGAGAAGAGGAACAACGGGCGAGGAATTTTTGCCCGAGCAAGCCCCCGTTCTCCCGAGCCATCATGGAAGCCCCGGTCCCGTAAAGCTTTAAGCCCTCTAACTTTGAGTCATACATTGGGGAGTCGGACCCCACCGACCACATCGAGAGTTTTAAAACTCTCATGATGGTCCACCATGCTTCAGATGTGCTCCTTTGCAAGACCTTCCTTACCACGCTGAAGGGACCTGCGAGAGAATGGTACTCTCGACTCGCCCCAGCCTCCATCTTCTCGTTCGATCAGTTCGAAGGGCTCTTCCTTACTCATTTCGTGAGTAGCCGCCGGGCCGAGAAAACAAATGTATCTTTGGTGACCCTCAACCAAAGAAAGGGTGAACGCCTAAGAGATTACGTTCGGCGCTTCACCGCTGAAGCCCGGTCTATAGCCTCCCTCAACCAATCAGTAGCCTCTACGGCATTCGAGTGCAACGTCACCAATGCCGACCTCATGGCGTCTCTTGCAAAGAAGCCCCCTCGAGACTTCTCAGAACTCCTACTTAGGAGTGAGAAGTATATCAGAGTAGAAAAGGCTCTCAACCCCCCCCCCCCCACTCTCGAGGAATCATCTTCCGGGAACAAACGGAAGAATACGAGCGAAGAAGGGTCCCAGAAACTCCAGAGGGATGACAACGGATAACGCCGCCCAGCTCCTCGTTTTGAGAAGTTCATCCCCCTCAATGCTAGTATATCAGCAGTTCTTATGGAGGTGGACAAAGAAGGGCTACTCCGCGCTCCTCCTAGAATGAATACCCCCGGTAAGAAAAGAAACAAGGATAACTGGTGCTACTTTCATAGGGACCACGACCACGACACGGATGACTGTCGGGCTCTCAAAGAGGAGATCGAAGAGCTCATACAGCGGGGACACCTGGACAAGTTCGTCCGTAGAGAAGGGGCTGACCTTCCACCCGAGGAGCCTACAAGCGAAGAGAGAGGTCTGCCGAGTTCCAAGATTCAGAACCTGGGGCCGTCTTCCACCTCATCCAAGGAGGTCCAATGTGGGGAGAACCCAGCTCCTCCCAAGAGGCCTTCACCTTATCGTAGAAGTAGGATCTCAATTTTCAATAAGGTCGATGCTTATAACCCGGTCAATAACATGTAACAATGGTTCGCCCCATCGAAGCGGCCATTTAGTTTATTTCAATAAAACTTAAACTTTTGTCTATTATTGCACTTGCTTCATTTCTACTTCTCCGAGTCACTTCTACAACTCGCTAAATGGTAGGTTCAGAGTCCAGCTTGTCCTACAGGGCTGCTCCCATAATTTACTAAGCTCAAAAGACGAGTTCGGAGTCCAACACTTGGTTCGACGTTGCCTTAGCCGCTTGTAAACAAGCAAGTGCGGGGCAGCTCACCATTCGGAATTTCTCCCACAACTGTTGAACCTCTTCTCGACGAGTTCGGAGTCCAACACTTGGTTCGACGTTGCCTTAGCCCCTTGCAAACAAGCAAGTGCGGGGCAGCTCACCATTCGGAATTGCTCCCACAACTGTTGAACCTCTTCTCGACGAGTTCGGAGTTAAAACTCTCCCCTAGAGTTGCTCCTCAAACTTGTCTCCCCAACTGCTCTCTCCTAGAGCCAAGCTCTTCCCTCTGCTCTCCTCCAAAACGAACCTCTTCTCGACGAGTTCGGAGCTAAAACTCTCCCCCAGCGTTGCTTGTCAAACTTGTCTCCCCAACGGCTCTTTCCTAAAGCCAAGCTCTTCGCTCCGCTCGCCTCCAAAGTGAACCTCTTCTCAACGAGTTCGGATCTAAAACTCTTCCCTAGAGTTGCTCCTTAAACTTGTCTCCCCAACGGCTCTCTCCTGGGGCCAAGTTCTCCGTCCTACTCGCCTCCCGAGTGGTCCTCTTCTAAGCGAGTTCGGAGCTCAAAACTCTCCCCTAGAGTTGCTCCTCAAACTTGTCTCCCCAACAGCTCTCTCCTGGGGCCAAGTTTTTCATCCTACTCGCCTCCCGAGTGGACCTCTTCTCGACGAGTTCGGAGCTAAAACTCTCCCCTAGAGTTGCTCCTCAAACTTGTCCCCCCAACGGCTCTCTCCTAGAGCCAAGCTCTTCACTCCGCTCACCTCCAAAACGAACCTCTTCTTAATGAGTTTGGAGCTAAAACTCTCCCTAGAGTTGCTCCTCAAACTTGTCTCCCCAACGACTCTCTCCTAGGGCCAAGTTCTCCGTCCTACTCGCCTCCCGAGTGGTCCTCTTCTAAGCGAGTTCGGAGCTCAAAACTCTCCCATAGAGTCGCTCCTCCAACTTGTCTCCCAAATGGCTCTCTCCCATGGCCAAGTTCTTCGTCCTACTCGCCTCCCGAGTGGTCATCTTCTAAGCGAGTTCGGAGCTCAAAACTCTCCCTTAGAGTTGCTCCTCAAACTCATCTCCCGAATGGGCCTTGCGAGGATCCTCCTAGCTCATCTCCTTAGCCCACAGGAGTGAAGCTCCTCTTCGAAGACTCCGGAGGCTGAAGCTCTTTTCAACTTGACAGATTTTCAATCGGACGGTCCAGATTGCGCCACGTCGCTCGGAATCCCAATCCGAGCTACTAACAGAAGCGAATATATTGCGGGCCTATTCTAACCCTCAATACGGGTGATTCCTCAACTCACTCCTAAATAGAAGTTGTAGATCTTCGAGTTAGCTTCGAAACGAGGGGTCGCACGCCCTGATCGGACATCTGTAGCACCGGGAAAGTGGATCCAACACAGCTGCACCGAGCGAGAAAATGGCAAAAACTATCGCCTCGTGATTCGTGCCCGATCCTAACCAGACACCCCAGATCTGGCCACGTAGCTCGGCAACCGTCGAAGCGCCGAGCTACCGAGGTGCCCATTCGGAGAAAGACGCCCCCGAGCTACCAGGGCACCGACCTTCATATTGGAGGAAAAACACCTTCGAGCTCCTTGGACCGTCAGATCGTCCAGATGTTTGTGCCAACGGCTGATGGATGGCTCTGATTTCGCCACATCCACAAAACGACAAAATCACATTTTCTTGTGATCCATGCCTTCGTGCCTCGTGATTTGCGCCATGATCGTGATCAACTGTCCAGATGGAGCCACATACCTCGGATCTGAAATTCGAGCTACTGAGCTACCGAACTCCAAAATGGCAAAAAGTTTACCTCAAAATCCGTGCTCGGATTCGCTGGACAACATTCACCAAAACAGGAAGAAAGAAGGGAAGAGAGGAGTTAACGGGTCGGGTTCGGACCCGTTAGAGACCCAAAACCCAACATCACCCTCTTCTTCTCCTTCACACATTCCCGCCAAAACCAAAAACAACAAATAAAAAACCCAACGTCATCTCCCTCGCCGAGTCGCTTCGCTATGGTCACTCCCCTTCATTGCCAAGCTCCGAGGCCGAGCTCAAGCTTCCACCACCTCAACGAGCACCATTCTCCATCAAGCCACCGCCTTCGACTCCAATGTCGAGCCTCGTTGCCGAACATCGAGCTCCCGACCTCCACGATCGAACACCACTACTAAGCTCTGCCGCCGCTGTCGAGGCTCCTCCCTCCGAAGCTCCTCACTCCAAGCACCGAGCTTGCCTTCCTCGTCATCATCCTCGCCAATCTCCAAACATCCAACGTCAAGCTTCGAGCTCCCCTCCATTGCCGAAGCTCAAGCTCTTCTCCTTGCCGACCCCTCTCGACAGCAGAGCTCGAGCTCTAACGTCTCCTTCATCGAGCTCCAAGGTTCCACCTCCACAACACATCGATGCTTGAAGCTTCGTCGAAACACCGACCAGGTCCCACTCAAGCTCTCCGTCGAGCGCAACCTCGACGCCACCACTTCTGAGCTCCTTCGTCGACGTCCACCGAGCTCACTCTTTGCCGAGCTCCTCTCCCCATCGAGCTCCAGAGCTCCCCTCCATCGAAGAGTTCTACCCCTGAGTCTCGCCGAACCCATCATCTCCGACGTCGAGCTCCCCACTCCGAGCTCACCTGTAATACCCTGAATTTTTATTTAATGAGAAATGTTGATTTTCACGTGTTGTGCACGTGCAAAATTTTGTATGCATATTTTCTTATAAAATTATCTTTTATAACATAGACAATTATTTCTTTATTTCTCTTTATCTTTCTAAAAGCCTATTTCATAAAGACTAAACTTGTTCTCTTATTTTAAGCCCACTCTAATAATTAAATATTTTATTAAATAGCCCATGAGCCTAAAGCCCATTTTTTGAGGCCCACAAACTTAATTAATCTTTTAATTGTCACAACTTGTCATGTAGGCACAATTAGTGGACAATTGATTAATTAAATTTGTACAATATTGTATAGGGGACACTAGTTGGGACACGTGCATGCACTTGTGTGTGCATTGCACACCCAAAGCGAGCCAGTTGTGGCCAAGAGAGAGAGGGAGAGTGGGATTGAGTTGAGGGGTAGTTATTGAGTTCATGGAAGTTGCTACAACTTCCCAACTCATCTTAGTCCTTAATTTCTAACTCTTAGATTAATGCTACCCATTCAATCTCATCCTAAAAGTGTATAAATACCCCCAGTTTCTTCTCATTTATGCACAACAAATTACTAAGAGAAGAAAAGGCTAGTGAGAAAAAGATTGAGAAGTTTAAGTGAGTAAAAGATTGAGTGTGCATATTTGTGTGTGTGTTCTTTTCAAGAGGAGGCTGACTAGCATCCAAGGAGCATAGGGAGGCTCGGGTTACACACAATCAAGGAGGAGAAGGCATCGTGTAACACAATCTAGGAGGAGAATGCTACTTTCTTGCATTCTAGGAGACTCTAGGAGCTTTTCATTTCGTTTTCTCCAAATAGGTGGGTGTTTCTCATGCTTCTAGAATATAGATGCCATGCTAGGAATGTTTTGATGAAATTATTAAAGGATAACTAGTTGAAATCGAACTCATGTTTGCTTAATTAGAGATGAGATGATAATTTAGAGGAGAATGGTTAAAATGATTGTTAGTTGATTTCTTGTGAATTAAAATACTAGAAAATATCATTGTTGCTATGCTAGATGTTTAAGAATCTTGTTGTGTGAAGAAACCTATGTTCATGAGACAAATTGAATGCTTGCATGCACATTTAATTCGGTTAATTTTAAAGTAACTCTATCGTAGCAAATATGGAAAATTTTGTGTTCTAAACTAATGTGAATGGTTGATAAAGGAAAGCATGAAGAATAAAATATTTTGTAGAAATCTCTATGTCAAATTGTGTGCAAATGTGACTTTTTCTAGATGTTGGAATTATGGACATTAGAACATTATATGAGATCAAAAATGCATGTTTATAGGTAATTAATGATTTTAAAAATACTATTTTATTATACTTCTATATATATTAAGATCTGGAAATTTTTATTTCAAAAAGTTCGAGAAAAAGGAATAAAAATTGTTTTGAAAGTTTGGAAAATAGAAAAGAACCAAGAGTTGAGTTATAAATAACTCAACCCAAACTAAGACAACTTGGTCTCTTAGACCAATTGGTTAGTGGGGCTTGGGCGCTACTGTAGCGTGAGGGTGACCCATTAGGTCGCGGGTTCGAGTCCTAGTCTTGGTTTTTTTTAAAATTTTCACTGTTAATAAAATCCAAACCTGAGAACAAAATACTTACCCACTTGATTCCTTACATATATCGCCTGTGCACTCTAGCCTAGTGGCTTGCGGTTGCGGTTGGTTTCCTTCAGGTTGCGGGTTTGATTTTGGGCTTTGGCCTATATATATATTTTGGTTTTTTGGAGTTTTTTAAAATCTATTTGTCGCTTCTAAAAATTCGAAAAAAATATGTTAATTATTCTAAAATCATGCAGAGTTTATGAAAAATATTTGAGTATTAATTGACTAAAATCAAATTGAGTTAGAAGTAAAATTGTGTTGCAAACTATTGAATTCTAACTTTAGAGAAATTTTAAAAGTGATGATTTTGATGAGAAATATACTAAGTGACAAAGAAGAATTTTTGAATTAAAAAAAAAATCTAATTGTGTTTCTATGGACTATTATTGTAAATTGATTTGGCGTATGTACGAAAATACGACTTTGTGATTTTTTGAATCAAAGAAATGAAATGAAATATATTACGAGAATTGAATAATCTGTAGAGATAAATTTGATTATGAGATGCATGATTTGCAATTGAATTAATTGTAAGAGTTTTGATTCATAGAAAAGATTGATAATCATGTTAATTGAGAAAGAGAATTTATGAGTATGAAAAACTCAAGCGTTGTAATTATGAGTTGAAATTGAGAACTAGGGTGTAGCTAAGCCTCATACCGGCAAATGAAAGAATTGTTGAAATGATATTTGAAATAAAAATACCAAGATTTGGGTCATGTGAAATGAATGAATAAAACCGGTATAGTGGGAGTGCTAACCCTAAGAGATTAATTTTATTCATGATTCAATTAAATTAAGAACTAGTTACATAGTGAAGATGTGATGAAAGTAAGAGAAAAACATTGAGTATGAGGGCCATTAGATTGGCGGCGTGAGAGTATTCATAGGATGTCCCATGATGCATCATGAGTAGGACGTGGATACTACTCCAGAGTACCGTCCCAGTGGCGATGCTCGTATGGTGTTTGGCGACTGCGGGTGGTGTCATGTCTATGGTAGGAGATGAATTACCACAGGATGCCTGCATGATGAGTCATGTGTCGGTGCGTTGGGATTCTCTCCAGGACGCCTAGACATGAGTGCGTAGTTCGTAGAACATCTAGGATACTTACCATAGTTACAGTAGTAGATTAAGTCATGGCGAGGGATTGAACCTTACAAGATGAAGAACGGTTAAGGGCTTGCCCTCAGACTTATGTAGTATGAGCTGCATAGACTCTGAACAAGTGCGCATTAGTGTCATATAAACAGAAATAATTGCATTAAGGACTAAGTGCACATTCACAACACGACATCAATAGGATAGTCCTTTTAGCTTTGTTCGTGAACAAGTTTGTGGTTTGTTAAGTATTGAGAATCGTTATACTGTTTTCGGCATAGAGAGGATGGCTGTGTATAATATTTCGTCAGTTTAATGAACTGATGTGCTCACAGTTTCTATGCAGGATAAAGCACATGAAAAAGACTAAAGAAGACTTGATGCTTAAAGATTATTCAACTGTTGTTGTATCTCATTTCATTGATGTAAAAATTTGCTTTCACTGTACAAATGTTAATGTAATGTAACTCTGATGTAAAGTAAAGTTTGATTTCCTTGTAAAATTATACGAAGAGAAGTGAAAAGATCCTGTGGGACTCGAACTCAGTCTGTTTTGAAATTCGGGGTGTTACATCACCTCCGCTCCTCCACGTCGCCAAGCTCCACAGCGTCGAGCTTCCCCTCACTGTGCTCCAACCTCTCTCCTGTTGAGCTCGCCTTGCCGACCTCCACCACTTCGACTGTCTCCGAGCTCCTCTCACCTCGACGAGCTCCTTCAAAGCTCCAATGTCGAGCCTCATTCCAAGCTCCGTCATCGAGCCCGCGACACTGAGCTCCTCTCTACTACGTCGCCGAGCTCCAGCTCCCTCCCTCATCAGTCTCCGAGATCGAACCGCCTCCGAACCCATCGCTGTGCTCCATCTCACCACGTCGAGCACGACAAGACGACGTCGCCGAACTCCATTGACGTGCTCGAAGACAGAGACGGAGACGGAGTCGGAGTCGGAGTCGGAGGCGTGGTAGGAGTCGAAGGCGTGGTCGAAGGCTAGGTCGAAGAAGAACAGAGAAGACGAAGGAGAAGGAAGAAAGAAGACGTGGAAGAGGAGAAGAGAACAGAGCGAAAAAAAGAAAAAAAAAGAAAGAAAAAAAAGGTAAAGTGCCACGTGACGGTCAATGCCTGCGTTGACCGCGCCACGTGGCGTCTTCTGGTGGGTCGGCGTCGGGTACCGACCTACCGAGGTTCCGAGCTCGTAATTGGAGAAAAATGCTCCACTTTGTGATGCGCGCCATCCGATCATGATTGACGTCCAGAAATGTGCCACGTGTCCAGAAATGCTCCACTTTGTGATGCGCGCCATCTGATCATGATCAACGTCCAGAAATGCGCCACGTGTCAAGAAAATGCTCCCCTTTGTGATGCGCGCCATCTGATGGTGATCAATGCACAGATTGGCACCATGTGTCCAGGTAATATTTAATTAATTAATTTATTTGAATTAATTATTTAAAAAAATTCGAAAATTTAATTAAAAATTGAAAAAATTAATTAAAAATTCTAAAAATAATTATTAATTTGGAAAATTATTTAAAAATTCTGAAAATAATAATTATTAAATTAGAATAATTAATTAAAATTTCCGATAATTAATTATTTAATTCGGAAAATGAGTAAAAAATTCAAAAAAAAGAGGAAAAATTCAAAAAATATCTGGAAAAATCACAAAAAATCCAGAAAATTCTGAGGATATTTTTTGGCATTTTACAAGCTTAGAATAACACCGTTACACCTCGAGCAACATCCGAACTCTCTTAAGAACTCCGATAAAATCCCGTACGCCATTAGACCAACAAAACTACTCCGTAAAGACTGTAGAACTCAGTCTCAAGCAGTGGGGGGCTCATGATATAGCTAAAAATGTGATTAAATTGGGACCGTTCGAATCGGGCACGAATCTTAAAGCTCAGGAATAAAACGGTAATTTCACCTACAAACGGGTCTGAAATGGGAACTAGGTCTTTCTTCAAAGCCCAATAACCCATAAATGGATCTGTCTTACTGGGTACAGGTTCCAACCCATTACAAACCAGTTCAGAAGGATAAAGAAGAATTCAGATTCATAATTATCCCTAAGAGGAGGTTTTAACTACTTCTATCCATCTACACCGGGAAGTAGAGATTTGTTCTTATCTCGAAACGGATTCCTAAGGCGACTATAAAAACTCCTCTCTCCCCACCATAAGAAGGTAATCAATCTTTTTCCAGTAAAAACTCTTTCATAATCTTTCTGATTACTGAAAGATTATGATCAATCTTTTTGCAGGTTCGCAGCAGTGGCAAGAGACCAAGTCAACAAGTTGGTGAAGGTCAACAGGTCAACAAGTTTGCCTTGTTTGTTTTCTCAAGAATCCACAAATTCTATCTATTGCCTCCACACCAGATTCAACGACAACAATTATATTGCTGAGTTAATCGGATAGACAACTTATAGATAGTCATTCGCTAGACCAAAGTCATGTACTCATATTTCGTAATTTGGAAAGTGGGACGTGACATCATAATTACTAGGCCACTAACTAATCTTGCAAGAATATGTCTAGTGTCACTGGTTGATCCTTGTTCTTCTGATCTAATAGTTCTAGAGGGTTCTGAAAATGTTTGTAAAGTTGATTGTCTATTATTCATATTGGTTTATGTGATGGAAATCTAAACTCTCTTACAGGTCTTTTAGTAACGGTTTCTTTTCCCGTAGGTTCTAGAGATATCTAGAGTTATCATAGATAGATTTTCAATAAGTTTATTAAAGATCAGAAGAACAGGATCAACCAGTGATATTAGACCTATTCGTGCAAGATTATTTAGTAGAAGACCTACTAATAATTATGATGTGCAATTAGAAGAACTTTTCGTTGGTTTTTGGGTACCAAAAGGAACAAAATGAAATGTTTCTAATCTAAATTATAGTTCTCTCTCTAGAATCTTATAATCACATAAAAAAAGAAGAAGCCTGTTTCCCAATTAAAAAAAAAAGAAGAAAATATCAAAATAACTGAGGTCAGAGCATCCACAGTCGTTGAAGCCAAATTTTGGGTAAATAGCAATTGAGAAATAGGTAAAAAAGAATGTTGCTGCAGTCGTCGAAAGCTAAAACATAGCCGGACGGGAGATAATTATCCGTCCATTAAGAATGACGGAGTATAATCGTCCGTCCCAAAATTTTGGCTTTTTAAATTTTTTTTTTAATGCACTAGAAGACAAAAAAAATTAAAAAACAAAAAAATTAAAAAAAAAAATTGGATTAGAGCAGGGACGGATCTTAATGTGCCGTCATTTTCATATGACTGGCGGTTTTTTAAATTTTTTTTATTTTTTTAATGCACTAAAAGACAAAAAAAAAAAAAATTGAGAAAATATGCCTGGGACGGAAGATTATATTCCGTCAATTTCAAATGACGGTGTATAATCCCTCGTCGACCAATTGCGTCGTTTTTTGATTTTTTTTTATTAAAAATTTGGTTCGGACGGGATATGATCTACCGTCAATCTCCTTGGACGGTGTATAATATGCCGTTGGTTGACTTTTTTTTTTCCTTTTTTTTTTTCAAAAGCTTCTTAATCATTGACTCAGTACTTTTTGTACGAGACGGCACATTATCTTCTGTTAATTAGATCGGACGGCATATTATCTTGCGGTAGCTATATTTTGCATTTGGCCATTTCGCCTGCTATATTTGGCACGCAACTGTTCATCGTAAACCCAAAATTTGGATATTTGGACAACGACTGCAGCTCGATTTTTTCTATTTTTTCCAAATTTTGGGTATATAGCAAACGACTGTGGATGCTTTAATAGATTTGCCCATTTCTTTAAGAAAGACCATAGGCAGAAACCGGAAAGTAATAATCTAATATAATGACGGGCAGGGCACGCAAATCAAACCCCGAACCCCCCTCCCCCCAACCCAAAAAAAAAAAAAACACCCGGTCCCACAAATGCAGACCCAATCCCTCTCCCTCTCTTACCGCGTCGGATCCAAACCCGATAACTCACTCCCAGTCCCAAAAAAAAAAAAAAAAAACCCACACCTCCTCCTTCGAAAACGGGGACTCTTCTTCTCAGTCCGTACTCAAACGACCTCACAAAAATGGTGTCGTCGTCGTCTCCTTCGTCCTCTCTTCCCACCTCGGAATCCGAGCTCGAAAAGTCAGTCATGGCGGTAGTAAAAGCAGCGGAGGAGAGAGGGGACCCACCTCTGATCCGCGCCTTGGAAGCCGGACGCTGCGTCCGCCAAAAGGGCCTCGAACTCCCCAATCTCGACCTAGGGTTTATCCTCGTTTCCAATCTCTGCTTTGTCCACAACTCCCCGTCGCTGTGGAAGCTTCTCGACCAGGCCATGGCTTCCCGCGTCGTCTCCCCCCTCCACACTGTCGCCCTCCTCACCGCTCGGTAGCTTCAATTTAACTGCATTTTTTGGTGTTTTTTTTTTCTTCGAAAATTTTGAATTTTGACAATTATCTTTTTTTTCGGAGTTTGTAGGGTTATTCCGAAAAGGAGAGGGGAGCCGGAGGCGTACAGGATATATCTGGAGCTTTTGAGTCGGCATTTGTTCTCTACTGATTCTGTGGGTTCAGATGTTTCCTATAGAGATAAGTGAGTGAATTCAATAATAAGCAAACTTCGGTGTTTTCATTATATTATAGTTGTTGTTACGATATACTATATGATAGTGGGTGATTAATCCTAGTTGTTGTTGTGACTCGAGCTCCCCCATGTTTGTTAAAAGTTCGAGAAAAAGGGTCCAAATAATTGGGTGTTAACTATTGAGTATAAAGGTTGGAATTTTCGATGATGTGGGAACTGTTAATTTGCTCAAGGAAGCAAAAATTGTGATTTTGAAGAGATGATATTGTTCAACACTTGATAGGTAGGTTTAAGTATTATAGTCAAGCAGCAGAGAGAACAAAAATGTGGATTTGTTGTGAATTCAGGACAAGTAGATATACCACCTGCCTTTTTTTAGGTAGTCCATGGGTAGTATTGATTTATGTATGGGCAACTTGAAATTAGTAGTTATATGAGTGTTAAACTGTTTGATAGCTATGATTAGGTCCTTTAGCTCTGAAACTATATAGATTGTATGTTCAACTCTTAGATATAAAGGACGGGATGTATATATATAGGGGTAAGTCGTTTGGATATAGGGACACTTTTAACTGATGTGAAATATATTTGAAGGCTGTTGCAAGCTCTATTATATCATCTGCAACACTTTCATTGCCAATATTGTACCTTTTTAGGTAACTTTGAATGCGAATTATTGTAAGCAATAAGCCCTGTTTGTAGACAAAGTTAGGATAGGATAAATGGAGTTATCTCATATAACTTTGCAAACTCTAGTTATCTTAACTCTGACCTCTCTGGGGCTTATTTGGAGTTAACATATTATCTCACCCCAAAAGTTTATACAACAGTTATCTAAACACCATTTATCTATTTTTCTTAACTGTGGCAATGCCAAACACCAAGTTAAAAGATAACTTTATGTTGGAGGAAAAGATAGGGTAACCAAAGTTAGAATACCTTGTACCTTGGAAGTTAAGATACCTTTGGTTATCTTAACTTTGTTTCCAAAACAGGCCTAAAGGATGATGAGTTTTGGGAGTAATATTGTGATCTTTCGTTTTCTCTTCCAAAATCTTTTTGAACAGTTGTCCACATATAAGTTGTACAGTGAAGTATTTATTTGTCAAATCACTTTTAGTGGCTGATTTACATTTTTCAACTTGATTAAATCACTGATAGGCTTTAATTTTCTCTTACATGTTACACCTGATAGTCTTTTTGATATTCTCTTGCAGATTGACAAAATCAGTCGACGATTGTCTACAGCTTTCGGAGACATATGGGATTCATAAAATAGATTTTGGGCATGCTGTTATTTTCTTAGTTCTAACTGTCATCACAAGTTTAATAGATGGAACACTAGAAGATTGGGGTGCGAAATTTGAATCTGTAGAGAAAAGAGGAGGTAATAATGCTAATGATGGGCACCAACTTATGGACGTAGACACAAATGGTACTTCATCTGATAATAGACATGAGCATCGCGAGCAACTGCGGAGAGCTAACTCGCTTATGGCGCTTGAGGTTGTTCAGAAAATTACTGAAAACATGAAAGCCATAGTATTTCTTCGTCTCATTCATTTCAACATGTATGCACTATTTCTTTCTTTATGTTCCCTCCCTTATGTTATCCTTGGCTACTGCAAAAGTTGAGTTGACATGAAATTTGTTTGCAATTCATTATGGTATTTTTTATAAAAAGAAGATGAAAGGGTTTATGTCTACTTAATATCATTAGGTTGCTGCATCTGAAGCCATTCATGGGTAAGACATGGAATATTAAACTAAATTTGTTGGCCATTTTGAATGACCAGTTCTTTTTGCATAGGCATGTGCATGCATTTATACCTTGTAAGATATATTTTTTTTTGCATGTTTATTCGTTTGCATTATGCTATATATATTCTATTGTTCTTCCTTCATATCATACACGACAAATTTCAGAGTTCCTTTCTTCATTCTTTCTCTCTTAAAGTACATACTACATAGATAGATGAATAAGGGATTATCCACTGATCGGCACGAGAGGAAGCACGGGAGAAATGAAATGCCTTAGAGCAATAAGCACAGGGCTTCTCGTGGATAAGCCCAGTCATCATTATTTTAAAAAATTTGAACATTTCATTTACACAATTTGTTTTTTACTACTTTGCTTAACTGGTTATTTAGAAGAGTACTATTAGTGTAGCCTCTTTAAGGAAGCTTTAGCGTTGTTGATTAACACTTAAAAAGAATTATAATTGAATGCAAAATCTGAACGCTTTATGAGGTAGTTGGTGGGTTTATTATAGTGTAAGAAGGAACACCAGAGCCCTATAAAATATTTATGGATATTGATCAAAATCGTGAACTTCTATCCTAACTGAGCAAAATACCGAAATAAAGTAAAATCTAAAACTCTAGTCTTGTGGGCTCGTGATGGGTACCGAAAACTGATTGTGTCATGTTCTGGTGATCGATGTGTAATGCAACTCTATTTTTATTTTGGGAATTTTGTTTAACATTCATGGGATCAAACATCATTCGTAGAGACAGAACTTCTGTGGACTAATTGGACTTGTTCACAACCCTATTATACTGGGTATACTCCCCGTTCCATCATAAGTTTCAGTTGTGGTTTTATACAATGCTTGACTTAAAAGTTAAAAACCTTAAGATATTAGATATTGTGCCTACTACATGATCAGACATGTTTAGTGTTCCAAATAGTTAATTGCAGTTCATGATGTTTTATTCTGCAGGCCTGAAAAGTTCAATGCTCTACTGCAGCGACTGCATTTTTTTGAAGCTCATATTTCAACTACACAGAATCTTGTATCTGCAAATAATATTTTGGTGAAATTGTTCACAAATATACAGAAGGTTATATCTCAAGATAACCTGACAAAACAACATCAGCTTCTTAGAGTTCTTGTTGACTCTGGAACCTCTAGCCCCTCGTCCTGCTACAGTTCGGGAACTGGTAGAGCTGGAAGTTGGGTTCCTTTCGATATTTTTATGGAGAACTCTATGGATGGGAAGAATCTTCATGCTGTATCTGCTATTGAAATACTAACAGGTCTCTTCTTTTTCATTAATTGGTTTTCTTCTCCAGTTGGATATATTAACCAATCCCAACAAAACTTGAGTTTCTTATTTATTTCTGATTTCCTGCACTCAAATTCCAGAACTTACAAAGACCCTTCAAGTGGTTAATCAGGCCAGCTGGCATGAAACTTTCCAAGCTTTGTGGATTTCAGCTCTGCGACTTATCCAGCGAGTGGAGATTTTTTCCTTATGCCTTTTAATAATTGTCATTTTCAATGACTATTTATAATATTGCTATTTTTGCAGGATCGTGAGCCTTGGGAAGGACCACTACCTCAAGTTGAGGCACGAATTTGCATGCTGTTAGCTATTGTTCCCTTGGCAATTGTTCCAGTTGTGATGGAAGAGAGAGAGACACCTTACTCTAGTATTGGCTATGATCATGGCATGGGAGGTTCTAGAAAACAAGGACTAGTTTTTTCTCTTCAGGAATTGGGGCAGTTTCCTGCACTTCTATTCCCTCCTGCACTAGTTGTCATTGCAGCTAATAATGCTGCTTCAAAAGCAGCAACTTTTATTACTAATTTAAAGTCTGGGAGTGGCAATCTTAGTGCCATCAGCCACAATGATTCTTCGGTTAAAGCAGGTTTGTCTTTTTCTTGAATTTATATCTACAGATTCTGATTCTTTCTTAATATGCTACTACTCTTTAATTTGGTTTAAACAATTTTCCTTTTGGTAGTTGATGTTAATGACGCTATATTTTCTGAACCCTTGAAGTCAAGGGTTTGTGACTTTCTGCAGTTTGATTTTAAACTCACTCAATCTATGATCGCCCTATGCATTAAGAGAACCTTTGTTACGAGTTACGAGGCAACACTATAAGAGTTATAAGCATATGCTTCATCTCTTGATAACATCTACCAGCCAAAGAGCCAAATAGAATCACATTTCCATTCTGTTATAGGCCTGATTCTTAAATTTGTTTATGAACTTACACATTTGGCAATGTGCCCTAGTGGCAATTTGGCAATTTGTTCCTGCTTAGCTGTTGGTTTGTTTCGAGACTGAGTGTTGAATGCAATTTCTCATAGGAAACTCATTGTTCTATTCTTTTAGTCTCCTTCCGTTAGTAGGATCATGCTGACTTGTAGAGATGCTGTGATCAGAACAATATCCATCATTCCATCTCTTAGAGAAGAAACTTTCACCTAAAGAACTTAGCTATACCTTAACAAAATATAGTGATTCCTGGTTGAAGAAGTAGTTCTTATAGAGCTAACCCAGATTGACAATTTCTTAGAAGATCCTGAGCGTAGTGTAAAAAATGCTTTAGAGATCAAGTAGGAGAAACCTCATCAATACCTTCCATGCTGAAAATTGATTTATTACCCTCTGCAACACTAGGAATAAAAGAGGTGGGATAGAATGACCGAAAGATACCCGATCCCAGTCATAAGATCGAAGAACATGAATCAACCCAATATCCAGAGGATAATGTTGTAAGATAGACAAGCAGGTACCTATCTTGACTAGAGTAGAAATGGAAGAAGATGATGGCAATCGAGTAGCTTGAGGTTGCTGGCATAATTGTTGCATTTATTCTTTGCAGTCACACTGATACTCATATGCGGAGATGAGAAGTGGCCACATTAGTAGTGAAATGATAGGTCTCCCATGGAACTCCCAGCAATTGTCTGTGATCCTATTAATCTTGGTTGTGTGTATGTTTGACTCCGTATTTCTCATGGCTTCCACGACCACTGGAAGTACCAATCGTGATATATGAGTCAGTACAGGAGCAAACTCCTCTCCTTAATTTATCTCACAACAGTGGTTTTGAGAGCCCTTTGGAACGATCATATCAGTGGGTGATAAGCTCAGGCTTAGGTAAGGATGATACTGTTGTCCCTTTAGCTCCTATGCACGGGCATACTCTTAAGGGTAGTTCATCCTTAAAAGTCCTTAGTTTCAATTGGTCTTGTGGTAACTGTATCTGCTTACATAAATAATAATGTACATTGCATTCAACTTATACACCTTGTTGAAGTCAACCAAAAATACTGTGGTAAGATTAGTTGCTTTTCTAGATCCATTACATAGCTTGTGTCTAAGAACATAATTTCTGAACTGGTTTCTCTTCTCAGAGTAGAGTACACTAAGATATATCAAACTTTATTTAATGTTTGAGATAAATTGCTAGATGTTAGTCTATGTAGAATTGATCATCTTTCCTTATATTCGTGCATTTTATCATTCTTTTTTTTTTTTTTTGCAATTTAGCCCTTCAGTTAATGGGTATTTGTGATCACTTCCCCAAATTAGAATGACTTCATCAATTTGGTACCCAGTTTTACTACATTGTCCTAAGTTGAACTAACATCGTCTAATTATGGTTAAAAGTTTAGCTTTTTTTATGTTTGATTCCCAAAATGTCTTCTAGTTATTGGATATGAAGGGTGCACACTTTTTGAGTCGTGGATGGAGATTGAGAGTTTTGGAGTCGGGATCGAGGGGGGTGGCTGTGGTGGTGAGGGACAAGATTTAAGGGGTTAGGGTTATTAGTGTTGGGGTTTTGGGGGGTGGTGGTGGAGGGAGAAGGGAGGGAGAGGAGAATGAACGTGAGTGGTTAGGATGGTGGAGGCAGGCGGGTGGAGGTGGAGGGAGGGGTGAAGAAGCATTTGGGTTTGGAGGTGAGTTCATAAGACTTGGAGTGAGCAGAAAGGAGCGAGAGTGGATTGATAGGGAGAACACTTTTTGTGGAGATCCAAGGCCCTAACATTTAGGAGGAGAGGGTATGATTTGGAGCATCGTTATCAGGATTTATTTACAGTTTAGTCTCCCAAGTAATAGGTACTTGTGATTTAATCTAGGGGCATAACATGGATAATAGTATTAGATATTTAACCTGCCTTGAGTAAAATTGGGGCCTAATTTGATGAAGTCGTTCTAATTGAGGGACTAAATTGCAAATGTGAGGAAGACATCAATTCTGTTTAGTTTAGTATTTTATTTCAGTACCATATTTGTTTTTGGCAATTATAGCCATATATAATCTTTCTTTTATGCATTAGAATATTTTTGAAATTTTAGAATATTTTGAGATTTGTATCAAGATTTGTTTTGAGCCTATATAGGCCTTGAGATTAATGAGAATTGATGCTAATTTTGATTAAGAAAATTATTGTGTTGAGTTATTGCTCTTCATCCCTCTTTTGTGTGATGCAATTGAGATCCAATCATTTGGGTTTGTGATAAATTCTAATAAAATTTTAGGGTTTGTGATAAACTCTAAAACTACATCTAAATCCCCAAATAAAAAAATTCGAAACCCTAATCCTCAAATTACTCAACACTTAACTCTCTCTCTCTCCTTGTTCCTCTACATCCTGAACCCCGTGCTCCACGTCATCGTCTTCCCCACTGCCTCCGAAGCCCATCGAGAGTCCCAACCCACTCCACTGCTCCTCACGACCCCGAGACCCCCTCTCCTCCGCTCACCAACTTGAGAACCCAGAACCCATCGCCACTCGATCGTAGCTCCCCACCCTTGCCCCCGTCGACTGACCAGCCCCTATCGATCCTCTCCAATCGACCACCATCGAAACCCTTTTGCTGTCGTCAGCTCCCCGCAGGCCATCGTCGGCTACTCCAATCACTGATCTCGTCGATTGCCACCACCGTCGACCGCCGCCACCTGTTGCTCCGTCGATGGCCCTGCACCGCCACCAACAGCCCCCGAGCCCCTTGGTGACGATCCTTCTATCCGATTATCATTCCAATTCTCCAATATTTATGTTATACTGCCTTATCATCTATATTATATTATTTAATTTATCTGTCGTCCTCAAATATTGAGAGTGAGTGTTTCTACTTGCTAATTATAGTACATTATCGATATTGCATCTTTTACTTGCTACAAACGTTTAGAGATATAATTATTGATTGTTAGAACTGAATTGTTAATTGGGTCTGTTACACTTAACTCAATTCTTGAAAATCCATCGAACCGATTAACCGTTTGAATTTCTAACTTGATCCGTATTACATGTTGGTAAAATTAATCCTTTAAATTTTTGAAAATTCTCTATTTAGGATTACGTTTTACATTATTTTGGTATCAGAGCGAAGGTTCTTAAAACCCTAGTTCTTGCATCATTTAGTCATAATTTTTGCATTCATTTAGGATCATTTAGAGTTTTTTTTATTATTTTCTTCGTTCTTTTAGATCACTTCAAATTATTTAAATAAAATTTAAAAAGAAAAGAAAAGAAAAACTAGGTGCATTTAGGGCACGTTTTCCCCAAATTTCAGTAAACACACATCACACGAGCCCTAGACTTCCGCGAGCCCCTCCACAAACTGAGATGGACAACTCTGATATTTTCGCTACCCTAGCTGCCATTCAAACAACTCTTGCAAATATCAATCAGAGACTTAAGAAAGTGGAATTAAATCAAACTGTTACCTCTGAGCTTCATGCTAATCGTCAGATCCCCCAAAGGAATGTTCGTGACGGCCGACGTCAAGATCGTGACCCTAACGAACAATACAAGAAGAATGTTAAGGCTGACGTTTCCCACTTTGAAGGCCACATGGAACCCCAAGCTTATCTCGATTGGATCCATGCGATGGACCACTATTTTGTGTGGTTTAACATGAGCGAAGCCCTGAAGGTTAAATTTTCCACTATGAAATTGACAGGTAAAGCTCAACAACACTGGACCAATCTTGAACATACCCGTAGAGACCGAGGCCTGACACCCATGACCACTTGGGAAGCCATAAAAGAGAAGCTTACTGAGAGAGATGTACCGTTATCGTTCCACACCCGATTGTCGAAGAACAAACTCTCTCTAGGTTCAGAGCTGGACTACGAACCGATCTTAGGAACGAGCTAATTCATAGAAACGTGGACTCCTTGGTAGCTGCCTATGCCCTTGTCCTCGATATGGATTCCCTTAAAGCAAGTTCCCATTGCAAGTCCGGCGATGGATCATTCCCCTAGAATGACCCTTTTTGATCCCTCTAGACCTGAGCACTCTTCTCCTCAGTACCTTAACAAGTCTTACCCAAGCAAGCCTACATCAAATTCATATCCACTTAGAAATGACAACACGGGTAAGAACACTGAAAGTGATTATTCTAAGATTGATCCTCTCACTAAGTATTATAAATGCAAGGGATACGGTCATGTTGCTGGCAACTGTCCCAGCTCCAGTAGGATCAATATAGTAGAGGATACCGCTGTCATTGTCGATGAGCCGGACAATGAGTTTACCTATAAACCTAATGTAAGTGATGACTTTGATGAAAAAGGGGATGACCAGTCTCTCTATTGTATTCAGTCTGTCCAGTCACCTCCATTGAGTGTACCTGAGTCATCCATCCTTTTCCAAGTTACTTGCAGCCCATATATTTTACCCCTATGTTAGAACATCACAGTCACAGAGTGCATCCACATTTGCATTCTACATTCATGATTTGCATAGAGAATTTTCTAAGAAAATTAATGAGAATAATTTTAACTACACGTTAATAACAGATACTAGAAGCAAATTTAAAACTCTTGATGTTGGTGACGAAGTGATGGTTCGGATTCGTCCGGAACGGTTTCTAGCTGGATTCGTTAAGAACTGGAACATACGTGCTGCAGGTCCATTTAAGATTCTACATACAATCAATAATACCTATGTCGTTTACCTTTCTGAAGGCTTTGGTATAAGTAAGACTTTCAATATTGAATATCTAGTACTCTATGAAGGCTCAAAATTCAACCCTACCAAATTTTCTTATAGATGAGCCTACCCTGCAGTCTAATGATGAGATTTTCACATTTACCCCTCTACCCGATATTATTTACCCATCGACAGAAGAATTGAATAATATTTTAGATGATCAGATAATTTCTACAAGAGATGGTGGTATGCACAAGTACTTGGTGAGGTGGAAGAACAAGCCGAAGTTGGATGACACTTGCAGTGATCGTGAGGAGCTCCCGCAATTGGATCCAGATCTTTTGGAGCACCATGACAGGATCACTAGTTTTGACTTGACTGGGTCGAGCTCTCTCACACCCGAAGAGTGATGAGGACATCAATTCTGTTTAGTATTTTATTTCAGTACCATATTTGTTTTTGGCAATTATAGCCATATATAATCTTTCTTTTATGCATTAGAATATTTTTGAAATTTTAGAATGTTTTGAGATTTGTATCAAGATTTATTTTGAGCCTATATAGGCCTTGAGATTAATGAGAATTGATGCTATTTTTGATTAAAAAAATAATTGTGTTGAGTTATTGCTCTTCATCCCTCTTTTGTGTGATACAATTGAGATCCAATTATTAGGGTTTGTGATAAATCCTAATAAAATTTTAGGGTTTGTGATAAACTCTAAAACTACCCCCAAATTCCCAAATAAAAAAATCCGAAACCTTAATCCTCAAATTACTTAACACCTAACTCTCTCTCCTTCTTCCTCTACATCCCGAACCCTGTGCTCCACGTCATCGTCTTCCCCACTGCCTCCGAAGCCCATCGAGAGTCCCGACCTACTCCACTGCTCCTCACGACCTCGAGACCCCCTCTCTTCCACTCGACCAACTTGAGAACCCAGAACCCATCACCACCCGATCAAAGCTCCCCCACCCTCGCCCTCGTCGACCGACCAGCCCCCATCGATCCTCTCAAATCGACCACCATCGAAACCCTTTTGCTGTCATCAGCTCCCCGCTGGCCACCGTCGGCTGTTCCTCCAATCACTGACCTCGTCGATTGCCACCACCGTTGATCTGCCGCCACCTGCATTTCCGTTGACGGCCCTGTACCGCCACCAACAGCCCCCGAGCCCTTTGGCTACGATCCTTCCATCTGATCTCGGTGAGATCTTTCCAATTCTCCAATATTTATGTTATACTGCCTTATCATCTCTATTATATTATTTAATTTATCTGTTGTCCACAAATGTTGAGAGTGAGCGTTTCTACTTGCTAATTAGAATACATATTGATATTGCATCTTTTACTTGTTAAGAACGCTTAGAGATATAATTATTAATTGTTAGATCTGAATTGTTAATTGGGCCTGTTACACTTAACTCAATTCGTAAAAATCTATCGAACCGATTAACCATTTGAATCTCTAACTTGATCCATATTACATATTGGTAAAATTAATCTTTTAAAATTCTTGAAAATTATCTATTTAGGATTACGTTTTACATCAGAATGTTATGACTGAGAGACTAATTCACAAATATCCATTAATTGAGTAACTAAATTGCAAAAAAGCATTTTTTTTTCTCCACTGTGTAGGCATTTGTTTTGGAGAATTTTGAATTGGATGACTTATATATCTATTTTTATTAAACTTATCTCCCTTATCCTTTTCCATTCACGAAAATTATATTCATTCAATTTTATATTTATAAATGGGAAGATGATTTCTAGCCCCAAATTTAGAACATGATTTATTTTTAAACCCACCACAATTTAAATATACTGATAACCCCGAGCCTCTCAAATAGTATTTTAAAAAAACCCAATACAGATTTATCTTGTATGTATCAAGTATTTTATACTTTTTTTGTACCCTATTGCCTATCTTACCCAGCTCTCATCAAAAGTAAAATCTGATACTTTTAACAGATATCTCCTTCTCCCCCTGTCTTCTTTCCTCTCCTCCATCCAAAAAAGGAATGGAGTTATTGCTCTCTCCCACCCTTCTTTCTTTTTCTCCTTCAATCTAAAAGAGAATGAAGCCCCTACTCTCCTTTGTCGTGTTTCTCCTTTGATTAGAAAAGCAAAACAATTTCGTTGTCGGGTCGGATCATCTATTCACTCGTTCACTTTACCATTTCTTCCTAAAAAGTTGACTCTCTCTCTCCCTCCCTTCTTCCTTTTCTCCTTCAGTCTAAAAGAGAATGAAGCCTCTACTCTCCTTCGTCGTGTTTCTCCTTTGATTAGAAAAGCAAAACAATTTCGTTGTCGGGTCGGATCATCTATTCACTCTCACCTTACCATTTTCTCCTAAAAAGTTGAAAATAATAATGGGATGGATGAGGTGGGATTCAATTTGTGTGAGCCCATCAATTTCCAAAATATACAGTAATGGTATGTTGGGTTCTGATACTTGCTGCTTGATATGGCTAAAAATAGAACTAAATTGGGACCGTTCAAATCAGGCATGAATCTCAAAGCTCTGAGGGGGTAAAAGGGTAATTCCCGCTACAAACGGGTCTGAAAATGGAAACTGGGTCTTTTCTAAGCCCAATAACCCAAAAATGGGTATCTCTTACTGGGTCAAGATGACAGCCCATTATGAACAAACCTAGGATATTTAAAGAGTAATTCAAATTCATGATTATCTTTAAAAGGCGGTTTAAACCAAATCTTTTATCGTGAAACGATTTAAACTCTGTTTCTTATCCAAAAACACCTGGAAGTACAGAAAAAATGATCATCTCAAAACAGTTTTCAAAGGCGACTATAAATACCCTTCTACCCCCACCATAAAAAAAGTAATCAGTATTTTCTCCCAAAAAGCTATTTCATAATCTTCTTGATTACTGACTTGAGCGTCGGAGGGTTCGTCGCCAGGAACAATCCCGGTGTTTCGAACTTTTTGCAGGTCAGCGGTAACATCAAGAAACGGTTAACACCGGCAAGAAGTCATCAAGTTTGCTTTTATTGTTTCTAGAAGAATTCAAATATCATCTGTTTGCTCCCACAACGAAATTAGCAGCAACAGATTGACGTCGTTTGTGGAAAACAGAAAAAGCAATCCGACCATATTTCACCGGTGAAAGTAGTTTCCAGCCATGCCTCCGAAGGAAAAAGGAAGGTGGCGACGTCCAGCCGAAGAGCCACCCCTTTTCCTCCACTTGAGGATGTTCCCTCTCAACAAGATCAACAAGTTCAGCTACCTCAACCTGTGCAGTCGTCTCCCCAACAGGCTCGCCTTATGCCCAGAGGGGCTGCACCGGGGGGCTCCCGTCGAAGCCGTCAAGAACAACATCCTCTCCATAACCCCATCTCGATCCACAATCCTTCCACCGAATCGATGGCCTTGTGAAGTCTTCACGGGTGGAGACATTCGTCAAATTATCGTCAACCGCCAACAAGGGATCGTCCTCCGGACCTGCTTGAATGAGAGACGAGCCCGTGATGAGGTCCCTCATCCAGAACACTAGGATGTCAGAGGGGCCGTTCTCCCCGAAGGTCGAGATCCAGAAGGTCCGCTTCCCCAAGGGGGCGAAGGGGGTCTCTCCGTCGATAGCGAAGGAGCCATACCGCTGTGAGCCGATCACCACCAAGGGTTCACTATGATGGAGGGGCATCAGTCACCCAGGAAGAATTCCGAAACTTCAAAGATGACATTCTGCGAGCCCTTAACATCGTCCTAAATCATGACCGACAAGCGCACAGCCCTCGCCATGCCACCAATCATGTAGGAGAGTCTCAAGGGTCGACTAGATTTGACCAGAGGAACGACTCGGTTTACCGTCGCCTTTGAGAGATGGAGAGGCGCCTCAACAAGATCAATTCCGAAGAAGAACAACGGATCAATAAATTCCGTCCAAGCAGACCCCCCTTTTCCAGGGCTATCATGGAAGCTCCGGTTCCCAAAACCTTTAAGCCGCCCCGCTTTGAATCCTATAACGGGAAGTCAGACCCGACCGATCATATTGAGAGTTTTAAAACTCTCGATATGATTCATCAAGTCTTGGACGCGCTCCTCTGCAAGGCTTTTCCAGCAACGTTAAGGGGATCAGCGCGAGAATGGTACTTCCGTCTATCCCCAGCCCCCATCTTCCCATTTGACCAGTTTGAGGAGCTCTTCCTCACCCACTGCGTTAGCAGTCACCGAGCCGAGAAAACAAGTGCATCTTTGTTAGCCCTCAGTCAAAGAGAAGGTGAACGCCTAAGAGATTATGTTCGACACTTTACCGCTGAAGCCCAGTCTATTGTCTCTCTTGACCAATCAGTAGCCTCAGCAACATTCAGGCACAATGTCAATAACGCCGACCTCAAGGCGTCTATTGCCAAGAAACCTCTTCGGGACTTCTCGAAACTCCTGCTTAGGAGTGAGAAGTACATCCGAGCGGAAGATGCTCTCACTCCCCCGGTCGAGAGGAGTCATCTTCTGAGAACAAACGGAAGAATACAAACGAAGAAGGGTCCCAGAAATTCCAGAAAGATGATAATGGCCAGCACCGCCCAGCTTCTCGTTTTGAGAAGCTTACCCTCTTCAATGCCAGTATATCAGCAGTTCTTATGGATGTGGATAAGGAAGGGTTACTCCGCGCTCTCTCTAGAATGAATACCCGGTGAAGAGGAGGAATATAGAAAAGTGGTGCCGTTTTTATAGGGACTATGATCACGACACGGATGACTGTCGGGTTCTCAAGGAAGAGATCGAAGAACTCATACAACGGAGACATTTGGCCAAGTTCGTCAGAGAGGACGAGGCCGATTCTCCACCCTGAGGAGCAAACAAGCAAACCGGAAGGTCCGCCGAGTTCCAAGACTCAGAATCTGGGGCCATCCTCCACCTTATCCATGGAAATCCAATGGGGGAGAATCAAACTCCTCCCGAAATGCCTTCATCCAAGTGGTGAGTTCGGTCCAGAACTTTTTCCCGGCCAAGAACCCCGGGGTCTTGGTGACATTCTCAGACAATGACTCGGAAGGCGTTCGAACGTCCCACTATGACGTGCTCGTAATTAGTCTCCACATGGCCAACACGGGGTGTGCCGAATCCTGGTCGATAATGGTAGTTCCGTCAATATCCTCTTCCTGGAAGCCTTCTACGGGCTCAAACTTTCTCGAGATCGGCTCAAGCCTGCCGGATACACACTCCACGGGTTATCTGGGGTTCCAGTCCCAATTGAAGGAATATTCACTCTTGACGTGACCGCAGGAAAACCCTCGACTACCCGGACAGAGGCAATGGACTTCATGGTCGTCGATGTGAAGGTCGCTTACAATGCTATCCTGGGCCGACCAGGCCTAGCAGTCCTTCATGCCGTACCCTCAGTCTTTCACATGAAAATGAAGTTTCCAACCTCTACAAGGGTAGAAGTCAAAGGAAACCAAGAGACTACGTGGAGGTGCTACACAACCACAATGGGGGGCTCGGTCCTTCCACTTGACGCATTAGAGCTCCCCCAACGGAATAGTTAAGTTCTTCCTGAACTAGTTAAAGAACTCAAGGAGATCCCCCTCTCCGGGAAAGGCGGACTTGGAATACAGAGCATCTAACAGAATACCATGAGGGTGCCTAATACCCTCTCATAGAAGTAGATTTTCAGTTTTCAATAAGGCCGACACTAGCGATACGACCAAAGCATGTAATAAAGGCTCGCACCATTGAAGCGGCCACTTAGTTTGTTTCAATAAAACTTAACTTTTTTCTTTTAAAAATTATTGCATCGGTCTCATGTCTATCTTCCTGAGTCACGTCTACGACTCGTTAAACGGTAAGTTCGGAGTTCAGCTTGTCCCACAGTGCTGCTCTCACAACTTGCTAGGCACAAAAGACGAGTTTGGTGTCCAACACTTGGTTCGATGCCGCTTTAGCCACTTGCAAACATGCAAGTACGGAGCAGCTCACAATTCGGAATTGCTCCTACAACTCATTGAAATTCCCAAACAACAAGTTTGGAGTCCAACACTTGGTTCGACGCTGCTTTAGCCGCTTGCAAACAAGTATGGAGCAGCTCACCATTCGGAATTGCTCCTACAACTCATCGATAACGCCGAAACAACTAATTCGAAGTTCATGACCATGGTTCGAAATTGCCCTCACGGCTTGCAAGAATGCGATTTCGGGGCCCGAAACGACCATTCGTACTACCACTACTGGTTGAATTTTGCAGCAAGCAAGTTCGAAGACCAGCTCTTTCTTAGGACCATCTCCAAAATTTTACCCGAACATACTAAATCTAGGGCCTAGCTCGGCCTTGGAGCTGCTCCCTCGGCTCGACAACTCTCATCAATAAGTTTAGTGCTTAGCTCATCTTCAGAAGAGCTTCTCTTGCAACCAGTTCAGCTTCAAGCATTGGATATGATGTCCAATCCACTCCTCGCGTTGCCTCTACTAGCCTGTCGAGTCCAAACGGCAAGATCGGTGTGAACCCCTCCACGGGTTTCATTTACAAATTTGCCGGGCTCAAACGTCAAGTTCGGAGCTCAGCTCTCCCATAGAGTTGCTACTGAAGCTCGCCTCCCGAAGGGTTCTCTCCTAAAGCCTGATGATACTCTTCGTTCTGCTCGCCTTCCGAGTGGCCTTCTTCCAAACGAGTTCGGAGCTCAACTCTTCCCTAGAGTTGCTCCTCAAACTCGCCTCCCGAGTGGCCTTCTTCCAAACGAGTTCGGATCTCAACTCTCCCCTAGAGTTGCTCCTCAAACCCGCCTCCAGAATGGCTCTCCTCTATTGCCTGGTGATGTCCTTCGTCCCACTCGCCTCCTGAGTTGCCTTCCTCCAAACGAGTTCGGAGCTCAACCCTTCCCTAGAGTTGCTCCTCAAACTCGCCTCCATAACGGCTCTCTTCTAGAGCCTGGTGATGTTCTTCACCCCTCTCTCATTCCGAGTGGCCTTCCTCCAAATGAGTTCAGACCTCAACTCTCCCCTAAAGTTGTTTCTCAAACTCGCATTCCGAACGACTCTCTCCTAGAGCATGGTGATGCTCTTCACCCCGCTCGCCTTCCAAGTGGCTTTCTTCCCAACGAGTTCTGAGCTCATCTCTCCTCGACGAGCTCAAAAAAACGTTCGCCAAAACATTCGTCGACGTTCGCCAACGTTCGCCAAAAATGTTCTCCAAAAAACGTTCGCCAAAACATTCGCCGAAGCCATAAAAATGTTCACTGAAGCTACAATTGTTTGTCGAAACGCGCTGAGCAGACGAAGAACCAATTGAAAAATGGAAAAAAATACTCATCCCAATCCGTGCCCAGTCTTGATCGACGGTTGAGATTAAAAAAAAGGGTCGTTGACCCAGTCAATAGCCAATGTTGACCGCCACGTGCTGATGCGCCATCGGCTCGAGCAGAACAGAAGCAGATCCAAATGAAAAGGAGAGAAAAAAATCTGCCTCCCAATCTGTGTCCAATCTTGGTTGACGGTTGAGATTAAAAAAAAGTCAACAATCAACGTTGATCGAGTCAACGGTCAAAGTTGACCGCCACGTGTCGACGCGCCAGCGTTTGCCGGCTCGAGCCGAATAGAAGTCAATCCGAGCGAAAGAAGAGAAAATATGCCTCCCGATTCGTGCTCGATCGTGATCGACGGTCGTGATTAAATCAAGGTAATTTCTTTTATTTAATTCCTTTATTTAATTATTTAAAAATTTTGAAAACATATTTAAAAATTCGAAAAAAGTAATTAAAAAATTCTAAAAATAATTATTAATTCAGATTTTTTTTAAAATTCTGAAAAAATAATTATTAATACAGAATAATTAATTAAAAGTTTTGAAAATTAATTATTAAAAATTGGAAATTGAATAAAAAATTCAAAAAAAATGATCAAAAATTGGAAAAAATTCAGAAAAATCTGGAAAATTCACAAAAATTTCGGAAAATTCTAAAAATAACTATGGGCATTTTGAAAACTCAGGAAAGCATCATTACACTCCAAGCGAGCTTTAAACGTCCCCAAGAATGCCGATAAATTCTATGAGTCATTAAAAACGGGCGAACTATTTCTCAAAGGCTGTGAAACTCTGTCTTTGGGAGTGGGGGGCTTGTGATATGGCTAAAAATAGAACTAAATCGGGACTGTCCAAATCGAACACGAATCTCAAAGCTGTCAGGGATAAAACGGTAATTTCCACTACAAACAAGTCCAAAAATGGGAATTGGATATTTTTCAAGCCCAATAAACCCAAAACGGGTCTGTCATACTGGGTCAGGGTGACAGCCCAGTATGAACAAACCCAAGACATTTAAAGAGTAATTCAAATTTATGATTATCTCTAAGAGGCGGTTTAAACCAAATCTCTTATCATGAAACAATTTAAACTCTGTTTCTTATCCAAAAATACCGGGAAGTAGAGATAAATGGTTATCTCAAATCTGTTTCCAAAGACGACTATAAATAGCCCTCTACCCCCACCATAAAAAAAGTAATCAGTATTTTATCCGATTTTTTTTTTATAATCTTCTTGATTACTGACTTGAGCATCGGAGGGTTCGTCGCTGGAAACATTCCCGGTGTTTCGAACTTTTGCAGGTCAGCGGCAGCATAAAGAAATGGTCAACACCGGCAAGAAGTCAGCAGGTTTGCTTTTATTGTTTGTAGAAGAATTCACATATGATCTGTTTGCTCCCATACCGAAATTAGCAGCAACACTACTCATTTTGTATTTGTGGTTACAAAAGCCTTTTGAGAAGGCAAGAGGGATTCAAATCAGTCCCCATTGTTCTCATTGTTACCAATATGTTGAGGATGAATATTGCTTAGTACTTGAATGTATGATATGAGATTGAAAGAGTTACTAATGTCATATTGTGTTGTGGAATATGAATGAGTGGTGGGTGTGGTTTAAGCAAGGGGATGAATGAGTAGTGGGTATGATTTAGATTTTAAAGCAGGGGGGTTTGGCTTCCTATATTTGTGACAGAAAATTGATGCAATCAACTATTACTTATGTAACTTGGATGCTTTGGCGGCATTGAAACAGAGCCGAGGTTAACAGGCTATGAGTGCTCATCAATTATTTAGGCTGGTGGTTAGCTAACTGGATGAGCAACAAATAATCGTTAGTGAAGTGAGTGTGCAGTGTGTGAGAGAGGTCTAATTGAGTGGGTGAGGTTGAAGGAGGAGGCTCCCTTCTCAACATTCTCATCTGAAAAAGGTTTTGGCTTTCCTTTTTTTTTACTTTTTTTGATTGATTTATTTTTTTATGTATTTTTGATTTGGATTGTCTGTTCTAATATTTCATTGAAACCCAAAATGACTGCTCGATTTCTTACTCTTAAGAGAAGGGCAATATAGGAATTCATTGAAACCCCAAATAAAAATTTCTGAATCCGCGTATATATATAATTTAAATAAATAAATGGGTCTAAAAATAATTAACTTTAAGGTGTTGGGGTTTCTAATAATTGTGAAACTTACTAGGTTAAAAAATAAATTAAGTGTTAATTGTGTTTATGGGAATAATTTCCCTTGTAATTTTTGCTTGAAATATTCTTCTGTGGGAATTGAAGAAGTTTAGAAGAAGTTTTACAGACATAGACGCTTTCTCACATACAAGGAATAAGATCTTCAAAACAACCTATTGATCCCCCTTGGGATCAGAAGTCAAAAAAAAAACATTCTAGCTCGGAGGTTAATAAACTTCATGATGGACTGGATCATTGTGGACATTCAGATCATGAAGGATCATAAGATGATCAGTGGAGGCGTGAGTGAGTGATGTGAGAAATCACAGCTAATTCGATCCTCTTCAGAGTGGGAGTGGGTTTGAACTGAAGTGACCGTTGGTGTGTTAAAGCTTTGATTGGGCAACACGATCTTTTCAGTCAATGCAGAAGTTGAAAGGAGGCTTGAGACAATAGTGTGATTGTTTCAGTTGATGAGGGCACAAGAAGAAGTCGATAGGGGTGAGAAGAAATCGACCCAGTGATGTCAAAACTGGACCGGCGTTTGAACCAGAAAGGTGGGTGGTTCCGTTTTTTGGTTCAACTCTGGTTTTCTTCGGTTGAATCGGGTTCAATGTAAGAGGGAATCTTTATTTACTTACATTTTATGATATAGAATTTAAGGTTTTTTTTTTATCATCTCAAAGTTGGTTGAAGAGCTTTCTGGTTAGTTGATGCAGATTAAAATTTAGGTGCCCTAGGTTCGAAACTTGCTTCCAACATTTATTTTTCTATCAAAAATTATTTACTGAACCAGCGGATCAAGATCAAACTTGGTTCACCTGGTTCACAGCTAAACCGGCCGGTCGATTCTGGTTTATCCGGTTTTCTGAGATTTTGCTATTTAATTCAGAACCAGACCGTTCACTAGCTGGTTCAGGTCGAACCTGGTCCGACCGACCGGTCACGTCCGGTTCTAACAACATTGGTTTGAACTGAGAAGGTGGTCTGAGAGGAGAGCAGTAGATGGAAGTGGTGACAATGATGTCGGCATGTGATGGAGGAGGCAGCACTGTTGACCAGTGGAAACGATGTCATTGGCGTGTGATTGAGCCAGTGAGACAGCGCCAATGCTGGCTTAATATGGAAAATTATGCTATAGACAATCTCATGGCTCTGATACCATGGGATGATTGGGGAGAGAACCATTCGTTCTTTTCATTTATGAGAAGAGTTTGGATTTTGTATTCATTGTCTAATTTTAGACTAAACCTTTAACACATAATATATACTTGTTTTGTCGTTTATCCACATTTGCAGTAAACTTTCCTGCTCTGGTTGTGTATTTCTCTTTTCTCATTATTTATAGGTTTGTCCTTGTCTTTAAGTTTACCAATTTGCTGCTTGCTGCATGTGCTATGTTGAGCAAAAAATATATCCTGTTGATAGAATATGCCTCATGCTTTAGTTTTATTATTGTATATGATATATCCTCGCATCAGTTTCACAAGAATTCATTGCAGAGAGAATACAAGGTGGTCATATATAAAATTTGTAAACATTTACTTGTTTTTTGAAAAGTTATGCTGCTTATTATAAAATGTCGTAGTTAATTCATGTATTATTTCATAAATACTCCGTGACTACATTACAGAAAATAATACTGATTCTTTCCCCCAATTGTCATTGTTATTGCAGGAGGAAACCTGCTGCATCTCATAGTTGAAGCTTGCATTGCGAGGAAACTGATTGATACATCAGCATACTTTTGGCCAGGATATGTGGTCCCATCCCCTCCTTCAAAAGACTCGATGTTACTTCAGGAATCTCCTTGGTCAGTGTTCATGGAAGGATCTCCATTAACTGCTCATCTTAAAAATGCTCTTATGGCAACCCCTGCTCCAAGGTAATTTTATTGATTAAGATCCTTCTGTAGCAGTGTACTGTTGCAGTGTACAGTTTCAGTGTTTCTGGATTTACTAATCTGGATCCTTTTTATTTGTTTTGTGTCTCTTTAGCGTTGTGGAACTTGAAAAGTTATACCAGATTGCATCAAATGGATCTGTAGAAGAAAAATCAGATGCTGCAAAGATTCTCTGCAGTGCATCTCTTAGTTATGGATGGAGTATTCAGGTAAGGGAGTCATTTAGTCCTGCTAAATGATACTATATTTTATCTGGGAAGCAAATATTTGTAGATCTGTTATAGTCCCTCTGAAAGTTACTGGCTTTAAGTTTATTTGATTCTTCTACTTGATATTCTGGTACTGGACACATCCTGGGTTACTGATTTGTCTGTATATGTCAGAAAATAATTGTGAATCCCTCAGCCTTCACCACAACTTCACAGTTTGGTGCAGTTCAGCGATAATTTGCATGGTTTCAGAGCAACTTAGTTCAATTATTATTGGGTTCTTAGTAAACACCAATTTAAGAAGTTGCCCAGGTTTTTGCCCACAAGAAAGGACTCTGCACCTGGAAGGGCGCGTTAGAATATAAAATAAATCCCGCAACCTGACTACAACTTTGGGTTTGTACTGGGGTGAAAGTTTACAAGATATGTCTAATGATCAGCCTATTGCTAATTAACAATTATGCCCTCCAACATTTATTTGCTTTTAATTCCTTAACCTAGTTGACGTATAGACTTACAATTATTAGAGTACGGTAAGCATGTAACTTTGTGTTACTTTTTTACCATGTTTTGTATATGAATATATGCAAGTTCTTTTTTTTGATAGTTGGTTTGTTTTGTAGGAACATGCAATCCGCATTATGGTCAAACTGCTGTCTTCTCCTGGACCTATATCTTGTACAGAACCAAGTGGTGGGAGCCATCTTCTAATTAGTCACATGCCCATGTTAGGTTCCATACTGTTTAGGGTTGCTCGTGTTGAAATTGTGCATATCCTTTCACTATATGGCTTGGTGAGCATAATACCAATTTTTAAGGAACATGTTTTTAGAAGTTCACGCTCCTCATTAATTCTGTATTGTTATTTGCTTTGTGAATAAATCAATATTGAAATTTTGTCGTAAACTGATCTTGCTGTGTTTCTTTTGTGTTAGACACACGCATATACATGCTCACAGTAAAGTTAGCGAGCACTCCATGATTAACTAGAATTGGACTTCAAGAAACATGCTAACATAGAGATGTTTGTCCAGTCCTTCAACACTTCTAAGTTTCATTTATCGTAAGTAAAAGAAGTTAAAAAAGCGGTGAGAGATGCAAAAGGAAAATTTACGTTGATTTATACACGAAATTTGGAACAAAAGAAAGAGAAAATAACATCTATAAGCTTGCTAAACAAAGGGATATGAAAATAAAAGTTTTGGATACAATTAGGTGTATTAAGAGCGAAGATTCAAGAATCTTAGTAAAAGATGAGAAAATTAAGGAAAGATGACGAAATTACTTTGAGAAGTTATTAAATAAAAATGTTGTGGGCAACTTGAATATAGAGGATCCGAGGGAGAGTCGAGAGCATATATTTTTTCGTAGAATTAAGACCTCTGAGGTTCGAAATGCTCTAGGAAATATGAAAATAGGAAAAGTTTTAGGACCAGATGGTATACCCATTGAAGTTTGGAAGTGTCTTGGGGATGTAAGAGTGGGTTGGCTAACAAGATTATTTAATGAGATTTTGAGTACCAAGGAGGAGGAAAAGTATTTTAGTACCTATATATAAAAATAAAAGAGAGATACAAAGTTGCTCCAACTACCGAGATATTAAATTATTGAGCCATACGATGAAACTTTGGGAGAGTGATAGAACATAGACTGAGACTAGAAACAACAGTGTCTGAGAATCAGTTTAGATTTATGCATGGGAGGTAAACAATGAAAGCAATTTATGTACCGAGGAGACTTGTGAAAAAATAGGAAGAATATGAAAGATCTATATATGATGTTTATAGATCTAAAAAAAGTATATGATAAAGTACCTAGAGAAATAGTATGGTGAGTGTTAAATAATAAAAGAGTAACTATTTGGTATATTGAAGTGATTAAAGATATGTATGAAGGGGCAATGACCACAATTAGAACAACTACAGGAGAACGTAGTAAATTTCCTATTACAATAGGTTTACACCAAGGTTCGACTTTAAACCCCTACGTCTTTGCTTTGGTTATGGATGAATTGACGTGAGGAATATAGATGAGCTGCCTTGGTGTATGTTTTTTGTCGATGTCGTCTTAGTGGACGAGACTAGTCAATGTCAAATTAGAATTGTGGAGAAACTTTAAAAGCTAGAGGCTTTAGAATAAGCAGAACTAAAACATAGTATATGAAGTTTAATTTTAGTGATGTTCGGAACACAGATGAGGAAGTAATGAAGCTTGATGGACAAAAGATACCTAAAGGAGATCATTTTCGATATTTAGGCTTGATTATACATAGAAGTGGAGAGATTTATGAAGATGTTATATATAGGATTCAAGCAGGATGACTTAAGTGGAGAAGCGCAAGTGGCGTTTTGTGTGACAAACATATGCCTCTGAAGTTGAAGATTTTTTTTATAAGATGACTGTTAGACTAGCAATGATGTATGAAGCAGTGTTGGGCAACGGAGAAACATGTCCAAAAAATGAGTGTAGTGGAGATGAGGATGCTAAGATGGATGTGTGATAAAACTAGGAAGGATGGAATTAGAAACTAGCATATACGAGACATGATAAATGTAGTTCCTATTCAAGATAAATTAAGAGAGACTCGCCTCAGGTGGTTTGAACACCACACGTAGACCTATTACTATTAGTGCCTCTGATAGAAAGAGTGATTTGGTAAGTATTGATGGTTGAGTTAGGGGGAGGGGAATACCTAAATTTACTTAGGTGGAAATGGTGATGATAGATATGATAGTTTGTGGCATTATAGAAGATACTGCATTAAACCGAGCAGAATGAAAAAAAACATGATTCATGTAGCCGACCCCAACTAGTTGGAAAAATGGCTTTGTTGTTGTTGTAATGTTTAACTTCATTTTGCCTACATGTTATTTCCATTATGACATGACATTAGTTTCTACAACAAAATTTTCTGTTTTCTAAAGGTATCAAATTTGCATGCAGTTTGACATGTTTAAACCTTTGTTAATGACTCAAATTCACAATCTACAACTGCCACATCATAGGTAATTGATATGGGTAAAAATAGAACCAAATCAGGACTGTTCAAATCGGCCACGAATCCTAAAGCTCTCAGGGGTAAAATGGTAAGTTTCAACAGATACAGACCTGTAAGAAGTTGGGCCACTTTCAGGCCCATCGACTCTACTCGATCCACGACAAGGGGCTGCTCAGTCCAACATAAATGCGTCCAGGTTCATCCAAAGGAGTTAGTCAACCCTTCTATCAAAGAAAGGAGTAACCACTTCTATCATTTCATGAAGGAGGGAATCAACAAACTCTATCTCTTCATCAAAGGGAAGAGTAACTGATTCTATTTCTTCATGAAATAGAGGGTAACTACTATATCTCTCCACTGGGAAGTAGAGATAAATCCAATATCTTGAAACTAGCCCCTTGACCAACTAAATATCTCTTGAACTCTTTAGAAACCAGGTAATCACAATTTTTTCTCTCAAATCTCTTCATATATTCTGCATTTTCTGACTTGGGTGTCGGAGGATCTCTCGCGGGGGCCAACTCTGGTGTTTCAAGCTGTTTTGTAGGTCAATCAGAGCGATCACATCTGTCCCCGACAGTTAGTTCTCAAAGTCGATCAATTTACGACGGTCAACATCGGCGAGAAGTAAAAGTTAGGTCTTTATTATTTCCATTAAAAGAAATCACACTATCTGTTTGCTCCTACACAAAAATTAGCAGCAACAGATTGGTACCGTCTGTGGACAACAGAAAAGATCTCCGGTTCAACTTCACCGATCAAAAACTACCTTTTCAGCCATGCCTCCAAAAGGAAAGAAGACAGTGGCTACTAGCCGACGAGACAACCCTTTTCATCCACCTCCTCAACCGGAGGACCCCCTTTAACCTCCTCAACCGGAACAACCCCGTCATCAGCCTACTCAGCCTCCCTCCAAAGGGGCTGCACCGGGGGTTCCCGACGAAGTCGTCCCGAACAGCGCCTTGCATAGTGCGTGGTCAAAAATAGGGGTTCTATTCGTACCTCAACCCCTCTAAGGTGCTCTCTGTGGTGCCCCAGTCGTAGCAAGACCTTCGTCAGATTATTATCATAAGATAACAGGGTCTGACCTCCGAGATTGCCTGAACGAAAGGCGAGTCCATGAAGAAGTCCTCCGTCCAGAACACTAGGGAAGCAAGCCAAGCCCTTCTCCTCGAAGAATGGGTCCAGAAGAACTCTTCTAGGGGATGAAGGTCTCCTCCCACTCGGAGGTGAAGAAGCTCGACTCTGGTAAACCGATCAGTTCACAGGAACAATAGAGAAGAAGAGGCGTCCATTACCAAAGCAGAATTCTAAAACTTCAAAGATGAGATTCTCCACACCCTCCACGTCGCTCTGAACAGGAGTCGACAAACGAACATGAGCTAAATCACAAACATACATGAGGAAGAGCCCCGTGGGTCGACCAGAACCGACCAAAGGGAGGACCAATTTTTCACTGTCTTCGAGAGATTAAGGACTGTCTCGACATACTCAACCAAAAAAGAGACCGCCATGCCCGAAGCTTTCACCATAACCGACCTCCCCTCTCAAAGTCAATCATGGAGGCCTACGTCTCTGAGACCTTCAAGCTGCCATACTTTGAGTCCTACAACGGAGAATCCGACCCGGCCGACCATATCGAGAGTTTTAAATCTCATGGTGATCCACCAGGTCTCGGACACACTCTTCTGCAAGACGTTCTCCGCCACACTGAAGGGGTCAGCAAGGGAGTGGTACTTTCGTCTCTCTCCAAGCTCCTCCTTCAACCAATTTGAGAAGCACTTCCTTACCCACTTCACGAGCAGTCGTCGAACTGAGAAAACAAGCTCCTCTTTACTGGACCTAAAGTGGGAAGAGAAATGACTTAAGAATGTTGTTCAGCGCTTCATAGTTGAGTCTCAATCTATTACCTCCCTCAATCCAGCAGTAGCGGCCACCGCATCCAGACACAATGTCAATCACGCCGACCTCAAGGCGTCCCTTGCCAAGAAGTCTCATCGGGGCTTCTCAGAACTTCTGCTTAGGAGCGAGAAGTGTATCCGAGCTGAAGAGACTCCTTTCGTATAACCAAAATGACACCTCATCCGGGAACAAACGGAAGAGTGTGAATGAAGAAGGATCCATGAAGTTCCAAAAGATAGCAATTTTTAGCACCACCCTCCTTGTTTTAAGAAGTTCATCCCTCTTAATGTCAAAACATTAGCAGTCCTCATGGTGGTGGACAAGAAAGGGCTACTCCGCCCCCTAGAATGAACACTCCGGGGTAGAGAAGGAACATAGATAAGTGATGTCGTTTTCTTAGAAATTACGGCCACGATGATGGGCTATCAAGGAAGAAATCAAAGAACTTATCCAGTGGTGACTATCCAAGTTCGTTCGGAAGGACATGGCCGATTCCCCTTCCACTCAGAGGGCTAACCAGCGCAATGATAGGAATTCCGAGTTCCAAGACTCGGAACAGAGGGTGGTGTTCTACTCCATCCACGACAGACCCATGGGAGAAGAATCAAACTCCTCCCGGAAGGCGTTCTTCCGAGAAGAAAATTTAGTGCATAACTTCCCCCTGCTAATAGTACGGGGGTTCTGGTGGCATTCTCAGATAAGGATCTAGAGGGCGTTCGAACGCCCCACTGCGAAGCACTCGTAATCAGTCTCTACATGACTAACCACGAGGTACGTTGCATCCTAGCGGACAACGACAACTATGTCAACATCCTCTTCCTGGAGGCCTTTGAAGGTCTCAAGCTTTTTCGGAACTGTCTCAAGCCCGCCGGGTATACTCTCCACGGGTTCTCCGAGGTCCTAGTTCCAATCGAAGGAATAGTCACCCTTGATGTGATTACAGGAAAGACAACAACCTGAACCGAGGCAATGGATTTAATGGTCGTCAACGTGAAGACTGCTTACAACGTCGTCCTTAGCCGACCCGGCCTCACAGCCCTTCATGTTGTGCCTCAGCTTTCCATTTGATAATGAAGTTCACCGTGCCAGTAGAGGTAGGAGAAGCCAAAGTGAGCCAAGAGACGGCTCGGAGATGCTACACTACTACAATGGGGGGCTCAACCCTCCCACTCGAGGCAGTAGAACTCCCCCAAGGGAGAAAGTCGTTTTCGAGCCCATGAACTACCTAGAAGAGATCCCCTTCTCCAGAGAAGTTCAGACTAGCTATCGAGAGTGCATTAGAGGAAGTTCCACGAAGGTGCTTAACACCCTCAATTAATAGTAAGTTTTCAACTTCCAATAAGGCCGATACCTGCAAAACGGTCAAAGCATGTAATAATGGCTAGCCACCATCAAGGCAGCCATTTAGTTTTGTCATTCAATAAAGCTTAGCATTTTTTTTGCGTAAAACATTTGTACTACCGTCATAGCTCTCCCCTTGAGACATCTATGACTAGCAAGTTCAGAGTCCAGGGTTGCTCTCACAACTTGTTAGGATCAAATAACGAGTTTGGAGTCAACACTTGGTTCGACACCGCTTTAGTTGCTTGCAAGCAAGTGCAGAGCAAGGCTCACTATTTGGAATTGTACCGTCATAGCTCTCCCCTTGAGACATCTATGACTAGCAAGTTCAGAGTCCAGGGTTGCTCTCACAACTTGTTAGGATCAAATAACGAGTTTGGAGTCAACACTTGGTTCGACACCGCTTTAGTTGCTTGCAAGCAAGTGCAGAGCAAGGCTCACTATTTGGAATTGTTCCTGCAACTCCTTAACCCTTTCAAACAACAAGTTTGGAGTTCAGCACTTGGTTTGCCACCGCTTTAGTCACTTGCAAGCAAGCAAGCAAGTATTTTGCATGGCTCACCATTCGGAATTGCTCCTACAACTCGTTGAAATTCTTAAACAAGTTTGGACTTCAACATTTGGTTCGATGCTGCTTTAGTCGCTTGCGAACAAACAAGTGCAGAGCATGGCTCAGTGGCTCACCATATGAAATTGCTCCTACAACTCATTGAAATTCTAAAGCAAGCTCGGAGCAGGGCTCGCCATTTGGAATTGCTCCTGCAACTCGCTAAAAACATTCGGAAGAGGTATGGAATTCACAATCATGGCTCAGAATTGCCCCCACAACTTGCAAGTATGCAACTTCAAAATTTGAAGTGACCATTCAAATTACTTCTAAATCTTAATTTGTCTACAAGCAAGCCTGGAACACAGCCCCCCCCCCCCCCCCCCCCCCCCCCCCCCCGGGGGGGGCTACTCCCACGACTTGTTTCAAACAATAAGTCGCACCACAAAGAAGCCAAGAGTCGAGACAAATAAACTTGGAAGACCTTGGTGTCATATTAAATCCCTACTACACGGTAGGGAGTACACGATGAGTCCCTTATCCCTGGCACAAATCTAATAGCGAAATTCATTGGGCCTCTCAACTCCGATCACTCACGACCGCGAGGAAAATGGACACTCTGGTTCAAAGACGTACTTCGCTTGAGACACCTTTTCACCATTGAAGAGCCACCTCGACCGCCTGAGTTGCCCAAGAGAGGTTCCACCCTCGCAGATCGAGTCATGGCCTCACGATCTCGAGCGCCCCCTGCCTTCTTGCCAGAAGTCGTGATTGAGGCCCTGACCACTCACTTTGGGCATCCTTAGGTATTTTTCGAGCTACTCGAGCATTCGAGGTTTCTTCTCTGACTATTACTCCAAGTCCAGTACCGTTGGGGTGAAGGGAAAATTGCGTGCGCAACCCTACAAGCCTCATCTCCAAGCGATAGATTTGCAAATCCTTCTCAACCATTAACTCCCTAAGTTAGACCTCTTCACCAGGAATCTGTTCTGCTGGAATCTTTTGCCCCGACACACAAAGGTCATATTGAACCATCAAGACGAGCCTTCCTTAGACGAGCGAACTCCAAGTTGCTTCCAACCAACACTGCATTTGGGTGGGTGAGCTCCAACTCTATCGCACGTAACTTGTTGCAAGAAGAGCATGCTCGGTATCTTGAGGGCCTCCCCAGGTATATACAATAGTCTGTCAATAAAGAGAATAATGGAGCCACAACAAAGTTAGCAAACACTAAAAGACTTCAAGCTAATGTTAAGAAGACTCAGAACACCAACAACTCATCAACTCAAGGTAATGTGTTCGGTGCTCCGCTCTTTGCTCGAGATCCTCCAACAGTTCATCGACTCCGTACAATGAGTTTCGTGCCCAGCTCGCCAACTCCAAGCAACAAGCTCGGAGTTCGAACTCATCCTCAGAGCTGCTCCACAAACTCGCCTTCCAAATGGCTCTTCCCTATAGCCTGGTGCGGGTTCAAAGTTCAAAATTTTCCTAGAGTTGCTCCCTCAAACTCCCTGACTTAACTTAGAATGTGGCAATGCAAAGAAGGCAAGAGTCGAGATAAAAAACACTTGAAAAATCCTTGTTAACCTTCCAGTACAGACGCTTTGTTCATCGGGAGCGAAGCTCCTCTTCGAAGCTTCTCGGGGGAAAGCTCCTCTACTTAGCCCATTGGGGACGACACTCCTCTTCAAAGCTCCTCAGAAGTGAAGCTCCTTTTTGAAGCTTCTTGGAAAAAAGTTCTTGTATGCCCCTCCGTAGCGAAGCTTCGGTGGTGAAGCTCCTCTTTTTAGCTTCCCGATGGCGAAGCTACTCTTCATAGCTCCCCGATGCTGAAGCTCCTCTTCATAGATCTTCCGTGATAAAGCTCCTTTTCGTAGCACCCTGGTGTCGAAGCTTCTCTACGTAGCTGAACGGGGGCGAAGCTCCTCTTCATAGCTTCTTTGTGGCGAAACTCCTCTATGTAACTCCCCCGATGGCGAATATCCTCTTTGCTGCTCCTCGGTGGCAAAGCTACTATCCTTAATTCCCCGATGCCAAAGCTGCTCTTCGTGGGGCGAAGCTCCTCTTCGTAGCTCCTTCGTGACAAAACTCCTCTTCGTAGTACCATGGTGTTGAAGCTCCCCTTCTTAGCTTCCCAATGACAGAACTTCTTTTTGTAGCTCATCCGTAGCGAACCTCCTCTCCGTAGCTCCTTCATGCCGAAGCTCCTTTTCATAGCTTCTCCGTGGCGAAGTCCCCTTTGTAGCTCATCTTCTCAACTCCCCAGAAGCAGAGACATTGCATACCTGTTTTGACCCTAAAGGCTCACGATTCCTCAACCAACTTTTGAACAGAACTTGTAGATATTCGAGTCCCTTCGAAACAAGGGATTATATGCCCCAATCGGACCTCTGTAGCACCAGGATTGTCCGTTATACTGCAGCTATGCACAAGAGCCAAAAAAGAGTAGGAAACACGCGTGTTGCACGTGTCAAGTCCCAAAAAAAGGAGAAGAAAAAGAGGAAAGAGAAGCACGTGCACGTGCCAGACGGGCGGCACGTGTCATGTTCAAAAAAAGAAAAAGAAGAAAAAAGGAAAAAGAAGCACGTGCGTCGCACGCGTACGTACGTGCCAAACGAACGACATGTGTGTAACACGCATCATGTTACAAAAGAAATTAAGAGAGCTGACGTGGCGAGTGGGACCCATAGCCTGCCACTCTCATTGACAGCGGGCACGTCCCGGTGGCAATTTTGCAAACTGGGGAGGTTGCGCCCTCACACCTCCGACTGACGTTCGATCCCCTTAAAATCCGCATCACGCGTGATGAGCGGTTCAGATCCATCAAACATCGTGCTCTTTGATTTTATGTACAAAGCACGTAAATAAAAACCAGATAAATAAAAAAAGAGAAAAAGGGTGACGTGGCAACGGGACCCACTGCTAGCAACCCAGTTGGTAATAGCGGGTCCTACGTGGGCCACCCTCCTCGCCGGTGGCTATCTTGTCATCCAGAGATGGGGGTTGCTTCATGCAACCCGACCTGTCAGATCTCATTTATCGTGCTGCGCCCAATCAACAATCCAGATCGCTCCAAAATTTGCTCAAGTTTGCTTTTTATTAAAATTCTACTTATTACTTATAAATTTTTGAATATTAATTGAAAATCCAAAAAATAGTTTAAAATTCTAGAAAATCATTTAAAGGTTCTTTAAAAATTATAAATTTGTAAAATTATTTTAAAATTCCAAAAAATAATTATATTTATAGAAAAAAATTTAAATTCCAGAATTAATTAAAAACTCAGATTAATTAATTAAAATTATGAAAATGATTAAAAAATTTGGGAAAATAGGGGGAAATCACAAAAATCCAGAAAATTCTGAGGATAACTCTGGTTACTTTACAAAGTTTGAACAACTCCGTTAAAACCCCGAGCAAGATTCCTATGTCCCCGAAAGCTCCGATAAGTTCTGTAAACCATTATGAATGGGCAAACTACTCATCGATGTTGTGAAACTCAGTTTTCAGGAGTAGGGGGCTTATGATATGGGTAAAAATAGAACCAAATCAGGCACAAATCCTAAAGCTCTCAGAGGTAAAACGGTAAGTTTCAGCAGAGACAGGCCCATAAAAGGAAATTGGGCCACTTTTCGGCCCATCGACTTGACTCGACCCACGACAAGTGGCTTTCAAAGCTATCCAACATGAAGGAGACCAGGTTCATCCAATGGAGTTAGTCAAACCTCCTATAAATGATTGGAGTAACCACTTCTATCTCTTCATCAAGGAGGTAATCAACACACTATCTTTTCATCAAGGGAAGAGTAACTGATTATATCTCTTCATGAAATAGAGGTTAACTAACTCTCACTCTCCACCGAGAAGTAGAGATAAGCCCAATATCTTGAAATCCAACCCCCCCCCCCCCCCCCCCCCCCCCCCCCCCCCCCCCCCCCCGAGCAATTATAAATACCTCTTGAGCTCTTCAGAAACTAGGTAATCAAAATTTCCGCTCTCAAAACTCTTCATATATTTGGAATTTTTTGACTTCAGCGTCGGAGGGTCTGTCGCCGGGGCAAACCCCGATGTTTCAGGCTGTTTTGTAGGTCAATCGAAGTGATCACATTCGTCCCCGACAGTCAGATCTCAGAGTCCAGAAAGTTTACGACGGTCAACATCGGCAAAAAGTAAAGATCAAATCTTTATTGTTTCAATTAAAAGAAGTCACACTATCTGTTTGCTTGCATACATAAATTAGCAGCAACAACAGTAACAAACTTGTTGCATTGAGGAGTTTGTGAGTGTGCAGGAATAGGTTCGGGACATCAGTGTTTAAGTTCCTACTACTAACGATTTAACCACTCTTCTAATTTCCTCTTTTAAGATAGCATGCTGATATACTTATTGTGTGTTTTGAAGAATTTTGTCAGTTATGGCTGGATTTCCACTTCTGTTTACCAATTGCACAACTGCAGTTATCTTCTCTGGGTTCTGGGTAAGGATGAACTACTCCTACACTCATGACGCGTGTGCATATAGACAAATGCACAAATAAACCTCATTTGAAGATCTACGGGTGTGGAATTGTCCTATATAAGTTGTTTAGATCATACTTTAAAGGATCAATCATTCCCCATCTGATCCGGTCGATCCAAGTTGGTTTTGGAGTGGGGCAATCCGATCATCCTCCAAAATATCGGGATCAATGATCCAAAGCTAAGATCGACCAAAATGTGATATGGATCTGGTGATTTAGTCTGGTCCAACCCTGAGAACCAATCTAACAAATTTGAAAGAGGAAAAAGAAGGGGGAGAGAGAGAGAGAGAGAGAGAGAGAGAGGAAAAAGGAATCGATTGAAAGAAAAGAAAGTAGAAACTTCCTAACCTTATGCAAGATAGTTGTCACCGCAAGTTTTTGTTGCGTGAAATTTATTCATTTTTCTTTACATTTGCAAGAGAGCATACTATATGAAATGAGGTGGTTTCACTCATTTTGTACATTGTAAATGCAAGTTCGTTGCACACATATTTGGGTGAGGTCTACTTCACACCTCCTTAGGTTATACTGTTATAGTAATACATTTTATAAGTGCATAACATGTGCAATCATTAAGTAATTATGTTAGATATCAAATTTGTAAGAAATATTTAATCGATTAATTAATTTTTGACAAATTAAAATAATTTATTTAATAGATAAAAGATTTAAGTATGAACTTTCAATTAAAGAAACGGCCAATACCAGAAATCCAGTACCACCAATCTGATACCGCCGATATCGATCCTGACACCAACAATTTTAGCAATGTTGGTAACCTGATACCGTTCCCAATACAGAGATTTTGAACCTCGTCTGAAATCACTTTTGTTTGTACATGGAAGTGAGAGATTTTAAAGGGATAGCATTAAGATTAGTATTCAGTGAAAAGTTAACACAAGTCAAGTTTAAAAAAAAAATCTGATCATACTATTTCTATATCTACATATATAATATTTTTATTAACTGATTGGTGCATAGTACTTCCATTATTTTTGTCCATATCCAAGAAATTTTTATTAACTGAAAACCATTTCTGCAGTGTTGCTATTTTTGTCCATATCCTATTTAATGAACAATGAATCCTGTGCTCAAAGAAATGTTGTTTGTTTTCTTCTCACTCTTCATCAAATTTATCAAGGCTGTGATGGCTTTTGCAGATTCCAGAAGTAGCAGCAGCGCTGATGCCTCTTTGTGAGGCTTTTGGGTCACTGCCACCTCAATCTAATCACAGACCAAACCCTTCTGATGAGACTTCTATCTATTCTGTCTTCTCGTGTGCTTTTCTTTTTCTTCTTCGCTTGTGGAAATTCTACAAACCCCCTCAGGAACACTGCATCGCTGGTCGTGGTGGTAGTGTTAGAATGGAACTAACTCTGGACTACCTCCTGTTACTGCGAAATAGTCGCATTTCTTTGCAAAACTCACCTGGCCCACCAGTTTATGTTGACTCATTTCCGAAGTTACGAGCTTGGTATCTCCAAAACCAAGCTTGCATAGCCTCCACACTTTCTGGTCTTTCTAACAGAAACCCAGTTCACCAAGTTGCCAATAAGATTTTGCACATGATTTGTCGGAAGATGGCTAAAGTGGGAACTGCTGCTTCTGCTAATCCCTCGTCAAATTCCAGTGGGAGTCTCAGTGGATCACCTGTTAATGCAGCCGAAGATACTTACCAAAAGCCTATGCTTTCTGCATGGGAGCTTCTAGAAGCTGTTCCCTTTGTCCTTGAAGCTATTTTAACTGCATGTGAACATGGACGACTTTCGTCCCGAGACTTAACTACAGGTGGGAGATCCTTTTTTCCTTAAAATATTATTCAGTTTTGTCTGTTGACTTCTTTTAGCTTATTGTGTAAATGCGTATTCTTCACTCTCTATATTTGTGAATATAAGATTCATATATTTTGTTCATTATTGAAGCTTAGGGTATAGAGACAGTACAGAAACAGAGGTACAAAATCACTCATTCTCCTATTAGAACCTGGGATATAAAATATAAAATATAAAATATAAAATATAAAATTTGTTTGAGACTGTAAATAATAAAAAAGAGAAATTTGTGTTCTTCTTAAACTAAGCTAAATTACAAAAGATATGCCATATGTTCAACAATTAAAAAAAAAAAGATGTACATACTTTGTTTTGTTTTTTCGTTTTGTTTTTTTGTTTGGGAGGGCGGGGGAAGAAACCACAAACTTTCATCTGTTATCACAGGATATTACTATCAGTCGTCTAATTGTCAAATACACCCTTACATGCATGCCACATTCCTTTTTTGAACAAAAATACTTCTTATCTATGTTTAAATTTACGTTTGTGACTCACTTTATTCTTCCGTGCCGCCACCAAATAACTCATCTAGATCTTGGGCGTTTCAAATTCCCTCCTTCGTGAAAATTAATCGAGAGTTTTTGTTATTTAGTCTATCCTCTCTTATCTTTGCTTCTATATCGCACCTCCAAGATGTAGAGTTCAGATACACCATCGTTAGATAAGATATAGGGTTAAGAGTTTATTTGTGGGATGAGAGGTTTGAGAGATGTTTGGAAAAGATATGGGGGCAATTTTTGGTTAAGTAAAAGAATTTTTTTAGCCAAATATAGGTGTGTAACTTATGGGTGCAGTCTTATCATTTCACATCTATCGTTAATATCGTTTTGTTATTTTTTTTGCGTGTGAAAGTTAGTGGCATTTTCCTCAAAAACTAAAACTTTGTGGTATATTTTAAAAATCTTTCTGAGTATATAGTATTTTTCTCCAATTTAGCTCTGGAAATAATTCAATGAATTATATTAATGTTGCTGATATTTTCACATACTGTTTTGCATGTAAATCGTAGCTTTCCATCTGATGAACCTTGTACATGCAGGTTTGAAGGATCTTATGGACTTTGGACACAGAAATTATTTGTTCTTGTTGTTTTTATTTATTTATTACTATTATTTGAAAATATTTTCTTGTAGCTTTTGAGTGTAGCTTTTGATTCCATTAACCCCTGAACATGCAGGTTTGAGGGATCTTGTGGACTTTTTGCCAGCTTCGCTGGCCACTATAGTTAGCTACTTTTCAGCTGAGATTACTCGCGGTGTGTGGAAACCAGTTTCAATGAATGGAACTGATTGGCCTAGTCCTGCTGCATATCTTCTTTCAGTTGAATCTGAAATGAAGGAGATTCTTGCTACCGCTGGGGTTCAAGTTCCTAGCTGTTATTCAAGTAAGTCACCCTCCTCTCCCTTATGGTACTTGTTTCTGCTTTATCCTTAATGATATTTTATGCTAGTGTTTTATTTTGCATCTAAGGCCCTGTCTGGATATAATGGTAAGATACCTATAGTCTATAGGTAATTTTTAAGTGGAGGTAGTGGAATGCAATCAATAGGTTGCAAACGTGTACCTCCGTTTTTGGCTTAAAAAATAAAATTTGTTGGATTGGAGTACAGATACCTACGGTCATCATCTGAACTTTGAGGGTGGATAACCTTAGGTAGCGGAACCCTAAAATATGATCCAAAAGGATCAAAGTTAAGATAACTATAGATGTAGAAGTCACCTCCACTAACCTTCACTTATTAACCTCTGTAGCAAATCGGGCCTAGATGTTAGTTTCTTAGTTATTACATGCGATTATTGGTTTTCATATGTTCAATCTCTGACCTTTGAAAAAACTCAAACTGTAAATTAACAAAAAGATTCACTGGAACTACATTATATATATGAATATGATACATACTTCCTGTCTACCAAGACAACGGCCATTCGCATTATGTCCTTGGTCTGTTGCCAACATCCTCATCTGACATATACTTTTTTTGGACGACATGATGCTCATTGACATTGACAATTTAGAATGTTAAATTGTCATCATTACCAGTGTGTTCCTTAGTATTCACTTCCACTTAGAGATCCAACTTTTATCTTTATCATCCGCTACATGACGTACATTGGAAATTACATGCAAAACGAAACAAAATTAACATACTCATGAGATTTAATTATTTCAAAACAGTTTTACATATGTACTTCACCAATTATATGTGGTTTCTACCTGTACTATACTCCATTCTAGAAATAATTATAGCCCCACAGTTATCATAAACTCACAACATTATTGTATTCTAATATATAAGAACATGCCGTATAACTCATGGTGTTTAGTTTATTCACTTTTATAATCTATATAATAAAACACAAAGAAAGCTATCAAGTGGCTCTCCTTAAATCCCCCCAAAATCAAAGGCCCAGATCTAACCTCACAAAACACATCCCCCCCCCCCCCCCCCAAAAAAAAGTTTTTCCCCAAAACTCAAATTCAAATCCCCCCAGAACAACTCCTTTATTTATTTAATTTTCTCTCTCTCTCTCTCTCTCTCTCTCTCTCTCTCTCTATATATATATATATATATATATATATATATGGGCCATCTTCCGTTGTAAATGCAAATATCGTGCAAACGCTTGCAAATGCCTTAACTCGTCATTAGGGATGATGGGTTAAGGCAAAACACATAACCCGTCATCGGGAATGACGGGTTATGTGTTTTGCCTTAACCCGTCATTCCCAATGACGGGTTAAGGCGTTTGCACGTTTGCAAACGCTACAGTAGCATTTGCAACCGAAGAAGGCCTTATATATATATATATATATATATATATATATATATATATAAATATATATATGGGAAAAAGTGGTATGAGCAACTTGTACATTTAGTAAATAAGCAATTGATGATGTGGCATACATGTGATTGGAAAATCCTTAAAAGGGTTAATTGTCCAATGTATCACATGCATGCCATATATTCAATTCCTCATTTACTAAATGAGCAAGTTGCTCATATCCCTTTTACCCTATATATATATATATATATATACACACACACACACACACACACACACACTTAAATTCAAACCCCCCCAAAACAACTCCTTTATTTATTTAATATATATATACTTATGGAAACATGGATTTTTATACCCCAATTTATAATTATTTTTCAACATATACTTATGAAAACATGGACTTTTATTTACAACTAATTATTGTCATATTATTCAAACTTGAGCTATATAATTGTTGATTTACTGTTTACAAGGCTTTTCATACGCTGTATCGTTCTGAAGATGTGCTGTAGGCACGTGCGCACGGGCAAATCTAGTAATAAATAAGTAATAAATAATAGTGTACTTGCATATAAGATACCCAAAATGCTACTCCCTCCATTCCATAATATATGTCATTCTTGTCTTTTTTTCTTTCCGAATTGTCACTTCAGGTTTTCATGGCAGATGTCTTATCCGTTTGAAGGTACATTAATGTTTTTCTATGAGAACTTCAAATTTTTCCCTTGTGTAGCCACTTAAATTTTTACCTCAAAGAAATTACAGTTACTCCCGATAAAGTCATAGGCATATATTCCCAAGAGGAGGGCGAGTTTGGAATTTAAGAAGAGTTCATTTAAGAGCTTCAATAACCAAGAATGTTTTTTACTTTACACTAACTTAGGGTGTTTCTTAATATTTGTGTGGAAACCTAGAATGACATATTATGGAACTGAGGGAGTAATACTTAAATTGTCTGACTACAGCAATGTGGTATATGCAAACTTACCTTGAATTGGATAACATTATTCAAAACATTTTTCTCATTTTTTTTTCTTCTTCATATTGATTTCTTTGATTTTGGAGATTTAATATTTTTTCATATTGTTTTCTTTCATTTTGGAGATTAATACAGTGGTATATGATAATCTATGTGAGATCTTGGTTTCAACCTATGTTCAATCCTGTTAATGGTTTAAAAGCTGAAACATTTTAGTTTTTGTTTCTGATGCTTACCACAATTTTTTTTTTGTTGAAGATAAATCTAATTTTTATTGCAGCCTTTACTTTTCAGCAATAAAAGTGAAGAATTCCATCTAGAGTTAACTTGATATGATGTTTCTTTTTCTCTTCATCTTTTTCCAGCTGGAACTGCCCCAATACTTCCGCTACCAATGGCTGCCCTCGTGAGCCTAACCATAACTTTCAAACTCGAGAAGAGCCTCGACTACGTCCACTCTGTAATCGGCCAGGCATTGGAGAATTGCTCCACTGGTTTCTCTTGGCCGAGCATGCCCATCATAGGTGCTCTTTGGACCCAAAAGGTTCGAAGGTGGCACGATTTCATTGTATTCTCATGCACCCTCTCCCCGTTTAGCCGTGACAAAGATGCAGTCACCCAACTCATCCGCAGTTGTTTCTCGTCTTTCTTGGGCTCCACCAGTACCTCCTTACTCTCTAACCGTGGCGTTAGTGGCCTCCTTGGCCTCTCTATCTCCGAGAAGGGTTCCCGTCTTCACATAGCCCCGGGCTTCCTCTACCTGCGCACCTGTCGTACCTTCCACGATACACATTTTGTTAACAACACGATTCTTCACCTTCTCATTGAATGGTCACACAATTTAGCTGCTCGATACCAGTGCAGTGGCAGCGCCGCTCGCTTGAAATCCAGACAGACCTCCCTCGCCGCTGCGGCTGCTGGCGTTCGTGAGGTTGCAATATTAGCTGTAAGCCTAATGTGCATTGCCGGTGGAGGTCAAATGGTGCAGGTTTTGTATGAGGAGACTCTTCCGGCAGCATTGATGTCAGTGAGGGAAGGAAGTAAGGTGGAAGCAGTGGGTTTTGCATCCGTATTTGAAGGGTATGCAATGGCATATTTGGTAATATTGTCTGGGGCATGCATATGGGGTGCGGGAAAGACATCGCCTGCATACAAGATGGCATTCTCAAATAGCAGGGCCCGTGTTATTAGCGTGCACATGGAGTTTATGGCTGGGGTAGTTGACGGTGAGGTGGCATTGGGATGCAACCCTGCAACACTGAAGGCCTATGTGTCATGCTTTGTGGGGTTGTTGTTGAGGTTTGTGCCAGCGTGGGTGCCCGAAGTGCGAAAGGAGACTTTGTGGAAGCTGGCAAAAGGGCTTAGGGGTTGGCACGAGTGTGAGCTCGCGCTTGAGCTGCTTGAGCGAGGAGGCCCAGAAGCAATTACTGCTGTCGTTGAATCCGTGTTGTAAATTTTGTTACATATGAATGATCTTCCTTGACAACATGTATATCTGGAAGATGGTTTGGTGTGAGGACGAGATTTCTCGTCTCAAATCATTGTTCTTTCTTTCAGAGAGGAAGCTACAGGATCGTAGTTTGTGAATATCTGTAATATGGCCATTGATGATCGTATGCATCATTTTACTGGGTCTTATGAGATTGTTCACAGATGTTGAAAATTTTTGTAAATCGGTAGATAGTTGAACTGTATGCATTCTAGTGGAGTAGGGCTACACAATAATATCTCTGTTTGTATCAAAATCTAAGCGATTCGTCCAACTTTTCAGCATATGACTGATTCCAATCTGTTCAGCAATTATCTAAATAACTGAACTGTCGTCGGGTAAAGCATTTTAAAGAAAATCGTTTTGTTGCTGAGCCGGTGAATATCGTTCAGTGCCCAGAATATTATTGGTGAAATCCTATATCGGAGAGTGGAGGTGTTGACGACCGATGTGGAGTGTCGGGGTGTTGTCCACGTCGAGGGTGAGCTTTGAGGGCTGCCGAATGGTTTGACTGAGGAGATCGACGACAACTTCGGGCATGGAAAGAGTGGAGGGAGGGATAGAGATGAATATTTATTTTTGAATTTCAATTTGGAATTTTGAAATTCAAAATTTGATCAGGGAGAGTATGGAGGGGGAAATTTGTGAAGGGATTTGAATTTCATACTAAATTATTGAAATTCAAATCAGATTGGAGGAAGTGTGGAGAGGAAAATTTCTGTTATTTGAATTCCAAATTAAATATTTTTGGAAATTCAAATTAGATTCGGAGAGTGGTGAGTGTGATCTCAGGTCGTGAGTTGGGTTCTTGATTGATTTCAATGACTCATTTTGAGACGCCTTAGTAGCTCCCTATTATTGGTCATTGGTGAAGGGACGAATCTACATTGATGCAGTGTCCGAGTTTGTCGACATTGTTAGGTTTGTTGTATGAGTCGTCGATATGATGGTAGATGTACGAGCTGTGACTGTTGTGCTAGAGGTACAAGTCGTCGCCGGTAGGGTTGATTGCACGAGTCGTCGCTAGTTTGGAAGTTTGAGCAAGTTAGTGCTGTGGTGAGAGAGGTGTGAGCCATTTCAGGTCTAGTCGATGACCGAGTCGTCATAGAGATGGTGTTTGGGCTAGTCATCGTCGATGTCATGATCGGGGAAACTGTCATCATGGCAGTGATTGAGCTCATCGGTCCAGGTTAGAGAAGGGACAAGTCGTCACCGGAAGGGTGGATAGGCAAGTCGTTAGCAGAATAGGGATTAGGCGAGTCGTTTCACGGTGTGTCGTAATGACAAGGCATCACCGAATGAGGGTCGAAAGTCGTCGCTGGTGTGGTGGTCGGGTGAATCATCACTTGAAGGTGAATTGGCAAGTTGACACTAAGATTAGTGTTCGATGAGCTGTCAGCTGATTGATCGATAGGAAACTGGAGGCGCGCCATCTGATAGGTGGGAGAACATGTTGCAAGAATTTTCATCAACACGTTTATCTTGGAGAGGGACAAGTTATTGTTGTAGGCTTAACTGTGTAATATTTCTCCGTTGTTTCGTTTAGGAACAGTGTACTATTTTGTTTCATTAATTTTTTATTAATAAATCGATTACATGGTCATCTCTTACTCCAAACAAAAAATCCTATTACTTATATAAATTGTATTTTTTTAAGTAGTCCTTAATAGGCCTTTTTGGTGAAAGTCTGAAAGACATTTTTTAAATAAAAAAATTGTTACAACAAAGGGCGTGTACTGTTTTTGTCCCATGCCAAACTTTAGCTAGCGCAATGCTATTTGTGTGCTCAAGAGAGACAAAGTGGGGCCCTTTATTCTAATCCACATTGCTGACATTGTTGAGTTTTAGAGTCCATTTTGAGTACAAGTTTTGAATTAAAAAAACATTATTCTTTGACCTGATATGATTTTTTTTTTCTTTCTTTGAGGGAATACCTGATATGATTGTTCATGTGGCATAGATGGTAGCCTTGCGAGTTTCCTTTTGGTTCTTTTATGGGATATGAAATATTGTGACAGTGGCCAAAAATGCATATTTTAGGCAGAGAAATTGAAGTTTGACACAAGTGTCATTAGGATATAGTAGTAAGTTACTTTGTTTAAATTGTTTGAAAATTTAAGTCCCATAATCACAATTTAGTAAGATCAGTATGTAAATATAGTTTTGATAGTTTAAGGAGATGGTCTATTTTTATATTAATTTCCTCTATTCTAACTTTCATATCCTTCTTCTGAAGGATTAAATTGATTTGCCAGCACATATAAAAAATCCTTGTCATATATGCAATCTATACTTTTACTAAATTCTTCTATAGTGCAGATTTGTAAAAACTGGAATAAGGTAAAATCTAGGTCTGTGTAATCAAGCAAGGGATTGAGAAACTGAACAAGATTAGGATCAAATTTTGGGGCAAATGGATTAACTAAATCTCTGTTACTGCTTTCACCTGGGAGTAATCTTGGTTGTACGAACATAGAACTATAATAAATTTCTCTTATTCGTCTGCTTACTAATATGTCTCTGACTTGGTTTTCATCTTTTCAAAAATGTTGTAATAGATCATAAAGCATATTTGTATCATTAATCTGTTTAATGATTGTCTCAAATGTTTCAAAAGAACCGTGTACCATAAACTTACCTCCCTCTATTTCAGTCATTCCTCTTCAATCCCTTCAAATTAATTACAAAAACCAATCTTTGTTAACTATCATGGCATTGTCTACATTTAGGTCTATATGCTTGGCCCCTCAACCGTACTCAGGTGGTGTATTCAGTGGTGAATGTGGAACCGATTTGGACCATGGTGTGACTGCAGTTGGGTATGGTACGACAAGTGATTACACCAAATACTGGCTAGTTAAGAACTCATGGGGTTCGTCATGGGGCGAGATGTTAGGATTGTGGCCTCAAATACACTTAGGCACGGAGTACTTAAAGTTGGAGAAGAAGAGGAGAAGACAAAGACAACAAGAGAATGCAACCACAGCTAGAAGAAGTGCAGCTGGAGAGTTGCGGTCGGCTGTCCTGGGGTGCGGTCGACCGACCACCCGACCGCAACTAGGCTGCTAGGTATCTTCGAGTGTATATGGTTCAACAGAGAGCGGGATAGTCGACCGTGTAGTCGACCGACCAGGGCTTTAGGAGTGGACTTTACATGTTGCGGTCAACCGACCTGGGGGTACGGTCGATTGTCAGCAGCGCTGTGTAATATTTGGGCTGACTGGATTTAGGCCCAATAAGCTGAATTTGTGTTTATCTTTTAGGGTTTACTTGGGGGTTATATATATGGCTGTAGACTCTAGGGTTTGTATCACTGATGAGATTAAGAGGTGAGCCGTTATCATTGTTCAACTTCAGGATGGAATTGTGCCGAGTATTTCGAAGGTGAGGGAGAGAGATTGAGAGTTGTAATCTCTTTGTAATCATTGTATTTCTTGGGGAATAAGAAGTATTGGTTCTCTCTGCATATTGATTGTGTTCTTGTAAGATCTTGCATATATTGTGGTGGCTTGTTCTTGGTTCATCTAGGTCTTGGTAGTTTCTATTGCTTGTGGTGTACTTCCGCTATTAGCACTACAAGTTGTGGTAGACTCTTCTACAAGTGGTATCAGAGCACTAGGTTTGAGATGGCCGATAGAAAGTCAAAGATCGAGAGGTTCGATGGGAGTGACTTCGCGGTGTGAAAGATTCAGATGATAGCGTATCTTCGTCAGAAAGATCTTGATGGTCCATTATTTGATGAGAAGCTGGAAGGTGGAGACAATGATGCGAAGGTCTTGGCAGATTGGAATCGTTTGGATCAGAAGGTGCTAGGGCAGATTCAGTTGGGACTGAGTAGGAAGGTGTTATTTCATATCTCGAAGGCAAAGATCACAAATGAGGTTATGGAGATTCTCACGGATATGTCTGAGAAACCGTCGGCATCTAATCAAATTCTCCATCTGAAGAAATCAGTTAATATAAAGTTGAAGGAAGGGGGTTCAGTAGCAGAACATACGAACAATTTATGTATGGTTTATAACCAGATGGAAGCTGCAGGCTTGAAGTTTTCAGAGAGGGGGCAGTCATTGTTGCTTTTATCTACTTTACCCGATAGTTATGGTACAGTGGAACAGACTATTACAGGCATTATGACAGATTCGATGACTCTACAGGATGGGGTGATTAGCATTCTGAACGAGGAGGTGGGAAAGAGTGAGAAACGAAGGATATTCATCATCATCTTCTAGAGATTTCGCAATGTTTGTTGAGAGGAGACGTGGGAGATCTAAGAGTAGTCAAAGAAGAAATGATCAGAGTAGTTCATTTACGAGTGAGTCTGATGATAGCGATGGAGGATATGGATCTGTGTGCTGGTATTGTCACAAGAAGGGTCACATGATGCGCAGTTGCAAGGCTTATATGAAGAAAAAGCAGGAGAACCGAAGAGAGATATCCCAAAGGAAGCTCAAGTAGGGCTTGTTGAAGAGTTATGCTTATCAGCTCGAGAGGAGTTGGGCGCTCAAAATTGGTGTATTGATTCAGGAGCTTCTTTTCACAGCACTCCGATGTGAGAGGTGTTTGATGACTACGAGGAGGGTTCTTTTGGAAATGTGATCGTGGGAAATGGTCATCAGTGTCCTGTACGTGGGGTTGGTACTGTTCGCGTGAAAGCCAATGATGATCAAAATATTGTCTTGCGAGAGACAAGGCATGTTTTAGACTTGAAGGAAAATCTTATCTCGATTGGAAGGCTAGACAAAGAGGGTATGTCTATTATAGTTGGTAGTGGAGAGTGACGTATAGCTGCATGTTCAAGGGTGATTGCAAAAGGGAAGCGTGAGGAAACACTTTATTTACTTAGAGACGTGAGTGGCATTTCTCCTGCAGTTGACTCTCAGCCGGAATCGAGTAGTAAGTTGAGTGAGGTGTAATCGAGTTCTTTCAGCTGTGGAGGGGAGGTTACTAATTTAGTGGGAGCTGCTGGCCATGGAAGTGATCCTAGAGGCAAGACATTGCTGCGGTGAGGGTACTTTGCAATATAGCAGTCGAAGCTTCAAGTTGCTCTTATGAGGTAGAAAGCACTGGTATCGATATGTGGGGTGATGTCGATGAGGAACCGAAATGAAACTGTAGGGGTAGAGCAGTATGTGAATTTTGTGAAGGTGTCGTCCACGAAGACTTCTAGTGTAGATGGTGCATTGAGAGGCTTTGAACCATGTCCGGTGTTGAAGATTCCGCGAGTTAGGGATCTTGTAATACGGAATCCAACACGGGAGATTGTTTCTCCAGTATTCGTGCTCTATGCGATTGGTGGAGCACATCTTTCATGAGGCAATAAGGGGTGGTTGGTGCACTCCACGTGGTGGAGTGGCAAAGGTGCTCTTCATGAGAGTGGGGAGTACTTAAGTATTTCTTGAAATTGAGAGTTTGACAGAGATAATGCGAGATAAATATTATAATAACTTTGATGCATTGTGTATTTGGTTAAAATGGGAGATTGTTAGGATTGTAGCCTCAAATACACTTAGGCACGGAGTACTTGAAGTAGGAGAACAAGAGGAGAAGACGAAGACAGCAAGAGAATGCAACAACAGCTAGAAGAAGTGCAGTTGGAGAGTTGCGGTCGACTGTCCTGGTGTGCGGTCGACCGACCACCTGACCCCAACTAGGCTGCTAGGTATCTTCGAGTGTACAGGGTTCAACAGAGAGCAGGAAAGTCGACCGTTCAGTCGATCGACCAGGGCTTCAGGAGTGGACTTTACACGTTGCGGTCGACTGACCTGGGGGTGCGGTCGACCGTCAGCGGTACTGTGTTACTTTGGCTGACGAAATTTAGGCCCAATAAGCTGGATTTGTGTTTATCTTTTTAGAGTTTACTTAGGGGCTATATATATGGCTGTAGATTCTAGGGTTCGTATCACTGATGTGATCAAGAGGTGAGCCATTGTCATTGTTCAATTTCAGGAGGAGATTGTGCCGAGTGTTTCAAAGGTGAGGGAGAGAGAATGAGAGTTGTAATCTCTTTGTAATCTTTGTATTTCTTGGGGAATAAGAAGTATTTGGTTATCTCTGCATATTGATTGTTTTCTTATGAGATCTTGCATATTTTGTGGTGGCTTGTTCTTGGTTCATCTAGGTCTTGGTAGTTTCTATTGCTTGTGGTGTACTTCTGCTATTAGCATTATAAGTTGTGGTAGATTCTTCAACACGAGAATGGATATATAAGAAGGGATGTGGCTGCTAAGGATGGACTTTGTGGTATTGCCATGGCAACTTCCTACCCAACTGCTTAAGAAGCCTAAGATCAATTCGCCAAGGGAATCTACTTACAGTTTCTCTCTCAGTTTGGATAGTTCTTAAAGCTCTTCTTGTCACTCAAGTGTAAATTTACTGCAAAAGAACATCGGTTATCATCATATGCAAAGCTTGTACCTATCAATTTGAATGCATATAAATCCACATAATTCAGGGTTGCACCATTTCCCATTCTGGTTTGTCACAAGGGTTGTGTTGGGTGTATGTCTTGCATACTAAGGTTCGATACAAAGAGAAGACAGTGAAGCGAAAGAGGTCGAAGCATTGATGGAAGGTGAAGTAGTAGCAACAGCAACAGTCAAAGGAATTGATGGTCGATTGCCCTAGGGCCGCATTCGACCGCTGACGACGGCTGGCAGTTAACGAGCCTGGGTCTGGTGATCTTTTGGACCCATCTTCTACTCCAAGTTAGATTGTACCGCTCTTATCGTTTGACTATCTCTTCAAGATATATTGAATGGTTATTGTATCAAGACTAAACTTTGGATTTCTTTAGATCTCTATATATTGTAATAGCCTATGTTGAGAGAGGTAGTACTTTATTGAGAGTTTTCCATTGTAAACAATAGATTATCATCTAGTGAGGCTTGAGAGATAGATAAGTGCTTGGAGAGAGTATTTGTAACTTTTGTAATCTTTTCTAGTTGAATAATATCTCCCTTATTTTCCTCCGGATTAGGATTTACCCAAACCGGGACAAGATTGCATGCTTTGTGTGTTTGGATTGATCTCTTTTTTTATTGTTCATTGGATCGGTTGTCGCTTCTCGCTTCTAATGCTCCAACTTAGCTGCATCAAATTCTTAACAGGCTGAAAAGTAACAACTAATAGCCCTTGGTCGAATCATCTATTGGATATAAAGGTATATTCTTAATATATGTAGAATATTATTGTGTATAACATTGTATGGGGAAACACGTGGTTGTACTTGTTATCTGTAAGTTATTGAACTGGGTTGAGTGGGCATAAAGCCCAGTACCCAAAACCCAGTCTTATACGATATATACTGGTCTTTTGGTAGTGCCGAAGATTATTCCAATTCTGATAAACAGGGTATAATATATCAAGCAGTAGGGATATTAATCTCTAACCCTAATTTCTCTTTTCTTATGGTCTCATAATTATCAACAATCTTGAGATATTATTATTTTAATTTTGAGATTAAGAGAGAGATCATCAGACCAAATTGGTCATTGTCGTCGAAGTCACCATTCGTTGGGATTTTGTCGTGGTCGCCAATCACCACCATCATTGACGTTCGCCGCAGTTGCCGCCGCATGCCACCGCTGCCGCTGTCGCCTCCACCCCCTCTTCCCTGATCACTATGTGTGATCGGGTCTGTGGATTTGATCCAGATTCGATCAAAAAAGAAGCAGTCCCATCTTGTTGTTCCATGTTCGGCCCCGAAGGTAGGATCGGTTACGACTGCTGCTGTTTGAGTCAGATCTGCAAAGGAGATCTCCTATTGGCTGCGACTTGGCATGCAATGTTTGATGCAAAAGTTGGATCCAGGTGTTGTTGGTGCTGTTTAAGCCAGATCCAACCCGCAAGAAACCCACTGGTTGTGCTTGCTGTTTGTTGTTTGCAGTTTGGTGTTGGGGTGTCTATTGTTTGCTGTTTTGTTTGGTGTGGCTTGAAACAAACTCAACTGTGTGCTATTACTACTCGTCCAAACTTGACCCACATGCAACTACCTCTCGATCATCATCAAGATTCGGTCCACTTTGAACTTTAAGATATGTGCTGCATTTATTTAATCCGATTTTCTGTTTTATTGTTTATTAAACAGTTTTACTGAAAACAACTTTCTTTCTCTGAATTACGTGCGAGTAGTAATTATTCAGAATAAACTCTTTATTTTTTGAAATTTATTGTCATTCCGTCGAGATGGGAAAACAAAATTGGTTGTACGAGTTTCCTAAAATAGAGGGATTTAGCAGTTCTGAATTTAATGTTTGGAAGAGAAAAACACAATACATGATGAAGTTTATGAAAATATTTGATATTTGACCAACAACTTATGATGATTGTATTGAGAGATATGAATGTGGATGCAATTGTTGGAGCTAGTGGGGCAGTAAGGATGTTGCTTGGATGAATCCAAATATGAAGATAAGTTGTCTCTCATTTCTATGTTTTAGTTGTTGCTTAATTGTTTGTTTGAATTTATTGCTGTGTGCCGTTCAAGAAATTATTTTGAGAAATAGGTTTATCGTGAAATAAATAATTACATATTGATTATCTTTTATGATGATTGTAGGAACATTGAACGGTTATTCTCAACAAACATTGTTGGAGACTGTGGAATCCTCTTGACTCTAGAAGAGCATTTGAAAATCAAATAAGTCTACACATGGCAGGCTTCTCCATCAAACTTGGAAAAAACTTATAACGTGAAATTTCAGTATGATCTACACTAATCCTTATTAGTATTTTCATGTTTTGAATGTGCTATCCCAACTTCGATTAAATGATCTGTGTTACTTTGTGGGAGTGATCACATATTTGGGAATTTTGATTATTATCAACCTCGTGTTATAAGTAGCATGTCTAGGGTTCTTAAGTTTCCCTTATCATGCCGTGTGTATAAATATAATGGCTAACCATCCACTTGCAGTTTGTGTGAAGTTGTATATTTGCTTCTCTAATCAAGAATGATGTACAAGTTCTGTGACAAATGTTTGTAACTTAGGTGGGAGCATCCCGCAATGGAGGATGTGACTCCATTAGTTATATTTTGTTCGTTCTCATTCATTGTATTGTATGTGCAAAGTTGAATTATAACATATTGGTCATTATCTTGTTTAGTGTTGCAAAGATGATGAAGAACAGATAAAGTGTTTGAGCACTTGGACACTGTTAGAACCAAGAAAGAAAACAAATATTTTTGTGAAATGTGATAGAGTAATTTTGTATTAACTCATATTTTTATTATTTTAGAATGTGCCTATAGTCAATGATATGAGTAAGTTGAGTTAAAATAAATGAAGCAATTGATAATGGTAGTTCCAATTTGTGTAGTCCTTGAACACAACATAACATGCTAGGACATGTGAACTATATATTAAATTGTTTGCTTTTGTTAAAACTCATAACTTTGCTAAATGATACTTCATTAAAATATGACAAATATGAAATTTGTGCTCAGATTATGATCACTACAAAACTATTTAGTATGGTCTCTAGGGTACACAACTTCTTAGGTCAATATATTCTGATATTTGTGATCTTACAAGATTTGTGACCAGATAAGATAATGGTTGGTCAGAATTATTTAATCACTTTTGTAGTTTATTGTTGAAAATTTGTCATTTATATGAAGGATGAAAACTTATTATTTTAATGAATTTAAAAATCTAGTTAAATGCTAAAATCAAAATGGTTCAGATTTGATAGAGGTGATGAATATGTTTTAATAATTTTAAAGAAGTTTGCATTTGGCATAATCTCTACTGCACTCTATTTACCACAGTCAAAACGATATTGATAAAGTTAGAATCAAACACTTAGTGAAATGTTGAATTCTATGTTATTGACTGTTAGTTTGATTTTGTGTAATTATGGATGAGCTTGTATTATCAATCATATTCCTAATATGTTACTGCACCCTAAGTTATCTACACCTTGTGGATTATGACATAAAAACACAAACAATTCTGTTAAAGTAAAAACATGGGATGTGATGCATTTGTTATAGTACATGACCCTAAAAGGCCTAAAGTAGGACATAGAACAAAATGTTTGTGTATACTTAGATAATGCAGAATGTAGTTCTATGGACAAATTTTGGATCTATCTAATTTGTGTTAATATAATCTAAACTTGTAGAATTCTTTGAGGATGCGTTCATCAAAGATAAATGTGTTAAATTATCTAGTCCTACCGACATGGTCAATGATTCACAATTGGAATCAAGAACAAGAATTACTGCTACTAACACTTCAATGACAGATGAGCCAAGAATTTTTTTTAGTAGAATGAAATGAATTTGTTGTTATACAATAATATTTTAAACTAGTTGATTTGTCCAAAGAAGATAATAACTATAGGAAGTAAGTGGGTTTTTTTTTGAAGAATAAACTTAATATTGATTGTTCAGTAGCAAGTTTAATGCACTCTTAGTAGCTAAACGTCTAACTCAAGTGAGTGTGGTACATTGACTTGATGTCTATCCACATATTTGTCATATTGCTAAAATAAGTATTCTTCTAACACTTACATCTATTGAAAATTTTGTTATTCGTCTGAGATGTTCAAACAGCTATGGAGATCTTAATGAAGAAATCCATATGAAATAACTTGAAAGTTTTGTACTAATATGTTTAGTGAACATGATTTACAAATTGGTAAAATCATTATATTTTTTAAAACATGTATTGAAACTGTGGCACGAATGATTTGACATAATTTTTAAAGAGCTTGGATTTGAATCAAGTAATTCCGAGAAATGTCTTTAATCCTGTGGTGAGCCAAATATAATTGCTATCATGTATTTGCATATTGTTGACATATTCGTTGTTGAAAGTAACCTCTCTATTATAATGAAGTTAAAACTATGTTATCCACTAACTCAGCATGGTTTACCTAGGTGTTGTGGACACCATAATAGGTATAAGTGTGAGTTTCGGTTGGCAAGGGATAACTCTTAGTCAAACTCATTAAATCAATAATGTGTTCCAAAAGTAGGGATATGGTGATTGAAAATGTGTTTTGAAACACCTTATGATTATGATAAAAGGTTAACACCTAGTGATGGTTTAACTATGAGACAGTTATATCATTCTAAACTTATTGAAAGTTTCATGTATACAATGATCTGCACTAGACTAGACATAACTTTTGAGGTAGTTATGATCTGCAGATTCACTAGTAATCTTATTAATACACATTAGAGTTTCTTAAGAGGCCAATGAGATACCTTAGAGGTACTCAAGAGTTTTCTTTGTGCTACTAGTCATCCTTCAGGATTGAAGAGATGATATGATGCATTATAGTGCTCAGAATTTAGTGAAAGTCGACAACTAGTGGACATGTGTTTACTCTAAGAGCAAAAGTATTATGGAGATAAAAAAGAAAACATGCATTACAATCATCCATGAAATCAGACCTCTATGTGTTATCCTCTATAGGGGAAGAGGCTGAGTGAATTGAAAAACTTGTTGTTAGTCATCCATTGAGAAGTTTAGAGTAAACTCTCTAATTCTGTTCTGCGACTATCAAACTATAATGCATTGTAGCTTATAACTCAATCTATAATAGTAAGAGAAGTACATTAAGGTTGAAAGAAGCTTAGTTGAACTTTCTTATAGATAACGTGCAATTGAGACAAAGTATGCCTAATGCTCTTGCTAATAGACTTGAAAGTGATTTAATTATCAAAACTGCTGGGGAAATGGGGTTAAAAGTTTATGAGCCAAAAAATTTAACATCCTAGTTATTTTGAAATTTAGAATCCAATTGGATCCATAGAGAAGTTCAAACTTAAGCATCAATTTTCGGTAGTTGGCATGCTTTAGATAATTTGAAAAAGTTCTATGTAAATTTTGTAAATATACAATTTCATTACATATTTGATGATGCTATATATTCTCATGACTTGTTAGAATCATCTCATTATTCCCCCAAATAAAACATTAAAACTTGTCAATGTATTTCTGATGTTTAGAATTTTGTTATATCATTCCAATTTTGATGATATATATCTTTTATGGATTCATGTTTTATTCCAAGATGATTCAGAATTTAACCATAATTGATTTGACTGTTCTATCATTCCAAAATGAAACACAGTACAGTTCTTGTACTTTATTTTGTTAAAGAAACTTTATTGTGATCTTGCACTAACTTTGAATCGGACTAAGTTCTTTTAAGGAACTAGATACTTTATGAAATTCGTTTAAATTCTTAGAGATGTGTCACATGATTCTTATTTGCAATATGCTAGCAAAGATGAAGGAGTTGAATCTGTCAACATAGATGTAAAAATAATGATTTGCTAAAAATGGAGGAGTAAACATAAAGCAGTTTGCAGGGATAGAGTTTCAGTTTATTTCTCTCGAGAATAATTTTAATAGTCACTTGCTTAATGAAATTTTTTTTAAGACTCTTGTATTTATTGAGCTTGAAACTCTTATTTTGTTCTTGAAGTTTATTTGCTTTTGTTGATTTTGAAACTATGACAGATTCCTGCAATTGGTTTAGTATCGTGAACTATTTTATTTTGATATAGTCTTGGAACTATTTGATTATTTTAGTTGTCTTATTTGAACTATTCAGGTCTATAATTGATTTAGTTGTTATGAACTATATTATCTTGTGATTCAATGTTTATTTGAAATTGTTGTGATCCAGTCCACAATAAGTGGAACTGAAGAGATACTCAGGAATTGCTTAATTTATTGAGAATATAGGAAGAGATTTTTGGATATAAAAGTATATTCTCAATATATATACAGAATATTATTGTGTATAATATTGTATGGGGCAACTCGTGATTGCACGTGTTATCCGTAAGTTATTGTACCAAGTTGAGTGGGCATACAAACCATTACCCAAATCCCAGTCTTATCCCATATTTACTGATGTTGTGGTAGTGCTTGAGATTATTCAAATTATGATAATCCGGGTATAATATTCCAAGTAGTATGGATATTCAACTTTAACCCTAATTTCTCTTTCGTATCTATATAATAAACCACAAAGTAATTTGAAAAAAAAACTATCAAGTGACTATCCTTCAATTGAAACAAAATCAATGGCTCATATTCACCCTCACAAAAGACATTTTCCACAGAAAGTTTTTCCTCCAAAACTAAAATCCTCCTTACTTTATTACTATATCTTTCTCCTCTCTTCACTTTTTAAGATCTCTCTCTCTCTCTCTCTCTCTCTCTCTCTCTCTCTGACTTGGGTAAATTTCAACATCTAAAGTTACACTGAAAGTAGCAAATATATTCTCAAAAGTTAAATTTCATCATTTTGCACCCTCAAATTTCTAAGAAGTTGGAATTTACATCCCATTTGTAATTATTCTTCAACATATTGTGACGAAAACATGGGCTTTTAATTACAAGTAATTATTGTCTTACTATTCAAACTTGAGTTACATAAATTTCATGATGAAAGTTTCAGATTTATGCATCCGAAGTGTGGGAAAGTAAATGTATCCCCTAATCTTTGAAACTGACAAAAATTGTATGATATATTTTACTGTTTTTAGGGTTTTTCATATGTTTCACCGTTCCGAAGACGTGCTGCAGGCATGTGCCCACGGGTAAACCTAGTTATCTGATAATTATCATCGTTATACTATCATATAATGTGACTATAATGTGACTGTATATACATAGTTGAGATTAGTTTTATTCCGCTTTTCTTGCAGTACTTTTTCTCGCTAACTTTTTCTCGCGATAGTTGATTCTAGCATTGATTGGAGAATATAGACAAAGAATAAAGTATCAGAACCACATTACTGATGCACTGAGCTGACAACCAGTAGTCTCATTCTCTGTTGTCGCTCATACTGGATCCATTCGGTTTGTCCTAAAGACTGAAGAAAATCTCCCCACAGATTGCAGTATCTTCAATGAGCACAAGAATCTCATTACTGCCTTGCATAACGTGCTATATCTCTAGAAGAACCCTGATGTTTGCCATTACAATTGCTAATGGAAAACAAGGTATGATATGTACTAGTCGAGGATCAATGATGGACAAGATGAACTGGAGCTTGCAACTCATTCTCCCCATTTTCAGAGCTCTGGCTCTAGTCCTTATCGATGATGAGATTGTAGGCACCTGGGAAGAAAGATGGTACTTGAATTCCATCTGGTGATGTCACGGTACTAAACCACATTTGCTAGAAAGCAATTATCTGAAACTAGTAAAATTTGGCAATATGTAGATGTTTAAATTGATCCGAACCAAAATGTTCACATCATTCAATTTTCTACTAATCTCACATGTTATATACTAGCATGCTGTAAAAAGTTAAGACTCTTTTTCTGAACACAACACGACCACTCCTTTTGGAAAGGGAGGAAGAAGATTATAATTACGCGTCTGTGCATGGGTAAAGCCAGGACAATTTTTCCAGCGGGGCCAAGAAAATTTTTTATGACTATATATAAATATGCAGGTGTTTTTTCATAATTTTTAGGGGAGCCAAACCATAAAATTTAATAAATTTATGGGATATTTTTTAAAATTTCAAAAATTTTAGGTGAGTTTCAAAAAATTTGGGGGCCCCCACATAGCTCCGCCACTGTGTCTGAGATTGATCACTCTAGGGGAAGAAACTCTTTCTTCCAAAGTTCAAAAGGAGTTCAATTGTATTAGATATATTGTTGTAGTTGTATATTAGTTGTTATATTCCGGGTAGAGCCCGTACTTATGTATTTTGTATATATGCTAGCCATTGTATCCAGTTAAGAGAATAACAAGAAATAACATACTTTTTTCATGGTATCAGAGCCTAGTCTCTAATCTAACTAGCCAGAGTTGCCGTCGTAGTCTCCGCCGCCAGCCTTGTGACACCGTCGCTGTCGACATCAGAGCCGTCGACCTCCCTGCTTCGATCTCCCTGTGCGAATCCTACTCTAAATCCCAAATCCAAAATCAAATCCAATCCGGTCGCATGCAACAATCTTTGCTGCCATCTCTGCATCGTTGCTTTATTTATGTTGATGTACATTTCTCGAGTCCCAATCTTATTTCTCTACCACTTCATATTGTCTGACTCCACCTCCATCCGATGAGAGTGATCATGAATTCCTTACTTACCTTAATTTTTTGGTCTCTACTTGTTCGTCATATGTGAACAACGATTTTCACCACTGCTCACAAAGTCTACAATTACTCAAGTGTTCCAACGACGTAAGAACACCGTTTCTGACCCAGTTCACGTTACTGTGCCTATTGTTCTCTCACCTTTGGTTACTGATACACCATTGCTTTATCAAGAGAAGAGTCTCAACAATATCTCCACAACTACTTCTATCTCTTCATAAACAATAAAGTCAACTAATTATATCTCTCTATCAAGAGAAGAGTAACTGACCATATCTCTTCATGAAGAATAGAATAACTAACCTTATCAAAGCACCGGGAAGTAGAGATAAATCAATATATTGAAATCAGCCCACAAAGTGCCTATAAATACCCCTGACCTCCACATGAACCAGGTAATCAGCATTTTGCCACTAAAAAACTCTCATATATTCTGAGTTCTGACTTGAGCATCGGAGGGTCTGTCGCTGGGGCCAACCCCGGTGTTTTAGACTTTTGTAGGTCAATTGGAGTGATCGCCACTGTTCAGATCAGATCAAAGCATCGAAAACGAGTCAGATTTAGGAATCAAAGATCAGTTTACAGCAGTCAATATCTAGGAAAAGTTAGTTCTTTTATTATTTTAAAAAAGAATTCACATCTATTTGCTCACTCATAGAAAAACAACAACAGATTGGCACCATATGTGGGAAGCAGAAAAGGAATCCGACCAAAATTCGTCGGTAAAAACTATTATCAGCCATGCCTCCAAAAAGGGAAGGCAGTGGCCTCAAGCCGATAAGCTAACCCTCTTCCTCCAACTCCTCCTCACAACGTCCTTCATATCTCTCAGCAGGATCAACCCCCTCACCTGAATCAACCTATTCAGCCAAAACAGCCTTAATAGCCTACCTAGCCTCCTTCCAAAGAGGTTGCACCAAAGGGCTCTTCACGAAGTCAGCACTATATGCCGGTGTATTGGTGAGAACATGAGGTCAGTCTACACCTCCACACCCTCCACGGTGCCCCTTGGGGCTCCTCAAGTACAGTCGGACCTCCGTCAGATCATACTCTCCTGACAGAAAGGATCTGACCTCCGCGATCGCTTGAATGGAAGGTGATGCTGTTTATTTCTGGGAGACGTGTGGATGCACCAGGTGTGAGTTCGGACTCAATTTGTATTGAAGGAGATTGCCGCTCGTCTGCCGACCTTCAGTTGACCTTCTGGGACCTACGGTGAGCTCGGAAAGATGTTGAAGGCTGGGTTCGGATCAGAAGGGTCGGATCCGAGGTCTTGTGTACCTGCAGACGGTCCTGAAACACCGGGGTTTATCCCGGCGGCGGACCCTCCGACGCTCTAGTCAGTCTCTGTGAGAGAGTAGCAATAACTAGGTATATTTAAGTGGCAAAAGATTCATTACCTCAAAAGGTGGGTGTGGGTCTAGTATTTATAGAGAATCCCAACCGGGTTTGGTTCCACTTGGGGGCCGGGTCTGGATCCGAAAGCCCATGGGCCTGTCGTGGCAGAAGGCCCAAGGGGTTTAGGGCAGACGTGGTGATACCAGGAGCGGTATAGGGCTGACGTGGCAAAACCCTTGGCGGTATTTGGAGCTGACGTGGCCCATCGTGAGCCTCCTGTGCCTCTGGGGGGAATCGGAGGGCCTAGGCTGCGCCAGGTCATCCTTCTGCCCCGCCCGAGAGGGGGGACGGCCTGTGGGACTGCTCCGGATCGGACTCTGAGGGCTACTGAGGCTCGTCGGTACGAGGAGGCCAGTACCGTGAGGGCAAACACGAGGTTCGGCGTCGACCCTGAAGTGGTCCGGAGCCGAACCAGGTTGTTATCTTTACCTTTCTGAGTGGGAATTGTATTGGGCCCTGGTTGGGCCTCAGGCCATTTTTACACTGTCACATAAGCCCCCCACTCCTGCAGGGGGTGCGGGAGCTAGCCGTGGAGGAGTGCTTATGGTTGTAGAAATGGGATGGTGAGTCACTGGGTCTTTGTGAGAGGGTTATCCTGATGGTTAGAGCGAGGGCGAGCCAAGGAGCCTTCCTGAGAGGACTACTCTGGCGCTAGACCTGACCTCGAGCTTGGTGGGGAATTTACTGGAAGGCGAGGGTGATGGCGAGTCGTGAGGCCTTCCTGAGAAGACTACCCTGGTGCTAGACCTGACCTCGAGCAGGTCGAGGGATTACGGGCCAACAAGGGGGGTGGCAAGCCGTTGGCCTTCCTGAGAAGACCACCCTGGTGCCAGACCTGACCTCGAGCTTGGCAAGGGATTACTGGAAGGCAAGGGCGATGGCGAGCCGTGAAGCCTTCCTGAGAAGACTCCCCTGGTGCCAGACCCGACCTCGAGCCGGTCGAGGGATTATGGGCCAACAAGGGAGGTGGCGAGCCGTTGGCCTTCTTGAGAAGACCACCCTGGTGCCAGACCTGACCTCGAGCTTGGCGAGGGATTACTGGAAGGCAAGGGCGATGGCGAGCCGTGAAGCCTTCCTGAGAAGACTCCCCTGGTGCCAGACCCGACCTCGAGCAGGTCGAGGGATTATGGGCCAACAAGGGGGGTGGCGAGCCGTTGGCCTTCCTGAGAAGACCTCCCTGGTGCCAGACCTGAGCACGAGCTTGGCGAGGGATTACTGGAAGGCAAGGGCGATGGCGAGCCGTGAAGCCTTCCTGAGAAGACTACCCTGGTGCTAGACCTCACCTCGAGCTGGTCGAGAGATTACGGGCCAACAAGGGGGGTGGCGAGCCATTGGCCTTCCTGAGAAGACCACCCTGGTGCCAGACCTGACCTCGAGCTTGGCGAGGGATTACTGGAAGGCAAGGGCGATGGCGAGCCGTGAAGCCTTCCTGAGAAGACTATCCTGGTGCTAGACCTCACCTCGAGCTGGTCGAGGGATTACGGGCCAACAAGGGGGGTGGCGAGCCGTTGGTCATCCTGAGAAGACCACCCCGGTGCCAGACCTGACCTCGAGCTTGGCGAGGGATTACGATAAGGCAAGGGCGATGGCGAGCCGTGAAGCCTTCCTGAGAAGACTACCCTGGTGTTAGACCTGAGGGGGATGGCGATCGGCTGGCGCCCTAGAGTGATTGAGCGGGGATATTCTGCCATTCCTGTGGAGCATTGAAGGCTCTCCGAGAACGGTGTGATGGTCCAATTTCCTAGGGGCATTTAATGGCGCCGCCTAATAAATGTAGATGGTGCATGGTTTTCCGTTGATTGACCTTCCCCGCGCCCCAACGGTTAGTCCCTGGGGGAGGTTATAAATACCTCTCCCCTCCATTGTAGGTATGATCAAAACAGGGGTGGCCCATTGGCCCTCAGAGGTGTCTGCTTCGGCGGACGCCTGTCTTTTGCTAACATTTTCGACCCTAGCAGCGTCGGAGAGGTGGTTACTCTGCCGCCCGGATCTTCTCTTGGATCTGATGGACCTTGATACGGCAGCCAGATCTATGGGAGATCAGGGCGAGAGGGGTAACGGCCGAGATCCGTGCTGTTGGAAGAGGAGCTTCGGATTGGTGGTGGTTTTGTCGCGGCAGCGGTGGGCTCCGGACTGGTCGGTTCTGATGGGGGACCGCCTGACAGAGGAGGCCCAAGCCGTTGAAGTGGTGGAAAAGCTGGCGACCCCTCGCGATCGCAAGGCGATGGAGGGTGAGCCCGTGGAGGTGGCGTTCGCACGCCTGGCGCAGGCCACGGTGCAGGTAAGTCTGTCGACCCTGTCCCTCCTTGTTGGTTTTCGTGCGGAGGCCTGATCTTTGTCTGTTGTTGGCTGTAGGCTTGCATACAGGGGGCCAACATAAAGAACCTGTACGAGGCGTCCCTGGCCCAAGAGCGAGCTCGAGCGGAAAAGAGCGAGCTGGAGATGAAGGAGATGCGGATCGAACTCGAGGGTTCGCATAAGAGGGAGCAGCAGCTGGAGCTCCAGCTCAAGGCCAAGGATGTGGAGTGGGAGAAGAAGATGGCCTCCCTGAAGACGAAGTTCACCAAGGAGGCGAAGGAGGTGCTGACTACGGGCCAGCTGATGGTGATCGCGGCCCAGGACAAAAGCTATGCGAAGGCCCTCAGCCACGTGAGGCACTTCTTCCCTGCCCTCGATTTGTCCAAGTTTGAGTATGATATGGAGATCGAGGGGACGTCGAAGACTCCTGGCGAAGAGGGGCCTGCCGTCGACCCACCGGCCGACGCACCCATGGATCCGCCCGTCGACGCGGAGGTGGGTCAATGAGTTGTGTAATTTTTGTCTTTCTTTTTCTCTCCCTCGATTGGTTTGCCTCCCGCGGACTGGCCACCGCATTTTTTGTAAGAAGCACCTGGATTTATAGTGGCAAGAAAAGTTTTTTGACCGGCCGGTTGTTTTGACCTCGGACATTTCTGAATCTTCTTGAGAATGTGTGTTGAGTTGGTTGGTTATCTTGTAGGTCGCGGCTTTCCTCCCTGAGGGGGACTCCCGTAGTTTCTATGTGGCACGGCTCTGGAGTAAGGTTAAGGTCCTGGAGGCCGCGCTGGCTCGCCATCGAAGGGGGGCTCGGGACACCGATACGGCTTGTAACTTTTATCGGAATAAGTCCGCAGTCTTAAGTGCGGAGGCGCGCCGGTTGAGAAGGGCAATGTGGGATCGGGAGCTCGGCGGTGCGGACCTTAGACAGGCCGGGCTTAGTACCTTGGTGCCGAGGCCCTCTCCTGGGGGGTTACCTCGCGACGTCTTTGAGGAGAAGGAGATGGAGATGCCTCGTTACAGGGCGATATTGGGTGCCTCGTTCTCTTCCTCTGCGGGTCGACAGGTGGAGGGAGTTCCCTCTGCGCTGCTGCTGCTGCAGCGGACGCGACCGGATGACGCCCAGAGTTCTGTGGCTGGAGTGTCAATTGTGGCTGAGGCTAAGGAATACCACAACGAGAAGAGGGGCCCCTAGTTGCTTGGTCGGAGTACTCTTCGTCCCTCGTTGGGCCCGAGGGGTCCTGATCTTCCTGATTTAAGATGAGTGGAGCGGTCTTGTATCGGTCTTTGTTTTTCTTTCGTTTTATTTTTTCTCTTTGGAACGAAAAATAAAGGGGTATGAACAAAGAATCCTTTTCCTTCCTCGCTCCGGCCAGTAGTGTAGCGCGCAATGTCGGAGGCAAGGTCTGGCTCCACCGCTCCGCGAGGGATCGAAGTGGGGCCTTAGGAAGGACCCTCGGTCCGCACTCGTACTGAGACTATCGAGACATTTGGGTTCGGACAAAAAAAAGGGGTATTTTTAGTATAAGGAAGGGAGGGCCGCTAAGGCAGCCCTTTACATACGAGGGTTTACACAAAAACAGATTTACATTTAGCCGGGCCATAATCTATGCTCGTTCAGCGTCGAGGGGGAACACACCTCCCCCGACGGTGGTCATGTAGCATGATCGCGCTGCTTCTTGGCTGCCTCGGACGATGCCGACTCCTTGAGGGGTGGGGAACTTGAGCTTCAGATGGTAAGCCGAGGGCACCGCTTGTAGGGAGCATAGTCCAGGCCGGCCAAGTATGGCGTTGTAAGCCGCCTTGACGTTGACCACCATGAAGTCCATGGATTCGGTCCTCTTGACAGGAGTCGACCCGGCGGTAACGTCGAGGGTAACAATCCCTTCTATTACGACAGGGACGCCTGAGAACCCGTGCAAGGTGTACCCAGCTGGCTTGAGTTTGCCTCGGGGTAACCTGAGATTTTCGAAGGCTTCGAGGAAAAGAATATTCACCGAGCTACCGTTGTCGACGAGGATCCGGCGGACCTCACAATTAGCCATGTGGAGGTTAATGACGAGGGCATCGCAGTGGGGCAGGCGAACACCTTCAAGGTCTTCCCCTGAGAAGGAGACCGGCCTTGATTGCAGTTTGGGCGAGGGGTTGTCTCTGACAGCGTTCACCTCTCGGATGAAGGCTTTTTTGGAAGTGTTTGATTCACCTCCCATCGGCCCTCCGTGGACACAGTGCAAGATGAAAGGGATATCCGCGGCTCCCTCGGAATCGGGGTCCCGACCCTGGGTCTGGTTTGGAGGAGGGTTCGGAGGCGATTGCCTCCGGTTCCTAGCGTCTCGCCGATCCCGTGGGCCTTCTCGGGTAAACTCTCGGAGGTACCCTCTGGAAATGAGTTCTTCAATTTCGTCTTTCAGGGCTCGGCATTGGTCGGTTTCGTGCCCGTGATCTCTGTGGAAGCGGCAGTAAAAGCGCTGGTCTCGATTCTTGTTGTTATTAGATCGGGGGGGTAGTCAGACAATGCCCTTGTCTTCGATTTCCAAGAGGATGGCGGAGATGTTATGCGTCAGGGGAGTGTACCTCTCGAAGCGGGGGACTGGCGGGACCTTCTTCATGGCCCCCGGGTCCCTTGGAGCTTTCTTTGGTGGTTCGACTTCCTCGGTCTTCCGCTTTCCTTTCCCGGTGGCATCCCTGGCATCTTCGGGATTAAGGGCCTCTTCTGCCCTAATGTATTTCTCGACCCTATTGAGGAGGTCAGGAAAGTCGATGGGGGGTCTCTTGGCCAGAGAAGCCTTCAGCTGCCCGGGGCGGACGTTGTGTCGGAATGCCGCTGAAGTGATGCCTGGGTCGAGGGAGGAGACCGACCTTGCCTCAGCGGTAAATCTCCGGACGAACACTCTGAGTGATTCCCCCTCTATCTGCTTGAGCCCAAGTAATGAGGCGCTGGTCCTTTCGGCCTTCCGGCTAGTGACAAAATGGGCAAGAAAATTGCCCTCGAGTTGGTCGAAGGAGTAAATGGAGCCGGGGGCGAGTTTCGAGAACCACTCGCGAGCTGGACCCCGAAGGGTGGCAGGGAAGGCTCGGCAGAGCAGGGGATCCGAGGCGCTGTGAATCATCATGAGGGTTTTGAAACCCTCCATGTGATCAGCAGGATCTCCCTCGCCATCGTAGGTCTCGAATTGAGGGGGTCGGAAATTCCGGGGTATTTCCGCTTGGAGGATGGGGGCGGAGAAGGGAGGACGGACAGGTCTATACCCCTGAGCGATTCTTTGGCCGCCGTCCCTTATGTGATCGAGGCGGTCCTCCATTTCTTGTAGGCGTCTTAGAAGTACGCCATCGTCTTCCGGCTGGATCGTTGAAGGGCGGGACGCGCTGGCTTCGGCGTCCGACCCTGTTTGGGAATGGAGGGTTTCTTCCCTGGGGGCCCGTCGGAGGGCTCCCAGCATTTCTCTTCGGAAGTCTTGGAATTCCTTATGAGTGACGGGGGCTCCTTCGGCCCGGTTTGGCCGGTCCGAGGGTTGTCTTCTGACTCGGCTGAGCGCGGGTCTGCGCACCTCGGGCGGCGGCCTCGGATGGTTCGGGACCGGGTTGGAAGCGGCCCTTCCCCTGCTGCGGATAATCTTGCGGTTGAGGATTATTCCCCGGAGGTCGGGCTGGGCTGGCCGGCCGACGCTCCTTTGGGACTCCCGAGAGGGAGCCTTGTGTTTCGACGTACGTGGCCTGGCTTTATCAGTGGGTGGGGGCGAGTCCCGTTGGTTGACGGAGGAAGCAGCCCCCTTGCCTTTGGAGGCCATGAGGATTCGGTTGTCGATGGCCTTTGAGGGTCTGGGTCGGATCGGCTTCTGGAGCAGCTGTTTCCCACAGACGGCGCCAACCTGATGCTGTTTATTTCTGGGAGACGTGTGGATGCACCAGGTGTGAGTTCGGACTCAATTTGTATTGAAGGAGATTGCCGCTCGTCTGCCGACCTTCAGTTGACCTTCTGGGACCTACGGTGAGCTCGGAAAGATGTTGAAGGCTGGGTTCGGATCAGAAGGGTCGGATCCGAGGTCTTGTGTACCTGCAGACGGTCCTGAAACACCGGGGTTTATCCCGGCGGCGGACCCTCCGACGCTCTAGTCAGTCTCTGTGAGAGAGTAGCAATAACTAGGTATATTTAAGTGGCAAAAGATTCATTACCTCAAAAGGTGGGTGTGGGTCTAGTATTTATAGAGAATCCCAACCGGGTTTGGTTCCACTTGGGGGCCGGGTCTGGATCCGAAAGCCCATGGGCCTGTCGTGGCAGAAGGCCCAAGGGGTTTAGGGCGGACGTGGCGATACCAGGAGCGATATAGGGCTGACGTGGCGAAACCCTTGGCGGTATTTGGAGCTGACGTGGCCCATCGTGAGCCTCCTGTGCCTCTGGGGGGAATCGGAGGGCCTAGGCTGCGCCAGGTCATCCTTCTGCCCCGCCCGAGAGGGGGGACGGCCTGTGGGACTGCTCCGGATCGGACTCCGAGGGCTACTGAGGCTCGTCGGTACGAGGAGGCCAGTACCGTGAGGGCAAACACGAGGTTCGGCGTCGACCCTGAAGTGGTCCGGAGCCGAACCAGGTTGTTATCTTTACCTTTCTGAGTGGAAATTGTATTGGGCCCTGGTTGGGCCTCAGGCCATTTTTACACTGTCACAGAAGGTGAGTCCAAGATGAGGACCTCCATCCAACACGCCAGGGAAGCAGGAGAAGTCCCTTTCCTTGAAGATAGAGACGCAAAAGAACCCCCTCTCCTATGGGACGAAGAAGGACTCCTACCCATCGCGGGAGATCGAGCCTAACCCCAACAAGATGATTATCCCCCAGGAGAGGTAGGGAGGAAGAAGCACCAGTTACCAGGGCAGAATTCTGAAATTTTAAAGATGAAATCCTTCAAGCCGTCATCTTCATCCCCAGTAGAACTCGACACACTAGCCCTCACCGCTCTACTCCTCCACGGCATGAGGAGTCCCGTGGGTCCACTGGGTCCGACGAACAAGACAATGTCATCCTCCAGTGCCTCCAAAAGATGGAGGACCATCTAACACTGATGAAACAAGAATATGGAAGACATGAGGGAACATACCCCTGTAGCGCCCCGGATCCATGTTATCGGACATCCGTGACACAACCAGAATCTTTGCCTTCAAATGCATCTCAACACAGTAAATAACACGGAAATTTAAACACTTTTATTGCCATCAGAGTTATTACATCAATAATTACAAATATCAATTTGTCCTTGAACAAGGAATACAAATTACATAACTTATTATAATTGATTACAAGAATATTTAAACTCTTCTTGTGAAGCCATTGACTGTCTTCCAGATCGGCAATCCATTGGTCACTGCCGAAACTCCGCTGAGTGGTTTATCTGCCCCCCATGGGACTTGCCCCTCGGCTTGAGCCTTCTGCTATGTGACTCTGATAATTCTACACCCGCTCGAATGGTAGGCATGTATACTGCCATTCCCCTTTGATGCCCTGCTGGTCTTGGACTCTCCTGCACTCGTGACCTGATATCCATGTACCTAAAAGTGGGGTACGTCAGTAATTCTACTGATGCAATGCTTATAAAAAGACAACGATTCTCCAACTATCATACCCACAATTCATCTTGAATGAAAAAAACGTGTATCCTGATTTTCTAGTATTCGTGTATGCCATGACTTGAAGTCTAATACAAAACTCAGAGTACGGAACCAATGCACTTAATCTAATGTAAGCAAGACTCTGAAACACATGCATCCCATACTACATGTGCCCCAGATCAAGCCGTTTCTCCAATTCAGGGATTTGAACCCTCGCTATACAACGCATTCTAATTTGGTCAACTTCCTGTTCCTGATAGTATGACATGGTTGAGGAGGTATAAATAAAAGAAATAATTTGGGGTGCTACCCCGTTGTCACCAATAATTATTGCATCGGACCATCCTCGAAAGCTGCGATGAACTTACAGATATACCGCAGCATATCCATTGCGCAGAAGATCCATTATGATCCGTTCGTGTCCACCAATATAGAACATGATGGCCTCGAAGGTCTAAAACCCTCTATCCTACAGAAAATCGACATCCCGTTCTTACCATGGTATTTCAGGAATCAACAGTGCAAGATACGCACAACAACATGTATCTCTAATGACAGGAAGAGACAATCCCATAGTATCACCACCTAGTGCTAACTCACAGAACGAGTCAGATTATAGAGAATTACCCCTAACACCAATTTGGTTTTCGAGCGAAACAATAAAGGAAAACCTAATCAATGCAGTTTACTGAAAACATGTTGTTACCCAAAATATACACAGTGTCGATCAAACAATGTCGAGCCTGACTAGTCTGTCAAAATAATAATCATCACGGGAATCACATCCACTGATTTCTAATACCTTCACAGGTCAGCAACCAAAATAATTTTGGTCCGTGACCCTTAGCGAGTAGTCCAACGGCGCCCCAAGAATGCAATATAATTCAAATAAAGGTAAGCACACACATAACCATCAATTTTTGACCATTGACAGACTCAGGCATCGAGGCACCAAACACAAACCGACCAGAGCTATATCCCAACTCACTCATGTACACCATGAGTACTAAGCACAGGAACTTGTCTTTGTTCCAAATAAAATGCTAAAAACATTACTAAAAACCCGATAACTCATGATTACCATACTGCGGTATGCAGAGGGTTCCTCATCAATCGTCTGATGAAATAGTTCGAGAAATAGCAGTATCTGTAACTCAAGTTAGCTCCTTGGAATCCAACACAATCAAAATTTCTAAAAGGGTAGGGAGATCCATTGCAATCCTCCAGTGGACGGTCCCCTCAAATTTCTTAAGGAACTCAAGTTCCCAAGTTAACTTAAACTTGAAGTCAATCTAAACAACAGGTTGCTAAACTTGCAACAAGCATAACTTCCAGCACATAATTTGGAATTGCTTGACACTACCCATTCTGGAAAGCTAAGACCTTGGTATACAACTCTATAGTTAACAATTTCCTTAAATTCAATCATCTTGATACTATAAAAACCACATATACTCTTCCAGCTGTACGTTCCTTCATGCATTCGTTGCTTTTTCGACATCATAAAAACTTGTTCACTCATCGGAATTACTTGATTCTGGGTTCAATGGAAAGGTAGGAGTGTCTACTACAATTTTCTAGTTGAACACTTCCTCAAATTCAATCATTACAGTCCTCAAAAGCACAAAATTCCATCAGGTGCGCAAACAGGAAAAATGTTGACTCTTCAATAATCAGGACTTCGACTAGACTGGATCTGCCATAGTCTTTGAAAAATCATAACTCTCAATCTACAAACTGGAATTACAAAATTTCACTTGGGTTAGAAACCTATGACTCTCTACTACAAGTCTCGAGTTGGTTAATTTCACAAATTCGTAACAAATATTTCCAAAATTTCCCATATTCATAGACTAGTCGATTCGTACCTAGCTGAACCCAGTCAACTTTGAAATTTAATAATAAATCAACCTTAAGTCCAATGCTCATGAAATTTGAGAATCTTAATCCAAACATATACTATTCCATTGTGTCCAAAATTCACATTCAGATTCATCTCACACAGTGAGTTATGACTTCTCAAACATAGTTAGCTGCTCTTTCAACAGGGTATTTACTACCCTTTACTAAATAATTTTGAAACCTCATCAAACGACCTCTAAAAGTTCTAAAATTTTAGAACCATCAAATAGACGTATACCATAAGATACTCCTAAAATTTCATAGCAATGTCATGTACACACAAGGAGTTAAGGTCAGGTGAACTTCATTCCAAAAACAGTTAGCTGCAGTTTCCATATCCAGACCAGTCACCTTCTACAATTTCTTTGAGGTATCAAATGACCTCTAAAATTATGAAATTAAAGACTATAGTTGTAGAAACATACAAGAGTGTCCACAAAAATTTCCAGCTCAAATTACCTAGCCAATTTTGAGTTACAAAATCAGAAAGACACCGCAAACTTCATACACCCAGCAGCCATTTCGGCTGCTTACTTTCCTGAGTTTGACTCGGTGTTTGGGCTACTAAATTTCTTCTAAAAATTATGAAAAAAAATAATGAATTCTCTAGATACATAAAAGAACAAGTTCCTAAAATTTGAGCCCCAAATTCCGAACAGTTTGAGAGCAAGAAATTCTCAAACTCACACTCATAAACATGCTTCTAACAAAAATCTAGAAAATAAGTTATTCTACAGTACAACTTTTCTTTTCTTAACATGCCCATGCTTATACATGGTCAATCAAGTTTTCTTAGCTACTTTTACATGCTAATCATCACATACAACATAAAGACTAAATCTTTTTAAGTTTAGAGAATTACCCACTTTGTTGTAAGAGAGTCTCCCTTAGCTTTAGCTCCCTTCCTTTGCTTTGCTCCTTGCTCTTGTAGAAGCTCCACACTCCCCACTATACTTTCTTCTTCTCCACTACCAATTCTCTACTACAAAAAAAATCTTCATCTTTTTGCTTTTTTTTGTGTGGACAAAGTAGAAATGAGAAGAAGATGAGAAGGTGAGTGAAGTGGGGTTATTTATAGAAGATGGAAGGGTCCTAGGGTTTGGTGTGGGCCGGAAATTGCGGTGGTGGGGGTGGGGTGAGGTGATGAGGTGGAGGGTGTAGATGGAGGGTGGGATGGGTGATGGGATGAAGGGTTGAGATGAAGGCCAACACACAAATTTGGAAGTTTCTTTGATACTTCCATGGAAACTTCCCATCTCTTGAAGTCAAACCCACACATAACACATGGTGAATTTTCTCCACCATTGGATCTTGATCAAGATCAAGCCATGATAACATGATTCTAGGGTTCCTAACCCTAGGTTAGGTCAAGGAACCCTAGGTCACCATACTCCATTTCTAACCCTAGTGAACAATTACAATCCACATTCAATTCAAGCACTAGCTTAATTGAAAATGACCAATATATATAAATTAAAATCTATAAAGATATAGATTTTATAAAAATTATAATTTTCTCCTGATAATTGTTTGGTCGAAACAATCGGGACAAAACCATAGTTTAATCGAGAAGATATTCCGAGTTTACCTCATCGGGTTCAGAATAGCTCATATGTCTGAAATCTCTCAATTAAAACTGATAATTATTAGAAATGTGTAATCGTGTGCAATACTCAGACATGCACGGATTACTATGCAAAAATAGCCATATGCTATTTTGCGGGGTATTACAACCCCCCACCACACACACACACACACACACACACACACACACATTTTTCAGAAAAAATCCTCGAGACTCATGTTCCAACCACCATCAAAATTTCAGCTTTTAAGTCATACAACGGAGAGTTCGATCTGGTAGACCACCTTGAGATTTTTAAAACCCTCTTGATGATCTACCAAGCATCCTACCCCCTTCTTTGCTAGACGTTCTAAGCAATCCTGAAGGGATCAATACAAGAGTTGTTCTCTCGTCTCTTTTCAGGGTTCATCTTCTTCTTCGACCAACTTGAGGAACTCTTCCTCACACACTTCATCACCAGCCGCAAGAAAGAGAAGACAAGTGCCTCCTTACTTAAGTTGAAGCAAAGGGATGGGGAGTCTCTCAAAAGTTATGTTTGGCGCATCAAATCCAGGTCCCGATCCATCCTTTCACTTGCTTAGTTGTAGTCACGACTGCCTTCAGGTACATTGTAAAGCATGACCACCTCAATGCTTCTCATGTCAAAAAACCCCTCGGGACTTCTTAGACCTCCTTCAAAGATTCCAAAAGTACATCCAGGTGGAAGATGTCATTCATCCCCAAGAATAGAAGGTGCCATCATCCGATAACAAACGGAAGACACTACAGGGAATTTGACATATAGTGACAGCAAAAATTCGTAGGTAAAAGGCGGAAAACCGTAGGTATAGCTCATAAAACCTATACCGACGGACATATTTTTCCGTAGTTAATGATTTGCTATACCCGCGGCAGAATGCCGTCACTATAGCTTATAGCGATGATTTTCTTACCCGTTGGATAAACCTCGGTGTTATACCCACGGTTTCGTATCCGTTGGTATATGTTTTAACGACACCTCTTACTTTCCTATACCCATAGTTGAAACTCCATTGCTATAGGTTTTAGTGATGGTTTTCGCATCCAAATATGTGAATATATACCCATCGCTCTGGACACAATTTTCTTATTAATTACGCTTATGATAATTTAATATTTTCTTTTATAAGATTAATCCAATTATAAACTAAATACACGATAAAATAAATAAATGTGTTTATGAAACAAAATTAAATAAAATTAAACTTCAATCATATTAAAAATTACTGAAGTATTACAAGCATGTCAAATTACAAAATAGTTAAAATGTCAACTTAAGAGTACCATACTGACATATAATAAGCATATAAAGTCTTATAACAATCTCATCCACTTAATTTCTAAGTTTGCTCCATCAACAGAAAATTAGCTTCCATTGCCAATAAATAGTGTACATCTACAACTCGCCAATAAATAACTTCGATCTACAATGCTGACTAGAAAATCTTCTCAGCAAGTTCCTGCACCATCAAAAAGTTAAAGGAATAGTTATTAGGCACATTCAGCGAAGTGTAATAAAAAAAACTTGTTCAGCAGTGAGATTGGAATATTGTTAATAAACAAACCTGCTGTCCACATGCAACAGTTGGTTCCCCCCATTCCATTGTTTTCTTCTCAAGTTTCTCGAAATCAGCCTTCCTAGTCTGTGTTTTAAGAAAAAAGGGAATAAGCAAAATAGATGGTTTTCTTTTTTTGTTTATCATGTATTGCAACAAAAGAATAAGCAAATGAAAACAAATATATAATGATATCTTGTACATGTATTAGTTAAGCACATGAAATGAATAACTGATACAGAAAAACAAATACAAAATACCATGGCAATAATAAGAAATGTTGCAACAAGAAATCTCTTTAGTCGAAATGGAGGCACGGAATTGATAATCCCCCCAAAAAGTCCCAAACAATTAAAAGAACTAATAAAAGGCCCAAAGTTCAATCCGGCTATCAGAAGACCAACAACTGCAAAAGATAAAACCAAAATCCATGTTGACCGAACAGATAGATCTCCAACAGCTATAGGCAAGTATGGCTTATTCACCTTGCAAACCAAAAAAAAATGTTAGATATAGCTTCCAGCTTGCATAGATAGAATTTAAGAAAGCATAGAAGAAAGCAAGGTGGTCAGGATTATTTTGGATGTGACTACTAGAAGGGTGTTAACACATACAATTAAAACCCATGCGTATTAATAATGAGAGGAAATTTAGCAGTAAGACAGAGGAAAAATACCACATACTTGAAAGACTACACCAAATGAACCAGTGCCAACTATACGTCCTATTTCATTATATAACGAAAAAATCCTGTTTGTAGTTATTAATAACTTGTCAAGCATAAAACAAGTCCAAGCTGATTCCAATTGCATCACGGTTTCATTATATAGACAAAACTCCGCATGCAAAGGCATACTTGCATCATGCAAAAGGGAAGTCCCACAAGCTCTATCCATACAACAATTAGTACTTCCACAAACTAAGCTAAAATGTGCATGACAAGTTCACTCTAAGGGATGTCAACATGATGAGAACACTTTTTTTTTGCTCGAAGCATGTTAGATATATTATAGAAAGGAAATAACCTGATTGCTATAGCCACATTTCTTCTTCCAACATTGCGTAGCCCTAACAGGAAGACGAGCATAGCACCTACACAACACAATGGGCGAAATAATCGTATCATGAAAAGAAATAAAATTCATATATATGTTATAAAACAACATAGAATTCATGCAGAAAAAGTAGATCTTTAAAGCATAGTACTCTCATCCATTGTTCTTATAAATGAATTACAATTATCATACAATTGCAGAACTTATTAGCAAGTATGACTTTCTCAATTAGACATACTGAAAATTACCATCAAAGTTTTCAGTCAGGTTGAAATAAGAGACTAAAAAATGGTGATATCAACTTAGAGGTTCCACAGCTACTAGTTATTATATGAGTTCATAATTATCTTGATCAAGATGGTATTTGAGCATAGTGAACACTGAAAATATAACTATCACATTCATGCTTTGTAACCAAATTAAAAATAAGCTCATTAAAGTCTGGGACACAAAACCAAAGTGAAATGTTAATGAAATAGATAAGATTGACAGAGACTCACTTTTGAGGATAATCCTTTACCAAACTCCCAACCAAAGATAGAGATCATTAGAGTGTCCAAGCTCCGTAGCAGCTACTAAGTAAACTAATGTGCACTTCAAGTGGAAAGGATCTCTGGATAGTAACCTAAAATTTATTATGAAAAATAATATAAGTATCAAGAAATAGAAATTTATTATGCTTAATAAAACAATTGCTTTAAAACTTACACAGAAATGAGCTCAAAACATTTTTGATATTCTCCACATTGGTGGTAATATTCAGCTTTACAGACCAAGAGGTCAGTGTTGTGTCTCAATGCTAGAGTACAAGATGAAGTTGAAGAAACAACCCTGCAAGTATCTCTATCCAGTTCGGTAAATTTTTCTTCTACAACATTTTATTTGTCATGCTAAAGGATGGAACAAACAAAATATTCAATTACTTCATTAGTAAATGATGAAAAAGTACCAAATTGAAATCTACAATATTGTTCTTATTACTATATTTTCTACATAAAAAAACATACATGTAGATACAAATGTTTTAGCACTCTACCTTCTTTATTAGACAAGAATAAAAAGTTGCAAGCCAGCCATCCTCTTTCCCAAATTGTAGAGAAGCTAACAAACCTGATTCTGAAATAAATATCATGCTCATGACGGCGAATAACGAAAGACGATGGCGGAGGAAGAGGTGGAGATGGAGGAAGAGGTGCGGTTTGTGAGAGGGAGAGAGAGATTGGGGGAGGGGGGACGACGGGGGGATGACGATGGGGGACGAAGGGCGGGGGACGATGACGACACAGGGGTGCAGTGGTTGGGTGAGAGGGAGGGAGAGAGAGGAGATTGGGCTGGGGGCGGCACGGCAGCGGGGAGGGGGGCACGACGGCGGGAAGGAGGAGGGGGCACGGCGGCAGGAGGAGGAGGATTTGGAGATAGGGTTTGGTGAGAGAGGGAGAAAATAAATAATAGTTATGGATTAAAAGTTTATAGTTACGGATTAAAAACTCTAAAGCTATATGATACCTATACCCACAGTTTACTACACGTCTGTAGGTATATGATGCCTATACCCATGGTTTTAGTGACCGTCACTACAGGTGTCCGTTGGTATATGTCAAATTTCTTGTAGTGAGAGCACCAACGAAGATGGACCCAAGAAGGCCAAAAGGATGCCACGGGCCAGTGTCGCCCTCCTCTAGTGTCTCGTTTCGAGAAATACACTCTGCTCAATGTCATCATCTCCACTATTCTCATGGAGGTTGATAAGGATGGACTCCTTCAACCTCCTCCTAAGATGAATACCTCAAGCAAAAGAAGTGATAGGAACAAGTGATGTGAATTTCACAAAGACCACACACATCTCATAGATGACTACTGAGCCTTCAAAGACGAGCGCGAAGCCTTGCTCCGATGGGGCTACCTCACCAAGTTTGCTCAAAGAATCAACACCGAGCAACCTCCCGTACGAGGAAGCAACAAGCGACAAAAGAGGCCTTCAGAGTCCTAAGACTTAGGATGCATGGCGGTATTCCACTCGATCCATAGGGGACCTTTGGTGGATTGTCAAACTCCTCTAGGAAAGCATTCCTCTGCGAAGTGACTTAGTACACAACATTACCCCTCCCAAGAGCTCTGAGGTTCCTATAACATTCTCATACCAAGACCTTAAAGGTGTTCGAACACCTCACTGTGATGCACTTGTAATCAGCATATGCATGGTAATTCATGATGTGCACCATGTCCTGATAGACAACGGTATCTCGGTAAATATCTTCTTCCTGGATGTATTCGAGGGCCTCAATCTTACCGTCTCAAACCTGTCCGATATACCCTTCATGGATTCTTCGAAGCCTTAGTTCATATTGAATGAATAATCACCGTTGATGTGACTGTGGGAAAAACTCCAGCCGCTCACATAGAAGCACTCGAATTCTGATTGTCAACATGAAGTCCACCTACAATGCCATCTTTGGTTGCCCAGGACTAGCAGCTCTTGACAATGTTGCCTCAGCCTATGACATGAAGATGAAGTTCCCTACAACAGAAGGGGTAGGGAAGCCAAGGGAAGCCAAGAAGCTGTGCGGGAATGCTACATGACCACAATGGGAGGCTCGGTCATCCCCCTTGATGCCATGGAACTCACACAAGATATGGGACAAGCCAGCTCCGAACCCGTAGAGTAACTAGAAGAAATACCTTTTTCCTAAGAGGATCAAGCTAAATATTTTTGGGTAAGCAAGGCTCTCCCTCATCAAGTCAAGGAGAAAATCGTTACTTACATCAAGGGGAACCGAGATCTCTTCGCCTGGACCACCTCTGACATGTCGGGCATCTTCGAGGTTCTAATCATGCACCAATTAAGTGTGAATCTTGTAGTCAGGCCCGTCTAGCAGAAGCAGCAAGCGGTCAAGGAGGAAGTAGAGAAGCTCCTAGCTGCCAGCTTCATTCAAGAAGTTAGCTACCTCGAGTGGCTAGCAAATATGGGAATGGTGAAGAAAGCCAATGGCAATTGGAAAATCTACATACACTTCACTAACCTCAACAAAGCTTGTCCGAAAGACCCCTTTCCTCTACCAAGCATAAATGCCTTGATCGACGCCACCTCGGGTCTTGAGCTCTTAAGCTTCATGGATGCCTTCTCGGGACACAACCAGGTCCGAATGTTTTGACCAAGCATTCTGAAGACATCCTTCATCACCGACCAATGACTTTATTGCTACTGATTCATGCACTTCAGTTTGAAGAACGCCGGAGCTACATACCAAAGTTTGGTGAACCAAGTCTTCAAGGATAGCAACATAACTAGCGAAAGAAGGCCAAGGGATGATGGTGAACAAGCTGGTGAACTAATTGCTCCAAAGACTTATATTCCCCATAAAATGGGGACAGCCAGTCTTGGAAACGAAGCAGCCGGGTATACTTATCCAATGCTAGTGGGCCCCTTTCTTTGTTCGGGTCTCGTAACTCCCGCTACTTTTGGATTCGTATAAGATTCAACCTATAAAGTGGATCTTACCAATCAAATTACTTATTTTTTATTTTGATGGGAATGAAAATATCAGTCAAAGTGAAGAGATCGGTGTAAAGAAAAAAGAAACGAACAACAAGGCCAAGGGGACCTTGTATTAGATACACAAAAACCAAACAAAAAGAAAGATATTGAAAAAGATCACATGAAAATAGACATTCAAAAGGGTAGAAATAAGAAGAAGAAGAAAAAAACGAGCTGCATTTGTTCTCATATTTATGTTACGAAGAAGAGTACAAAAATGAAAAGGCTTTTCCTCTGTAGGGGCCTTGTGTAGTAAACCCCCTAAGGGCGGTCCTTCGTCGTTTTAAAGTAGTAAAGAGTCAAATCCTGTCTCCGCAATAGCAACATTTTTTTCTCAAAACAAAAATGAAAATATATTTACTTAATAATTAATGACTCTTTTTGTTTTTGTATGGGAGGTAAATAAACGAGATTTATAATTGAATTTAACTAATTATGAATCGTGGATACATATGTATTCTTGACATACTAAAATGACTGCCATTATTGGTATCAAACAAATAACGGTTCATACAAGCTAAATCCTTTAATCGATAGTTGGGCTAAAAAAATAATTGGAATTTCATAAATTTATTTGCATTTGTATTAAGGTGTATTTCCTCATTCCAAAATTGCCCATAGTTTTTATGTTCTTTTGGTTGTCAAATATTGGAATTTTCTCCCCAACACCAATATTCCAATTTCGGAAATTGAAACAAATTAGAATTCTCAATTCTCTATGACATCTTTGAGATAGAAGATTTTCTGGAAAAAGGAAATCATAATGATTTTTGTTTCTATTCGCAAGCATATTGCTGTGTTGTAAAATGAATCGATCCAAATTCTTCTCATCAACATATTCATTTTTTTTCTTACCCTGAGCTTTACTCAAGTTAGCTTCAGCTATTTCAAGAGCTTGTTGAGCTTCTTGCGGATCAATGTCAATACTCATCTCTGCATCATTTCCTAAACCTTATCTTAGATTCTCAATACTTCTATCGCTCCATCCCCGCATGCAGGGGCAGAGAACCCGTCACTGTCTTGGCTGTGAATCTGTCGAAACATGGAAGTCTATGTGTATGATATGCTTATCAAGAGCCTCAAGAAAGAGGTCCAGGTGGTCAATCTCCAAGGAGCCTTTGATGTATTGCGGAGATACAACATGAGATTGAATTCCTTGAAATGTGCCTTTAGGGTCTCCTTCGGAAAGTTTCTAGGATTCATGGTCAGTCAAAGCGGATCAAAAGCCAACCCTGAGAATATCAGAGCCATACTCGACATATCTCCCCCAACTACCATCAAGGAAGTCCAAAAGCTCATAGTCTGCCTCGCCGCCATTGGACGCTTCCTCTCCAAGTATGGGGAGAAGTGCCTCTCATTCTTCAAAGCTCTTTGAGGAGCAAAGAATTAGGAGTTAGAAAAAGAATAGCAAGTAGCATTCGAACGTCTCAAAGCACACCTCATCAATCCTCCACTCCTTAGCAAGCCCAAGCCGAGAGGGGTCATCTACATCTTCTTGGCCACCTCAGATCAAACCCTTAGCGCTGTCTTGGTAAGGGACGAAGAAAAGGGTACAAAAGGCAATCTACTAAGTAATCAAGGTGCTCCACAATGCCGAGCTTCGATACTCAAAGATGGAGAAGATGACATGTGTTGGTGTATGTCTTAGAGGCCAGTTGTGTATTGACATTACTAGTTTATATTGTATCATGACATTTATTTCATATTTATGTATTTCATTTATTGTGTTATTTATTATGAATTAAATGAACATAATGAAGTCCTTCAGTTCAGTGCCATGGGATATGAAGTGAATGACTTGATTGTGAGATCCTATTAGGTAAAATCAGAACACTGTTCTTAAATGTCTCCAGTCGAGTATTATTGTGAATTAGGACAACGATAATATAAAGAGACTAGTGTGTGCATAGACTGATGACCATTCTCATGGGTCATAGATATGAGATATCAAGTCTTCACATGGGTACATATTTGAGTAATAATGTACTTGACTGACACACCATGAGAATGCTGCATTGATCATTAAGTGAGTGTCATAAACGATTCTCACAGTGACCATAGTAGACATAGTCTTTTGACTTGAAGTCACTACGGTTCCCTATATGAGAAGTTATATGTTTTAATGTCGTCAAACATTGCTTGTAATAAGGTGACTATAAAGTCGACTATTTGATATACTACAAATCATGCGGAGGGATATGAGTGGCTTAGATCGGATTTGTCTATCTTACATAACATGAGCGATATCTACGGACCCATTGATTGAGTGAGACTGCAAAATGCATGGCCGTGCTCAAATGAGTCAATATGAGATATTGATCTCATTTGTTTTAGTAAGTCTACTCGGACATTAAGAAACCAAAGATTGAACTATACAAGGGTGATACGCTCTATGCCTTGTGGTCAATTAAGATATCTGGACAAATGGACTAGACTACATGGTAACAGCGGTCATGGATATATTATGTCAAATCACTGACATTCCCGTTACTTGAGTAGCAGTGATGTATTGCTAGATACCGCTCACTGTTTGTAATACTCGAATATGATTTTAGTATTATCGTCAATGTAATGGTAACCTACAGGGTCACTCACTTAGAGTGAATCAAAATTGAGATTGAAATTTGTAAGATGACTTTAATTAGGGATCCAAGTAAGACTTGGAATCCTGATATTGGTTGGACATTTAATTAGATTAAATGGGCCGACAAAAGTTCAAAGGCCTACACACGAATCTGACCCAGGTCAGATTGTGAGCCCAACAACCTCATTACTCTCTTAGGGTTGGTTTTCTGCACCTATATATATGATATGTATATATGGAAAAGACACATGTGAAAAAGTTCTAGCCATCAGAGAAAGTGAGAGAGAGAGACGTGAGGAGGAACATCCCTTTTCCGTAGCTAGCACCGTGATATGAGGGAGAGCCATTTTTCGTTCCGTTTGTGTGGATACTGTAGAGGCACCGCAGTATTGCAGTACTGTGATCGGCATACTATGGAGACAACAGATCCATCTTTAAGGTATAACTCCTAAACATGATTTATGGTTTTAGCATGAATCCATGGTTAGATTTCGATATTTTTGTAATTTTTTTGCTGTTTATTTAATCTGTGATTGCATTCAAAATCTAACAATATGCACTAGTCACATCTGCCCGGAAGCTCCACCACTACTTATAAGCACATTCCATCTGGGTCCTCACTGGTCAACCACTTAAGCATGTGATCCACAAGCCGGACTACTCTGGGAGACTTATGAAGTGGTCCATTTAGTTAAGTCAACATGATATCTCTTATCGATCGAGAACCGCAATCAAGGCCCAAGTCTTGGCCGAATTCATCGTCGAAAGCACCATTCTTGATTCCCCCGAGGAAAGAGACAACCCCAACTTTGGAATGTCTATGTGGATGGGTCATCTTACCATGAAGGGAGTGGAGCCTGAGACATCTTGCTTGGTCCCGGCAAGTTCACTCTCCAGCACTCGCTATGCTTCAACTCTCTAGCCTCCAACAACGAGGTCGATTATGAAGACCCCATCACCGAACTTCTCTTGGCATGAAAAGCAGGGGCACGAAGATTCAGGGTATTCAACGACTCCCAACTGGTAGTGTATCAAATTCAGAGCGAATATGAGGCCAGAGATGAGCGCATGATCAAGTACTTGGCCTATGTAAAAAACCCATATCCACTTTCAAAGAAGATAAAGTCACTCGCATCCCATGCGAGGAAAATGGGCAAGCATATGCCCTCCCTAAGTTGGCCTCTTCATCATTCGACAGACTCGACCATATTGTGCTCGTTGAGATCCTACTCAAGCCAAACACCTAGGAGGAGACATTAGAGCTCATATTATCCCCCCCTGTAATGCCCCGGATCCCCGTTATCGGACATCTGTGACACAACCAGAATCTTTGCCTTCAAATACAACTCAACATAGTAATAACAAGAAAATTTTAAAAACTTTTTATTGCCAAATGAAATTATTACATCATCAATTTCAGTCATCACCTGTTCTTGAACAAGGAATACAAATTACATCGACTTATTACAGATACTACAATGTAACGATTACCGTCTGCCACACAGAATGGTAATCAACAGCTCTCGACTGGAAGCTCCACCGAGCGGTCATGCTGCTTCCCTGAGATGCACCCTGTAGCTTGAGTCTTCTGCTGCGCTACTCTGATATTCCTGCATCTGCTCGAAAGGTAGGACCGGTACCTAAAAGGTGGGGAACGTTAGTAATTCTACTGACGCAATGCTGATAAGAAACAATGATCTCCAATTAGTAATCACAATCAATCTTTGAATAAAAATAGAAATGTGCATCCTAATTTTCTAGTGTTAGTGTATGCCATGACCTGAAGTCTAATGCATAAGACACATTGTACAGAAAGCAGAGGCACTTAGTCTAATATTAGCAAGACTTTGGACACGTATGCATCCCATACTACATATGCCCCAAATCAAGCCGTCTTCTCCAGTTTCAGGGTTTTGAACCCTCGTCCTGCAAATACAATCTACTATTGTGCTCAACCTGTTCTTGATAGATACAATCGTGGCTGGTGAAGCCTGCAGTTATTACTGCTAAACATAGTGGTGTCCTCATTTGCCACTAGTGCCCCAATCTGGTTTGGATCACACCAAATGCCGTGATGATCTTACAGATACACAGCACCATATCTATGGCACCCGAAAATCCATAGGATAACAGCCCTATGGTCCGTTCGTGTCCACCCAACATAAGAACATGACGGCTTGAGGGTCTAATCCCCCTATCCGACAGGAACCCTCCCGTTATTACCGCGGTTCTTTAGGAATCAACAGTGCGAGATACGCATCGCAGCACGTATCCCCAATAACAAGAAGAGACAATCCTGATTATTACTACCTAGTGCTGGACCTTAGAACATGTCAAATTATAGGGAATCACCCATAACATCAACTCGGTCTTCAAGTGAAAAGTAAAGAAATATAATATGAAATAACATTGTTTGCTAAACAAGCGAGTTGTCAAATCATGCATAGTGTCTAACGAATGATTGAGCCAAAACGGTTCTATCAAAAATGCCTAATCATGGTGAACCGACATTCATCGGTTGCCAACACCTCTGTAGGTCTTCGACCTAATGTCCCTGGCCTGCGACCCTCAACGTGCAGTACAACGGCACCCAAGGGAGTGCCTTATTCCCGGCAATAGAGGTGAAATACACACAATTTACTAATATCCAGTCATTGATAGACCTAGGCATCAACACATTCTAGATGAGGTAGAAAACCTAGCCTATCAACCCTGAACACCAGTGATCCGATCTCCATCGGTCGCCACCACCTTCGTCTCAGGTCTCATACAGTATTCCGGCCCGCGGTCAACCTTCTCTCGGTAAACGATTCGACAACGCACAGGAAAATCACTCTCTCGAGGTGGAAAATAAATCAGTCACAATACTTGCCGACTAGGTTGATAGTCCTAGGGTAACACAACCTAGACTAGTTCCAAGCTATACTAGCTACGAGCACCACATACAACAAATCGACCATAAAGCTATTCTCTCAACTTACTCACGTGTCCACCATGAGTACTAAGCATAAGAATCTCATATGAGTCCCAAATGAAGTGCTTAATAGGGATAATCGTTCAATCATCTTAAAACTCAAATCACCTTATAGTCATAAATCCTGTAGCATGTAGAAAATTCCATAATTGATGCTACACTTAACGGAAACTAACAAAATTAGACTTTCTAAAAAGGTGGGAACGTCTACTACAATTTCCTAGTTGACAACTCTCTTAAATTCCTTATAGAACTCAAGTTTCCTTATTTTAAACACATGCTTGAAATCGATCAAGACAATAGGTTGCTGAAACTTGTAACATTCATAACTTTCAAAATACAACTTGGAATTGCATGATATTACCCTTCTAGAAAGCTAAGACCCTATACTACAAGTCTCTAGTTAACCATTTCTTCATATTCATCCATCTAGAAGCTATACAATCTCTATATGTTCTCAACTGTACATTCTTCCATACAATTGCTACATCTTGCCATTATCATAAAAACTTGCTTACTTATCGAAATTACTCGATTTTGGATTCTATGGAAAGATGAGAGTGTCTACTACAATTTCCTAGTTGAACACATCCACAGATTCATCCATTAAGACACTCTAAAATTCCAATTTCTATCAGTATACACACAGAAAATGAGTTTCCTTTACAAAAACCAAATCCTTCAATTAAGACTGGTTCTGCCCCAATCTTAAAAAAATCATAACTTTCAAACCACAAACTAGAATTGTATGATTCAAGATGTTTTGAAAAGCTACGACTCTCTACTATAATTCTCTAGTCGATCATTCTTTTAAATTCTCAACACATAAATCCAGAATTTCACAACTTCACTGACTACTCAAAAGCTGAACTGAACTGAACATATTGTACTCAAAAGTCAATATCAATTCAACCACAAGTTCAATACTTATGAAATTGTAGATTCAGAAACTAGACATATACAAGAGCAATAACCCAAAATTTTAGCTCATAATTCCTTATACATTAAGAGATATGAATTTTCAAATATAGATCAATTTCAGTCATTCTCATACACATACAACAGCTATGTCCTTCTTGCTGCGCTGTTTTCAGTCAATCGAATGAAGCACCAAATGTTCTCCAACAATTATCAAATTTGGGACACTAATAGTAGACATATACAAGATACTACATTTCAGATTGCATCACAAAATTCCATATCAATTGAGAGTTATGAATTTTTAAAGTCCAACTTTCATTCTCAACCGCAGCAGATTTCCTGTTGACCCGGTTGAACAAACAAATATATTAAAAATAGCAAATAAATTCCAGAAATTTTGAAATTTGGAATACAAGTTTTTAATATATACATCTAACTTTTCCTTTTTAGGTTCCAACTCAAAATTCCTTGTAGATATCGAGTTATGAATTTTTATACTCGACTTAATTTACCCAAAAAACTGCAGATTTCCCCCGTTTACTAATTTCGGAAATTGAATTTGTAAACCTTTAAAATAAACTCCAAAAATTCCGAAATAATTCTAGCTTTCTCCTAACATCATCATCATCGTTCAGTAAAAATTTGGTATCAGAATTCCATCGTATCATCAAATAACAAAAATCTCTATCATAACTAGTTCTTAAGCTTTATTTGCAAGATTCTCATTCTACACCAATTCTACTATCTCAACTCAACCATAACAATCTTCTCAAGATTAAACTATCATTCAAGCATTCAAACAAACATCACAAGCATCATATCATCACAAATAAAATTAAACATAATAAAGTTTAGAGAACACCCACAAGATGAAGAAATCCTCAAGCTTCTTGCTAGCTAGCTCCTCTCCTCCTCTTAATTTCTTCTTCTCCTTCAAAACTTCAAGAACCCATAAGAAAATATCAAAACCCCTTTTCTTTCCTTCTTTTCTCATCTCAAGAATAAAATAATAGAAGAAGATGGAGAGTAGAGGAAGTAGAAGAAGATGGAGGTGGAGGTTTTTGGTGAAAAATGAGATGGAGATGGGGATTTGGATTTTCGGCCATGGGGATGGGTTTGGCTGCTGAAATTGGGAAGGGAGGAGAGAGTAATAGGTTGGTGGGGAAGAGGGAGAAGAAATGGGGTGTGTGTATCTCTTCTCTCTCCCTCTCTCTCTCTCTCTCTCTCTCTCTCTCTCTCTCTCTATATATATATATATATATATATATATATATATACACACACCCATACTTTTATTAAATATACATACATACACTCTAATGTATATATATTTACAATTCACTTCAACCCAATTCAATTTAAATATGTATACATACAAATATATATACATATACATATACATGTAGAATGCATACAAGTATCCATACATATATATCATATACAATTCAGTCAATATATATATATATATATATATATATATATATATATATATATATATATATATATATATATATATATATATATACACACACACACACACACACATGTTTTACAAATAAAATACTTATTTGTAGAATATAAGAATATATTTTATAAAAATACTATTTGTCCCAAAGATTGTCTCGTTAGAACAATTGGAACAATACACACAATTTAATTGAGAAGATATCCCGAATATACCTCATCGGGTTCAAAATAACTAATATATCTGAAATTTCTCGATTAAAATCAATTATTATTATAAAAATACATAACTGGGTGCAATTGTCAATTGTGCACGGATTACGAGGTATTACAAGAAAAAATAGATTGCTGGATGAAACCCTGGATCGACTTTCTTGATGAAGGAGTCCTCCCATAGGACCCCAAAGAAGCAAGAAAGATCTGGGTGAGGACTGAAAGATACACACTCGTCGAGAGAGTCCTTTACAAGTGGTCCTACATCTAGGTTGATGGCCGACCTTACTTACGATGCCTCTCCCCCGAAGAGGCTGATTACGCTATCAAAGAGGTAAATGAACGAATAGGAGGCAACCACCTGGGCATGAGGTCTCTCGCACGATAAATCCTCAACCACTGATACTATTGGCTCACTCTCCTTAACGATGCCCAAGTATTCATCCTCCAATGCATCCCTTGCCAGAAGTAATCCTCCATCAAGCGAGTACCCCAAGCCAATCTCAGCTCTATGTCAAGACCCACCCTCTTCACCATGTGGGGAATGGACTTGCTCAGGTCATTTCCTCCCGCTACTGGATAATGGAACTTCCTAGAGATAGCCATCGACTACTTCACAAAGTGGGTCAAGGCAGAACCGCTACTATTACAAAGCATAAGGGTTCAGAAATTCTTCTGAAAAAACATAGTCTGCCAGTTCGAATTTCCCTGCACACTAGGCACCGACAACGGAACCCAATTTGCTGACAAGGGATTTTGCAAATTTTGCACCGATCTGGGGGTTGAACAACACTTCTCCTCTATCTCACACCCCCAGAGCAATGGCCAAGCCGAGAACGTTAATTGGCAAATATCGGATGGCCTCAAGAAGAGACTTGGTGAAGCTTTGAGGACTCCCAAGTGTGCATTCGTTTGTACAGAACCAGAAAGAGAATCCCAACGGTACAATCCTCATTTAACCTCACATTCGGTACAGAAGGACTTATCCCTCTCGAAATAAGATTACCTTCCCCTCACCTTCTCTCTTTCAGAAGAAAAAAGAACGCAAATGACCTCTAGGACAATCTAGATCTCGTTGAGAAAGTGCGAGAAAAGTCCACCTTGCGAAGACATATAATTCTACAACAATAAGGTCTGCTCGACCAACTTCAAAAATGGAGACCGCATCTTTCGAAAGCTTGAGATATCCAACCCACGCAAAAAAGAAAAGCTCACCCCTAACTGAGAGGGATCATACAAGGTCTCACAAGTGGTCCGTCCGGGAGCTTACTGACTTGAAGACCTAGAGGGAAAGAATATATCTAGGACTTGGAATATCGAGTACCTGATGAAGTACCATGAGGGCGCTTAACATCCTCCACTAGTAGTTGGCTTCAAACATGTAATAAAAGCTGCCACTTATAACAGTCACAACATGTAATAAAGGCTAGCAATCAAAGCAAACACCTAATTTCATTTTAAAAATAAAAATTAGTCTTTTCTTTTGCTAAATCCGTGAACGATTCCACCAGTTGGAAACAATAAATCAGACACATAGTCTGCCCCCGAGCAATACCGACTACTCATTAAGAAGCATACGCGGCGAGTTCGGAATCCATACTAATGGTTCATAGAGTCGCTCTAGCAACTTGCCACCGAGCAAGTGCGGGGTTCGACTCGCCATACGATATGCTCTAAAAACTCGTCGTCAACCTGTTCAGAGTCCATACTCGAGGTTCATAGAGTTCGTCTAGTAGCATGCACTCGAGCAAGCTTAGAGACTCGACTCCCTACTCGATTTGCTCCTGAAACAACGAACCAACAAGTGCAGAGTCCATACTCATGGTTCATAGAGTCGCGCTAGTAGCTTGCCAATGAGCAAGTGTGGGGCTCGAATCGCCATTTGATGTGCTCCCAAAAATCGTTGTTAACCTGTTTGGAGTCCATACTCGTGGTTCATACAGCTGCCCTAGCAACTTGCTACCGAGCAAATGCGGGGCTTGACTCGGCACTCGTTCTACTCCTAAAACAACTAACAGATAAGTGCGCAGTCCATACTCGTGGTTCATAGAGCCGCCATAGCAACTTGCTACCGAGAAAGTACAAGCCTCGCCTCGCCACTTGATCTACTCTTGAAACAACTAGCGGACAAGTACGCAGTCCATAATCATGGTTCATAGAGTCGCTTTAGCAACTTACCACCAAGAAAGTGTGGGGCTTGATTCACCATTCTATCTGCTCCCAAAACTCATCGTCAACCTGTTCGGAGTCCATACTCGTGGTTCATATAGTCGAGCTGGTTGCATGCACCTGAGCAAGCTCAGAGACTCGACTCACTACTCGATCTGCTCCTAAAACAACTAATAGACAAGTGCAGAGTCCATACTCATGGTTCATAGAGTACCTCTAGTAGCTTGCCACCGAGCAAGTATGGGATTCGATTCGCCATTCGATATGCTCCAAAAACTCGTTGTAACCTATCCGGAGTTCATACTCATGGTTCATAGAGCTGCCCTAGCAACTTGCCACAGAAAAAGTGCAGGAATCCATTCGATTTGCTTCCAAAACTCATTATCAACATGTTCGGAGTCCATACTCGTGGTTCATAGAGTCGCCCTAGCACTTTTCCATTGAGCAAGTGTAAGGCTCGAATCGCCACTCGATCTACCTTTAAAGCAACTAACGGACAAATGCAGATTCCATACTCACGGTTCATAGAGTCGCTCTAGCAGCTCGCCACCGAGCAAGCATGTTGCTTGATTCAACCTGCTTCCAAAAAATGGTGTCAAATCATTTGGAGTTCATATTCTGTTTATAGAGTTGATCTAGTAGGATGCACTCGAGCAAGCTTAGAGACTCAACTCGCCACTTGATCTACTTCTGAAACACTTAAAGAATATGCTCAGAGTTTACACCCCCGGTACGAGGTTGCTTTGACAACGTACAAACAACCGAGTTACAGAGCTCAACACGCCATTCGAAACAGGCAATCTCAACGTGTTAGTTACCTGACTAACAAAAGTATGGTCAAGCCCCTCCAGAAGGACACTCCCATAACTTGTCACAATAGGAGCACTAGAGGTCTAACTCTCTACTAGAGCGACCCCAGCCACTCTAACACAAAAAGCTACTACTCAAAGAGGACAAGAGACAAGCTTGAATACTTAGAAGATTTTGATTTCACATCATTGTTCCAATACAAGTTAAAAAGAAACAATCAACAAGATTACAAGTCTCCTCAAAGCCGTCTCTACTCCAACGCGGCAAAGGGATACTCTTGTTCAGGGACACGCATAGCCTATGACCCCTGGCTACCGAAGAACCTCCTCGATCACTCAAAGGATTCGAGAGAAATAGCAAACCTGCAAATTGGGTCTGAGCCGCATGACCATCAACACGATCGCCTCTCCAATCGAAACAACACTTGACGAACTGGCCACCCAGATTTAGGCGTCTACCGGATTCCTTGAGATCCCCTGCGGACGTAAAGTCATTTCATGAAAAATTCCTTTGAAATATCTCATCACGAGAGCAAGAAGTGATACTAGTCATAGCCCCCTCGAAAAGTTGCTTCAGCTGATGGATCTTCACTTCCTGCTCGACAAGCCTCTTCTTGAGATGGGCATCCTTCACCCTAATCATCCAACGGAGCATACTAGTGCATGTCGAACAATCCAGATGAGCCTCTCCCAAGTATTTAGGGAAGACCTCCTTCAGATAAGCAGCATCTGAGCACTTCTCAAGCTCTACGTTCTTCAACTCATCCCTCTCGGTTGTAGCCGCAAGCGAAGAACAAAGGAGGGATTCAATCTCCAAGTCTCTCTCAACAGTCGTCTTAGCAAGTGGAGTCTCACCATCGCACAAACAACCTCCACCTCGAGAGGAGGCATCTCTCACAGACGATCACCAAGGCAACCAGCAATCAATATTTCTCTTAGTTGACACCTTCCTCAAATAGCCAAGCTTTGCTTCCTCCTTGAATAGCTTTTTTCGTAAGCAAGTAAGCCCCAACTCTGCCATGCGTAGGTTGGTTTACCTCCACCCATACACAACGATCTTTTAAGGAAAAAGAGCAAGGGACCACAACAACATTATCAGGCACAAAAGGACTTCACAACTCAAAAACTCAAGGCAAGGAGTCTGGTTCTCAATTCTCCTTTCGAGCTTCCCTGACAAATCATTGCTCCATACAATGAGTTTGGTGCTCCGTTCCTTACTTAAGCTCCTCTAACAACTCATTCTCCCCATATAATGATTTCGGTGCTCAGCTCCCCACTAGAGCCTCTCCAATAGCTTAATGACTCCACACAGTGCGTTCGATGCTCTGCACACCTCCCGAATGAGTTCGGAGCTCAACTTACCCTTATAGTTGCTCCTTAAACTCACCTCCCAAATGGCTCTCTTCTAGAGACAGACAGTACTCTTCATCTCGCTCGCTTCCCAAGCATCCTTCTTCTTCTCCAACGAGTTCAGAGCTCAACTCATTCCTAGCACTGCTCCCTAAACTTACGTCCCGAATGACCCTCCTCTAGAGCCTAGCGGTGCTCTTCATCTTGCTCGCCTTCGAGTTGCCTTTTTCTTCCACAACGAGTTCGAAGCTCAACTTACCCCTAGAGCTGCTCTCTAAACTCTCCTCCTGAATGGCTCTCTCCTAGAGCCCTGCGATGCTCTTCATCTCGCTCATCTCCCGAGTGGTCATCTTCTTCTACGGCGAGTTCAGTGTTTTCTCTAGAGCTACTTCCCAAAATTGCTTCTCGAACAGCTCGATCTAGAGCTCGGCGATGCTCTTCATCTCGCTCGCCTCCCAAGTGGCCCTCTCCTTCTACGGCATGTTCGGAGCTCCCCTCCCGAACAGCTCTTTCCTAGAGCCCGATGATACTCTTCATCTCGCTCAGCCTCTCGAGCATCCTCCTTCTTCTATAGTGAGTTCGGAGTATAACTCATCCCTAGAGCTGATCCATAACATCGACTCCCGAATGGATCTCCTCTAGATCCCTGTGATACTTTTTATCTCCCTCGCCTCCCGAGCATCCTTCTACTTCTACAGCGAGTTCGGAGCTCAACTCATCCCTAGAGCCACTCCCTAAACTCGCCTCCTAAGTGTTTCTCTATTAGAGCTCAGCGATGCTTCTCATCTCGCTCAACTCTCGAACGACCTTCTTCTTCTATAGTGAGTTCAGACCTCAAGTCATCCCTAAAGATGCTCCCTAAACTCACCTCCCGAACTGGCTCTTTTTCAAAAGGATTGTAAAGCTCTTTCTCATAAATCCTCCATGGCAAAGCTTTTCTTCATAGCTCTCCGGGGCTAAACTCCCCTTTGTAGCTCTCTCATGGAGAAGCTCCTCTTCGCAGGTCCCCGACGCCGAAGCTCTTCTCAACTCCTCGGATGTAAAGACATTGCATGCCTGTTTTAACCCTAAGGACGGACGATTCCTCTAACAACTTCTGAACATAATTTGTAGATTTTCGAGTAACCTTCAAAACAAAGGGTTGTACGGTTCAACTAAACCTCTGTGGCATCGACAAAGTGCAATATACTCCAGCCACATGCGGAAATATGAAAAAAAAAAGAATAAAAAAAGACGGAGAAGGAAAAAACGAGCAAAAGACATGGAAAGAGGACAGAGAAAGCGGGCACATTCGTCGCACGCGCATGGGCCAGCATGTGGCACGTGCCCGGGATCAGCCCCAAAAATAAGGAAGGAGAAGAAGAAAGAAAGAAAAAAAATTGATGACGTCAGTATCAACAGCCCCCCCCCCCCCCCCCCCCCCCCAAAAAAAAACAAAAAAAACAAAACCAAAACAGGGGAGGAAAAAAATTTTGGCAAAAAATATCGATCGGTCAAGGTCAGCCACGTGGCACTACATGGGACGCTACGTTGGCGCCCATCGGGGGCAGCCACTACAGCCTTGCCCCCGACCAGAATTAAGTATATTGCGCGTTGTGAGCTGTTAGTTTTCCTAGATCTTTGTGCATCAGTGATGAACGTCCAGATCTCAATCAGGTTTTAATCATTTTAATTTCTTTATTTAATTATCCATTCAGATTAATTAATTAAAAATTTTAAAAAGTATTTAAAATTTTGAATTAATTAACTAAAATTTCTAAAATAATTATTAATTCGGAAAAATATTAAAATATTCCAAAAAATAATTATAAAATTAGAATAATTAATTAAAAATTTAGAAATTAATTATAAAAAATGGGAAATTGATTTAAAAATTTAGAAAAAGTTACAAAAATCTCGAAAAGTCACAAAAATTCTACAAATTTCTAAAAATATTTTTAAGTGTTTACAAGGTCATAATAACTACTTTACACCCGAGCAAGATTCATACGTCCCTGAAAACTTCGATAAGTTCTGTAAATCTTTCTAAATGGGTAAACTACTCCTCGAAAGCTGTGAAACTCAGTCTTCGGGAATGGGAGAGTGTGATATGGGTTAAAGTAGAACAAACCCAAGACCGTTCAAATTGGGCACGAATCTTAAAGCTTTCAAGGGTAAAACGGTAAATTTAACCAGAAACGGGCCCATAAAAGGGAGTTGGGGCTCTTTTAAGTCCAACAACCCGATACAGGTTTGTCAAACTGGGTTGCCAGAGCAGCCCAACAAGAAGGAATTCATAATTATCTGAATTGCCGTTTAAACTCTCTATCTCTAAGAGAGTAACCAATTCTATCTCTTCATCCATAGGATACAGTTTAAAAATCATATATCTAAGAGTCTGAACTCTATTTTCATAATTACTTCTATCTCTTCATGAAGAAGAAAGTCAACTAACTCTATCTCTTTATCAAGAGAATTCATGAAGAAAGTCAACTAATTCTATCTCTTTATCAGGAGAAGAGTAACTGACCTCATCTCTTCATGAAGAACAAAATAACCAACCTGATCAAAACACCGGGAAGTATAGATAAATCAATATTTTGAAATAAGCCCCCAAAGCTGCTATAAATACTCCATTACCTCCACAGGAACTAGGTAACTAGTCAACTAAAAAACTCTCATATATTTCTGAGTTCTGACTTGAGTGTTGGAGAGCCTGTCGCCAGGGCCAACCCCAGTTTTTCAGACTTTTGCAGGTCAATTGGAAAGATCCTCACCATTCAGATCAGATCCAAGCATCCAAATGAGCTAGATTTAGGAATCAAAATCAGTTTGCAACAGTCAATATCGGCTAAAACTAAAAGGTCAGTTCTTTTATTGTTTTCCAAAATAATTCACAACATTTGTTTGCTCCCCCACAAAAAAGCAGCAATGGTCATAATTAACATTGTAATTGAAATTCATGCATATTGATTGTAATCTTAAAATGATAACTGACTTTGCCCAATAGATTTATGTCTATAATCTAATGATGATTCCTGTTAGTTTTATGTCATGTACACTCGTGGTTCAGATTAGAATAAGATACAATGAAGCACGGAAGTCGAACCAGTCGAAGAGAGTAGAAGTGAAACAACAACAACTACAACACCTGAAAAGGACAGTCAACCAAGCTTGGGGACTGTCCATCGGTCCCTGTACAGGGTTTTCCCGAGAAGAGGACAGCCGACTGCAACTTTGGTGCAGTCGACTGATCGCGGCGATTGTGTTATTTTGGGCCTCGATTTGTTAGGTCGTTTCAGCCCAATTTTCAACTCCCGGTCAAATCGTACGACTTCTATTCACTTACTTCTTCTACATGATATATTGGACGACTGAGAATCAAGACTAACATAGGGTTCTCTCTTTTCTTCTTTTATTTATTGTAATCACCGCTAATATGAGAGGTATTACTTTATTGATATTTTTCATTTGTAGCGAGAGGCTTGAGAGAGATAGTTCTTGGTGAGTGAGTTTAATTCCTTATATTGAGTAAATCATTAACTCCTTGTAATCTCTTCTAGTTGAGTATTATATCTTCCTATATTTCTCTCTGGATTAAGCAAAAGTTAACCGGGATATATCCTTATTGTGCTTGTGTTGGATTTGTGAATCTATTGGCTTGGATGTTCAATTGATTTGTCTCATCTACTTCGCCATACTCATTACTCTAATTAGTTCCGTTGCGCCACGAAGGTCTTTTGAAGATCAAGCAGTTCGATGAAAAGATCAACTTTAATCTTTCGAAGGTAGACATGTATGATGTCCTAGTTCAAAAATGTATACAGTTAGCCATTAAGAAGAATGATAAGCCATCTGTTATGAAGGAGGATGTTTGGGATGATTGTAACACCCCACAAAATTAAGTTATGACAATTTTGCTCACGGGTGTTACGCACATATATTTTGTACTGTTATGAGTAATATTCGTAACATATTTTTTGTCATACGTATTTTACATTCTGATTATTTATATGTTTTTTTTCGTCTTCCCAAAACTCATTTTAATCCTATTTTGAGCCAAGTGAAAATTTTATTTTAATCTTTGTGTTTTACGTGCATTGCACGTGTTTTCATTGCACTTGTCGATTACGTGTATTCTACCGTTACGTGAAATAATTTTATGTGTTCAATTATTTATTTTATAAATTTTTTTCCGTTGAGCGAGTTAGTGGTTAGTGGGTAGGTATTAGAGGGTAGTTAATCATGGTTATTGGGGGATTAATTAAATACTCATTACATAAATAATTTTTTTTATAACCCCCTCCCATTTCCTAACCACGAAGAGACAATCAGGAAAAAAAATGAAGGTGCTGTCCTTTGCTGGCCGGAAGGTTGGCTGTGGTTTTTTTTTTCTTCTTTCTTTTTGGAAAACGGTTTTCGAGGAGTGAAAGGCTTTAGGAGTTTTAGTTTTTTGGAAAATTCTTCAACAAGGTGGGTGTGTCTTTTACTTTCTAAATTTTTTTAATGCATGCTAGATAAATTATGTTGAATGAACAAATGGCATGAGTTCTCTAGTTAACCTTGTGATACATATTGTGTTGTTAGAATTTTAGTAATAATGAAATATGATAATTATTGTATGCTAATTGAAAGTTTCATCATAGAATTGGTAGATTGTCAATTGATTTCCTATTTAAAAGCATGTTGGAATGTGGTTAGGCACAAATAGTATGCCATGATTAGATTATATAAATTGTGCTTATATACACATAAAGTTGTTAAATTAGGCACAAGAAATTGTGTGAATAGTATGGGTGAATTATAAAATCAATTGGGAGATGAGAACTGCTAGGAGGAAATAAAAATATTCATGTTAGTGGTTTTGATGCTAAATAAAAATGTATGTTTATGTAAGCTCTTAAAAATTACCATTTGGAATTATTTGTGTAAAAATAAATTCTAATATAGATAATATCAGGGGTAATCATCTCTAGAAGTCTAAGAATTTATTTTATGAAAAATTAAATTGAAAGAAAATAATAGAAATAAAAAATAGTTGAAAGTGTTCAAAACGAGATTAATCAGAGAGCTGAGTTATATGTATTTAAACGCCTATACTATTAGTTGAGCACTTGGCTCTTGTGGCTAGCGCAGGCACCAGCGTGCCACGCGCTGCCACGTGTCACGCTGGGGGGCTCGTGGTCACGGGTTCGAACCAGTGAGGCTTCTACCTCTTTAAATTTTTTTTGGAAATTAACTAAATAGCATTTCTCGGTTACAAAAGTAATTCAGTGAACTTTAATTCACAAGTGTGAGTTGGCACAGTGGTTGGGGCTTGCGGTTTGGCTCTCTGTTGGCATGGGTTCGAATCTAGGGCTCTACTCTGGGGGGTTCTATTTTATTTTTGATCTTTTTCAAGTTTTAAAAATTGGAAAACTTCATAGAAAATTTATGGAACATTATTAGAACACTTGGGAATTATTTTATATTATTTCAAAAGGTATTTTGAGAATTTAGAAGCCTTATTCATGTATTGGATGAATTTTTGAGTTCAAGTTTAAAGGAAAGTGTATATGATTGAAGATTTTAAGAGTTGGTTAATAATAAAATCAAACCCATGATTAAGAGATTAAAATTGGATATTTCTAGTGATAAATCTTTAACAGATTGTGTTTTAAATCTTAAATAACTTTTGTATTGAGAATGATACTTGAAGTATAGATGAATGTGAAAGGGGTTTTATTAATCAAAGGAACATTGTGAATTATTAATAGTCGTGTGATTAATCAAGAAGTGCTTACTTCATGATTGATAAATAAGAGAATTGAATGAGATGTGAATAAATGAAATTGATAATATAAATAATGAGGGTATGAATGACCTGTGTTGAAGATGAAAAGATGTTGATTCTAGAGGCTAAGTGAGATCCAGGTACTGACAAGTGTTGAAAGTGATTTATTGATTTTGAGAAGATGCCAATATGTGCTATCGTTCTCGGTATACTGTTTAAGTCCTGTAGGAAGGTAAGCTAGCTCTAGGTGGTATTATTTATTCATGTTTCAAATTAATAATAGGCACTACAGGAAGATATAATAAAACTTGGGCAAACGTAAGTGGGGTGCCTCTATATAGTCTGACGGTGGATTCCTGGACTGTGGTTGCTTGCGGGGTGAGACGATCCTCAATTAAATCCCGGACTATGATTGATTTGACGGGGGATTCCAGGATCATGAATAGCCAGGCAGATGAGAGGTAGTTCACCATTATATATGTATATATAGGGACTGGAGCGGTACTTGCGGGATGTTCGCACGACGAGGATTTCCATATAGCCCGACGGTGGATTCCATGGCTGGAGTCCGTACCCGTGGAATGTCTAAAACTTGCTTTTTTTACTGTAGTAGAATTTTCTTAGCGAGGGATTAAACCCTATATTGAGGAGTACGATAAGTGCTTGCCCTTGGACCTATGTAGAATGAGATGCATAGAATCCGAACAAGTATGAATTAGTGCATCGTAGTGTAAATCTGCATTAGGCATCTAAGACATATCATACACTAACATGATTAGGATAGTCACTTTTTACACTTTATTGTGCATTCAAGTTTGTGTTTGCTAAAGTTAAAGAATTGTTGTATTATAGCATTACGTCAGTTATATGCAACTGACGTGCCCACAGTTTTTTAGTTGCAGGACTGTACTTGGCATGGACTTAAAGTTAATAAGATGATCTGTTACAAGATTGAAGCATTTTTATTATTGTATATAATGTTGTATTCATTTAAATTCCATTGAGTTGATGTAAAGAACAATATTGTATAATGAAAAGTTTTAAATTCCTTGTAAAATTTTACAAATTTGAAGTAAAAGATCATGTTGTGCTATGAATTACATGTATATGGAAATCGGGGTGTTACAATGATATTTGTGAAAGAATCGTAAGTCTAATCCGACTATCATTGGCGAATGATGACAAGTGCAGATTTCTTGAAGAAACTGGCACGATGAGTTTGTAGAAAAACTCATAGCTGACTACTATGGTTCGTCGTTATTAGATCAGATGCATTGGAAGAGGAAGTTATTCTGTTTGTCAATGAAGAAATGTACCGATCTTCATGATCACATCACAGAGTTCAACAGGGTGCTATCTGAACTACAAGCGATCAATGCAGATGTGAGTGAAGAAGATAAAGCTTTCAGTTTGATGTATTCCGTTCTCGATTCATACGAGCATTTGATCACTACCATACTACATTGTAAATCTACCAAGGAGAGTATTACGGTAGATGGTGTAATCAAAGCATTGTAAGGAAAATCAACTTAGGAGGGAGACTCAGAAATCATCGTTTACTCCAAGTTGTCTAGCGGTGGAAGGTCCTTCAACTGAAAGTCAAAGTGCTACGTGAAAGGATTTGATCCATAGCTGATATTGCAAGAGGCCGGGACATATCAAGAAAGACTATTGGAAATTATAGAATCAGAAGAGTGCCAAGGATGACAATACTACCACAAATGTGGTTCACCCTTCTGAATCAGGTGATTTGTGTCTTCTTGTTTCAAATTCTTTAAAAGTTGATTCTAGTTGGTTTCTTGACTCAGAGATTTCTGCTCATATTTTCTCCAAGAGGAAGTGATTTTCTACTTATAAGTATACTACATGGTAGTGTGTGAGAACGAAAACTAGATAGACTTGTGAAGTAATAAATGAGGGGACAGTTGAGTTGAAGATGTCAGGTCTAAACCTGTTCACTCTAAGAGAAGTCTTGCATATTTCTCTACTTAAACAGAATCTGATTTCCTTTTGAACTCTTGAAGCACGGGGTTGTAGATACACAGCTCATGGTGAAAATCTGTCTGTTTTTCTGTTCGTCGTAAGGTGATTAGAGGTATGAGAGTCATTGGGCCAAGTCAACGCAATCTCTACAAGCTCTGGGGAATTCAAAATACCTACGTAGGTGTAATACCCCGGATAATAAAATGCTTATATATATATATATAGAGTCCCCTTCGGTTGCACACTACTTTTGGTGAGCACTCCGTGAGCACTCATGAAATAAAGACCCTATGAAAAATCCGAACCGCTCATATTGTTCTATATGCCTAAGATATCCTAACAATAAAAAATCAAGTAATTTGAAGTTCATTTGCCCATCCATCATGCTGTTAGAATTTTCAGCCATACAATTTTGTTATGATGTAAATCATGAACAAATGAATTTCAAATTAACTGATTTTTTATTGTTAGGCTATCTTAGGTATATAGAACAATATGAGCGGTTCCGATTTGTCATAGGTACTCTATTTTGTGAGTGCTCACGGAGTGCTCACCAAAGTAGTGTGCAACCGAAGATTTCTCTCTCTCTCTCTCTCTCTCTCTCTCTCTCTCTCTCTCTCTCTATATATATATATATATATATATATATATATATATATATATATATATATATATTGTCTGTATGTATGCATATATTGCGGTGTTGTGTGATTATATATGTATGATTGATGTGAGGTGCATTTATTTGTTATTTGCAGAGCGATTAGTGTGGATGGTTGCATTCTTGACAATGCGCAAGAATGAAACGGACCGATATTGGTACATGCACTAGTTTTGAGTGTGGTACGTATGCAAATATGCAATTGTATGAAGCTACAATGGGTATACTTTGCATACACTCAAATCTAACCTCTCATGTCTCATTTGGAGCTTGATCAAGACCCAAGCAATTTAGCCCAAACTTGTCTCAAATAAAACCAAGTGCTAAGCCATGGTTTTGCAAAACCACCCTAGCCTACCCCTACCCCTACCCCTACCTTATGGCCAGCCTACTACCCCCCCCCCCCCCCCCCCCCCCCCCCCTTCCTCCTCCTCATTCCTCACTTCCCTTCTGATTAAACCCTCTCACTCCCCATAGCTCTGAAAATTTCAGAACACAAAAAAGAAAGGAAAAGAGAAAGATAAGGAGAAAAATAAAGGAGAAATTGGAGAGGAGTTCTCACTTGGAGAAGGATCTTTGGAGGAACAACTCAAGAAAATTTCTCAAGCAACTCAGGGTGGGGAGTTCTCTAATCTCATTTTTGTTCATTCTTGTTGATTTCCTTGCATGCATGGGTAGTGGTAGCCTTAGAATGGTTGTATAAGAGTAGAATATTAGTAATCTGAAACTAGAACAGAAAATCTTGATCTGTATGTCATTTTCTAGATTTTTTCCAGAACAAACTAGTTGGGATTTGATGATGAAACTTTCACAGATTGATCGCATACACGTCTAGAAGATATATAAATTATTTCAAAATTTTCTGATGATTTTAATATTTTAATAAAATCCATTTTTGAGACAGAGCCGTAAGGCAGAAGCTGGATCTGTTTATTATGATAACTGATTTTGTGGGATTTCTTATAATTAATTGGAATATGATATATGGCTGAAATTGTTATCATGATTCCTTTCATATATCTAGACTCTACGAAAAAAATCATGAAATTATTTGGATGAAGTTACATACATGTTCAAAATTAATCTATCAACAGTAGTTAAGATGTAACTGAAGAACATTATGATCTTTATGCAAGTTTGAAACAGATAGAACTCGGTGAATACTTGGAATTTGGATTTGAATCTTTTTACATGTTGTTCATAATGATGTCTAGTTTCTGTAATATAAATTTGGTGACCATTTGACCAGTATATGAATTATGATGATTTTTTTAGCATGTACTGTGCATAATACAGTAAGAATAGATACTTTGATAAGATGATACATTTGAGTCTCTGTAAGAGCAGCTTTTGAGAAAGTGTTCTGTTAGGGAATTATAGTAGATATCTAGGGCTTTCCAACAAGCCTTATTTGAATAATTTCATGTGAGTAGATTATTTAATATGATTATTGCAAAACTGGAAAAAAAAATCAGGTTTTGAGTTGAAGGCTCTGTTTGAGTAAGACTTAGTGTGTGGTTCTATACACCTGAGAGTAATGTCTGTTTTAGAGTGATCAAATGATATAATTTGGATTGGTGATCAACTAGAAAGTTGTAGAGGACATCCACACCTTTCTACAGAACCTGGATTGGTAGCATTCCGATGAGTAAGTAGTGTTTTATGCTATCGGTAAGGCGCACCCAGTGTATAGGAATTACACAAGCCGAGGCTTGTGAGGCTAATTTGAGGATTTAAATGACTGAATTTGAGGTGATGATCAACTAGAGGGTTGTAGCCTAAGTCTTTACCTTTTCAGATTGGATTTGAACACCCAAATCTGAGTTGTATTGTGGGAGTTATGATCTTTTTAAGTTTCAGGCAGAACACCATTAGTTGGGTTTAGTCATGATTTTGGCTAAGTGTTGGTAGAACCACTCCCCTTGTGTACCTAAGAGTTGATAAATCATTGTTTAGGGATGTATGGTGTCTTTTGCTAGTCTTGTTGATGTTTGACTCCTGTAAAGGATTGTTGTGACTCGAGTTAGTCACTATGATAGGGTGATGCCCTACGCCTATCGACCCTAAATGTGAACTTCCACCGAGGCGTTGAACGTCCAGGTTGGTGCCATCAAGTTAGATTTCATACCGGTTAAGGATGAACGCAACGATTCTAAGCTAGGGGAAGTGACGAGCGGGACTTACGTCATCGAGTTCATTGGTCGACGGGTAGAGTTTTGGAGGCAATCTATCACCTTGAAGGATTAGAGTGAGTCTCGGTTTAAAGTAGTGTTTTGGGGTTGTTCATTGCATTAGTACTAGCAGACTAGTCAGGGATCAATTGTTCGATAACACTACATGCATGATTTTGGATGACAAGAATATTTTAGTAATTGTTATTTAATTAAGTTTCTTACTTTTGCTCAAAGACCAAGTTGGTATTAGGGGTGATTTCCTATAATTTGACTCGTTCTGAGGGCCATCACTAGGCGGTGATAACCAGGGTTGTTCTCATCCTATTGTAGGGATACAGGCTATATTCGCTCACTAGCTGAGCCCATGGAAGCCGTATCTTACTCTGTTAATTCCTGAAGTGTCGTGGTAAGAATGGAGAGAAACTCTGTCAGCTAGAGGGTTTAGACCCTTGAGCCCATCATGTTCTTATGTTGGTGGACACGAACGGACCATAAGAGGCGACAATGTCATGGATCTTCGGTGCCATGGATGTGCGAGGACGCATATCTGTAAGATCGTCACGACATTTGGTGTGATCCAGACCGGATTGGGCATGAGTGCAAAATGGAGGACACAACTGTGTTAGCAGTAATAACTGCAAGATTAACTGGCCACTTGGTATCTATCAGGAATAGGTTGAGTACAATAATAGAATGCATTGCATGGCGAATGTCTGAAATCCTAAAATTTGGAGAAGACAGCTTGATCTAGAGCGTATGTAGTATGTGATGCATGCGTATCCAGAGTCTTGATGACATTAGGTTAAGTGCATCTATTTCTGTGCCTTGTATTATGCATTAGACTTCAGGTCATGGCATATATGAACACTAGAAAATTAGGATGCCTGCTTCTTTTCCCATTCAAGATGGTTTGTGGTTGCCAATTTGGAGATCGTTGTTTCTTATCAGCATTGCGTCAGTCGAAGTACTGACGTTCCCCACCTTTTAGATACCGGTCCTACCCTTTTGAGCTGGTGCAGAAATATTAGAGTCGCGCAGCAGAATACTCAAGCCGAGGAGCAAGTCCCAGGAAAGCAGATTGACCACTCAGCGGAGGTTCGGCGGTGATCGGTCGACTGCCATTCCGGGAGACTGCTGATAGCTTTACAAGTGGAGTCTATGAATATTTTTGTAATATGTTGTAATGAGTTAATATAATTTGTACTTCTTATCCAAGAACGAGATATTGGTTATAATCGATGATGTAATGACCTTATTTGGCAATAAAAAGTTTATAAATTTCTGTGTTATTACTGTGTAGAGATGCATTGGAAGGCAAAGATTTTTGTGGGTGTCACGGATGTCCGGTAACAGGGATCCGAGGCGCTACAGCAGGTGGTGTTGTTTTTTTTTTCTGTTAGTCCCGCATGCTCATCTAGTTTGCCGCAACTAGTATTATCAAAGCGAGACTACGATGTTCGAATATCGTCGAGCGGTGGATAGTGCCTCGATGTAGGTGGAGTCCATGCGGAGGTTGGAAACTCTGTAATAACGCCTAATGAGATGTGCCCTTGAGGGGCTATACTGATCAGTGAGATTGGGAAAAAGGTTTGTTCAACTAATTGAAGAAACTGTTGTTTCAAGTATGATTCACTAGTGGAGTTTAGTAGAGTTTGGAGATGAGTAATCACATCATATTGGTAGCACTCATATGCAATTCAAGGTGGGGATTGTTAGGATTATGTCTTGTATACTCGTGGTTCAGAGGAAGAAGATTCGATGAAGCACGAGGTCGAAGCAGTCGAAAAGAGTAGAAGTGAAACAACAACAACAACAACACCTGAAGAGGAAAGTCGATCGACCTTGGGGACGGTCGACCGGTCCCTGTACAAGGTTATCCCGAGAAGAGGGCAGTCGACCGCAACTTTGGTGTAGTTGACCGATCGCGACGGCTGAGTTATTTTGGGTCTTGATTTGTTAGGCCGTTTCAGCCAAAATTTCAACTCCAAGTCAGATCTTACGACTCCTATTTAGTTACTTCTTCTATAGAATATATCGGACGACTGAGAATCAAGATTAAGCTAGTGTTCTCTCTATTCTTCTTTTATTTATTGTAATCACATCCAATATGAAAGGTAGTACTTTATTGATATTTTCTCCATTGCAAAGAGATGTTTGAGAGAGATAGTTACTAGTGAGTGAGTTCAATTCCTTGTATCGAGTGAATCATTAACTCCTTATAATCTATTCTAGTTGAATATTATATCTCCCTATATTTTTCTCCGGATTAAGCGAAAGCTAACCGAGATAAATCATAGTTGTGTTTGTGCTAGATTGGTTGATCTATTTGCTTGGGTGTTCAAATGATTCGTCTCATCCACTTCTCCATTTTTATTGTTCTAATTAGTTATACCGTGCCACCAGGGTGTTTGTAGGCATCTCCATCCCAACAATTCAAGCAATGAACAAACTTTGCAATGCTTGCCTTAACTATGCCGGCATACAATTCAAAGATGCAATAATTAATGTGCCATCACCTTAAAATTTTCAATCATGAAAGTGAACCAACAATACAAGAATGCATGCCTTAACTTTGCCGGCATACAATTCTTGGATGCAATAATCTCTCTTCACCTTTTCTGAGGAATCTAGCCACTTTTTTCTGTTTGATATCACTTCTGCGACCTTAATTATCTCTTCAGTGAGCAACTACAACTGTCAAATGAGTGCATTATTATTGAGATTTTGTGGCTGTTTTTCACTACGAATGTCATGTTGCTTTTGTATCAAGTTTACACTTTTGCAACAGACCAGCTTCACATTAAAGCAATCAGAAACTGTTGTAAACAAACTCCGGTCTCTGGTGGTCCCCACGTACACCCTGTACCTGTAAAGCTTGACTCAAGTGTGGGACAGCGACAACCGGAATCCAAGAAACGATAAAAATATATCGAATGTAGCAGTGAAGTGGATAACCCACAAAAGGAATGAGATCCAATTAATTTGTTTCATTATCCAATTTTAGTGCCACAGAAAAATGGGAGAATTTGTAATCAAATCTTTCAATACACAGTGACATATAATAAAAATTTTTGAACTAAAATATTGCGTTACGAAATGGATAAAGTTTTGTTGTGCTACCAAAAAATTTCGTGTTTTTCAATTGCAAGCAACAAAGTGAAGAGCCCTAAAGCAATTAATACATTGTCTTTAATAGGATCTCCATATTTTTGTGCCTATAGTGTCTTGTAGTACAAAAATCAGTACATAAAGTAATATACAAGACCCTATTTGGTATTGTATAATGATGTTGGTTATTTTATCGGTGGGAACAACATATGTGAGTTCTTGTAATTTGTTTAGAAAGAGACAGATCCCAGCTGCAGATCCAGATTTGAAACAGGAGGATCTCGTGGGGAGCTGAAGAGGAGGTGCACCTGGAGGTTGGCAGACCGGAACACCTGCAAAAGGCCTAGAAACACCGAGAGAGATCCCGGAGATAGGCCATTCCACGGTCTAAGAAAGGGAAACTAGAGTTCATGTGGAGAAAGATATCTTACCTTAGAAAGGGGGAGGGGGTCTAATATTTATAGGCAGAGAGAAAGTGGGAGCCCTAACCCTAACAGGCCGGGTTCACACGTTTCTTTGCGGACGTGAACTGGCAGAAGGCCCACTAGATCCTCTAGCCTGAAGATCAGAAATGAGCAGATTTTTAGGAGATCAGATTGCTCTGATGGTGCTAGGTTTATTTACCCACATCATAGCCCCCCTACTCCTGGAGGGTTGTATGTACTAGCCGCCGAGGAGTAACTTAATCTTGTGAGAAGGTCTGCTGTCAGTGTGCTCCAAACTGGAGTGAAAGATCCCTTCATGGGGCAAAAAGGTGTCGAGGTCAAGCAGTGCGAAGCCGAGCCCCGACCCTCTGATCTTCGGTGACAGGAGTGGGGCATTTGTGTTGGATCCTGTATGCAAGGCAAATAACACTAGAGGGGGGGGGGGGGGGGGGGGGGAGGGGGTGAATAGTGTTGTATAAAAATTAAACAATAAATTGAAATTTTCGCACTGATAAGTCGATTGGAAATAGAAGGCAGTCGACTGAAGCGTCAGATTAGAAAAGTAATTTAACTGAAGAGTTACAAGTCTGTTAAGTCGACTTAGAGAGTAAAGCAGTCGACTGACCAGACTCGATTTACACAAGAAACAAAAAAATTAAAAAATGCAAGTTTAGATAATACAACCAAAGAGAGTCAACACAGCAAACACCACGATGTATCTTAGTTCGGTCTTCCCGACATATGTCCAGTCCCCAAGCAACCCACTTGAGATTTTCCACTATTCTTGAAAAAGTTACAAGAATACTCTACGGCCTTTGACAACAACTATGTCAAATCCGTAAACCTCTCTCACCACTAGAGAAAGCACAACCCACTCTACACCCTAGAGTGAAACCGACTCTAAACCAAGAGTCATACTCTCCAACTGAGAGGACCACTCTCACAACCCGAGAGTGAAACAACAAAAAGAAGAGATTTACAACAACCTAAAGCCTTGTATGTGAAAGTGCTTTTAGTATAGTGGCTATTAGGTTGACTTCTGACTTCAGTCTAGAACGAATTCAATGTTATACTAGACTGGAAATCAGAGAACCAAGTCTTAAAGAAATTGAATGCTTTGAACAACTTGTTCTTTTCTTTTCTCAAAAGCAAAAGACTTGAAAACAAAATTTTAGGAGTTAAGTAACCTTTGCCAAATGAATTCTATACTCCTTTTATAGAGTTAAAAATATTTGGACGTTGAGATATAAAATCCCAACTGCCATACAACGGCAGTAAAAAGGTTTGAATTTGAAAAACAAGTTTTAAATTCAGAAAACTGTCAAAAACGGTCCGAATAGTCTACTGGGTTGCCAGAGTCGACTAGTCAGAGCTTGAATGAGTTCAGTTAGTTTCGTACCCAATAGTCGACTGCTTCTAAGAGTAAGTCGAATGGTACTCAACCAGCTGAACTTATACAAGCTTTGTTTTGACATTTTGATTTTGTAAAACATTTTTCTTTAATTAGGGAATGTGTGAATGTGTGTGTGACAAGGCTTTTACAAGATTCTAAGACTCACAAATAATACAAACAATATTACAAGTCATTTGTTCAAGTGTAGCTCTTGAAACTTGAAAGCTCTTGAAAGTCTTGAACTTGAACTTGAGTCTTTGTGGCTTGATCTTGTCTTTGTGGCTTGAGAAAATACTTTTGAAGGCTTCATCACAGTGTATTGGGATACTTCATCATGGTATTGACCTTCACCACTTTTGATACACACTGCAAAAGATATGTAATATACAGAATAATTGTGTATTGTGTTGTAGTCATCAAAATCAAGATTCTGCAGTTTGAGGTCGAGCGTCGAGCATTATAGGCCGAGAAAGCCAGTAGCCAGCTCGAAGTTCATGCCGAGTGTCGTAGGCTGAGAAAGTCAGCAGCCAACTCAAGGTTCCTGTCGAGCGTTGAGCGTCGAGCATGCTAGGCTTGTGAGAAAGCCAGTAGCTGGCTCAAAGTCCATTCCGAGCATCGAGCATCGTAGGCAGAGAAAGTCAGCAGCCAGCTCGAGGTTCCTGCCAAGCGTCGAGCGTCGAGCGTCATAGGCTGAAAAAGCCAGCAGTTGGCTCTAGGTTCCTACCGAGCATCGAGAGTCATAGGCTTGTGAGAAAGCCGGTAGCTAGCTCGAAGTTCCTACCTGTAACTACCGTTTTCGTTCTTTTCATTTTCCCCCTATTTTGTAATATTTATATTTGCAATTGAATAAAATAATCTTTTTTTTTCATGATATTTTAATTAAATTCTTGTTCATGAAATTCTTTGTTCTTGTTGAGCCATTTCTTGTTAATTCTATTTTTATTTTTATTGTGGGTATTTTATTTGAACCTTATTATTTTTATTCCATATCTTATTGAACCGAAAACTCAATCCCAATTGTTTCTAGACCCAAACCCACTATTATTGGATCCTAAAACATTAACCCAATATCCTAATTGTATTCTATAAATATAATCTTAATACAAACCCTAAAAACACTAAAATACAATTTCTAGTCGTCCTCTCTCTCCTCCTGCTTTCTCTCTCCCCGTCCTGCCATTGTTCATCTCTCTTGCCCAAATTCTAGCTCCTTCTCCAACCAAACTCTGGCGACCCCTCCAGTCGTCGACCTTCTCCCTCTCCGGCAACCCCCATCAACGTCGACGCCCCCAATCCCGATCGTCCCCTGCTACTACTCCTTTGTTTTCCTGCCCAAAACAGAGCAACCAAACCACTGCTCTGTTCCTGGTCGATGCCAGCACAGCGCCGCCCTCCCCGCCATCAGCCACCGTCCTGTCGATGTCGCCGTCCACCGCCAGCAACGCCATCGAGCCCCCTTGTCTTTATTGTTGCTACTGCGGTCTCTCTTGCTGTTGTTGCTTTGTCTCTATTGCACGTAGTTCACACATGTTATTTCGTAAGTTCGTGGGTTCGTTGCTCCGGGATTCTCATCCCGTTATTCTTGGTATTCAAATTAATCGTCTAAAAGGAAAGTCACTTTTCCTCTTGAATTGCTAATTGTATCAAATTCAAGAATTTTTATTGAAACTCCACAAGTAGATCTTGATCGTTTATCGTAATGTTGTATTGATTATCTTCCGTTGAGTCAATTGAGAGTTTACACGAGCTATCCCCAATATTCTCGACTTCTTGCCACTTTTGGCTCTAAAGATCAAATCTTTCATGTATTCATGTAGTATTCATAATAGGGTTATTCATACAATCACAACACAATTAATCTATTGTAGAAATAATTGCTAGGTGGTATGTTTTTTGATCGATTGATGTTTGGTTATTGTTACAGTAGTGTATGTTTGTATTCTTAATCGTGGTTATCATGTTATCATACCCATCATGCTGATTATAAGATTTATCGACTATAGTATTGATACCCATCATGTTTAAATCATTTTATTTTATCAAATATATTAAAAATCTGTAAGTTGCTTGTTGTCTGTATTTTGCCTGTCATTTTTGACCCAGTATTTGACCTAAAAATGAACAACTTTCTGGATAAGAGTTGTATCCCTATGTCTCTAGTTTCCAGAACATCTTGAATCGCTGAATTCTAGTTGTGTAGCAAAAGTTATGATCGCTTTACTACTACTGTTTTTTGTTTCCAGAATTTCAGATTCTTGCATGTTCCCTGTTCAATCTATTAAAAGGCTGATTTAACATTAAAATATTGCTATAATAATTTTCAAAATGTTAGTTAACATGTTTAAGAGTCTAATAAATATTTTTAATGAATTTATTATTGAATTTTTGCGGGTTCTAAAAATAAAATAACATAATCGAATTTCTGCCTGAACATGTAATCTGTAAAGAATGATGTGTTTGACCTAGCAAATGTTGTCGATTTTTGACTTTAAATATGCGTTGGAACCGTGTGGAAGTCTAGTTTTCAGAATTTCTGACGGTTTCAAATTTTGATTTATTTAGTAGCGATAAATTACATTTTAGTATAGATAACTCTTACTGTCCAGAATTTTATATTCCAGATTTTAATAGATTAATTGTTCCTATATCATAGTATTGCATGAATTAAAGTGTGTATGCTGCATTACATGATCCTAATATCTTATTGTCATCATTCTAATCATCCTATCGAAGTTATCAACTTATTGTTCCTCTATTGATACTATTGTTCATCTCATATCTCTAATTGCATATTGTATTGTTGCATTGATAAAAAAATTAATAAGCCGGGGTTTAAGGAATTGATTTTAGTAGTGAATAATACAGTAACTGTATCGGCCAGTATTTTATCGATTGATTGTTGGAGTGCTGACTACGTCACCCTAATCTTTCGTGTTTCGTATCAATGTATCAGTGATCAGTGAATCATTATAATGTATCGTGCACAATATTGTTATCGTATCAATGAATATCGTACCGACACATGATCTATAGAATTCGCTACTATATTCTAAGTGAAATTGATTGTATGCATCAACCTATGGTATGGAACATATGGGATACAGTATGTAGTGCATTAGTTAGGATTAAAAATAATTAATAGACTTAAGAATTAACATCACAATGACACTGCATATTGTACATCATTGTTCCTGTTGATTTGAATATTGGCTAAGTGTTATTGATATTGATTATTGCATATTATTATCGATTATTGAACCATTGTTTATAACCATTGCATCGATTATCATGATATTGATTATTGCTATTGTTCCATGTTATTGATTCCTATTGATCCATTGAATTTATTGTTATATCGTTATTCCATTGTTCCTTACTTTCTCTACTTGCTGTCCGTAACTTGTTCTAAGGAAAAAACTTCTCCTCTTTTTAGATGAAGTGTTCACAGGTGATCTTGGAGTTACCTGCTGGAATTGGAGAACAAACTTTCTCAGGATTTAATGCTTCCTAGTTGCTTATTCTTTTTATTGAACTCATTGTATTGAGACTTACTATCATTGAGATTGGCTTTATTATTATATTGGGCTTATGACCCAGATTTTATTAGTTTCCAGATGTTGGTTTACTGTATTTGGATATTTCATATTGCTTCATTCTAAGTATTATTATTCATGAGATTATCATCATTGTCTGCGTAATTATTTTATATTGTTATTATTGTTGAGTTGAATGGGTAAACAGCTTATGGATGATGCAAGTCATTCGCTGGGCCAAAGTTACGTGCTTGTGTTCCGTATTTTTGAGAAGCGGGGTGTGATAAGATTTTTAGCGATATCAAAGCCCGGGTTTGAATAATATATCAGTCAAACGTAACTAACGTAAGGAAGTTTAGCTTTGACTGATATATTAGTCAGATTTGGGTTTTTATTGGTTTGACTCAACAGTATGTGCAGTATAAGAATTACATGGATAATTGATAACCAACAATCTAGATACTAGTCTTCCTTTTTGGTCCCTTCATATTCAATTCTTTGATTGATTGTTTCCTTCCATCTCTTACAGTCTTCCTCATTCATTGATTCCTTATTTGGTATAATTTCATTCTTTTGGTACCCATATCCTTCTGATTCCAGTGTCATCCATTCTTTTTATTTCTATTTGGTTCGACGATCGGCATCTCTTGATCTACAATGACATGTCTACAGGTTGGAGCTTCACAATCAGAGTAGCGCATCGGAAGCGTGGTGGGCCCATAACCCACAGGTTCCAGGATTTCTTGTTGCATTTTCAAGTCATCCTCCCATTCATGCCTGTTCTTGCATTTTGCTTCTGCATATTGTATTCTCATATTGACTTCTTGCTAGGTATTATCCTTATCCATTCCTTTCCCGCTCATGTTCTCTTTGACTCTGGTGCTACTCATTCTTTTGTTTCCTCCCGCTTCGCCGATCTGCATCACTTGACTAGCAGCGCTATGCCAGCAGCATGGAACATTACTACAGGTGGAGGTGTTGTCGTGTGTTCTCAAGTCTGTGAGCAGATTCCTTTGGTTATTGGTGGTGTTGATTTTGTTGCCAATCTGATTGTCATCAGCAATTTTGGTTTTGATATTATCTTAGGGATGGATTGGCTTGGTGTCACTCATGCTGTAATTGACTGTCGCAAGAAGAAGATGGTATTTCGTATGCTAGAACATCAGAAATTTGAATTCTGTGCCGGTTAAACGCCTCTTTCTTGTGTGGAGAAGTTGGCAAGTCGGAAAGTTGGAGTGATGAAGGAGGTGTGTGATGATGGTGTTGTTTCACCGTTGGTTGTGCAGGATTTTCTGGAAGTTTTTCCTGAGGAATTGCTGGAAATACCACCAGATCGTGAAGTGGTGTTCAGTATTGATGTTCAGTCGGGTACAGCTCCAATCTGTAAGAGTCTGTACAGAATGGCTCCTGTTGAGTTGGCTGAGTTGAAGGAGCAGATTCAGGAGTTGCTGGATCGAGGTTTTATCAGGCCGAGTATTTTGTCGTGGGGAGCTCTGGTACTGTTCATCAATAAGAAGGATGATAGTCGCAGGTTGTGTATTGACTACTGTGAGCTTAATAATGTCACAGTGAAGAATCGGCATTCTCTACCAAGGATTGATGATCTATTTGATCAATTGGGAGGCGTTTCTGTATTTTCAAAGTTGGATCTTCGTTCTAGTTACCATCAGGTTAAGGTGAAAGTTGAGGATGTAAAAAAGACTGCTTTTCGTACAAGATACGGGCACTGTGAATTCTTGGTGATGCATTTCAGAGTTACTAATGCTCCAGCTGTGTTTATGAGCTTGATGAATCGGGTTTCCTCTCCTTTTCTGTACAAGTTTTTTGTGATGTTCATTGATGATATTCTTGTCTATTCTCGAAACCGTGATGAGCATGCTAAGCACTTGAAGGTTGTTTTGCAAACTTTGAGGGAGAATCAGCTGTATGGGAAGCTTAGCAAGTATGAGTTTTGGTAGGATCGTGTGGCACTCTTGGGTCATATTATTTCTGGTGATGGAGTTTCTGTCTATCCGTCCAAGATCTCTGCAGTTAAGGATTGGCCGACGCCAAAGTTGGTATCGGAAGTTTGGAGTTTTCTTGGGCTAGCGGGGTATTACAGGAAGTTTGTTCGGGATTTCTCAAAGATTGCAGGGCCGTTGACCAAGTTAACTGGGAAGGATCAGAAGTTTGTGTGGGATGAGTTCTGTGTAGAAGCCTTCGTTAAACTAAAGAATCGGTTGACATTAGCACCTGTGTTGACTATACCAGATGGATCAGGAGGTTTCGTAATTCACTGTGATGCTTCAGGTAGAGGTTTGGGTGCTGTTTTGATGCAACGAGGCAAGATTGTTGTATATGAATCTAGACAATTGAGGTCGCATGAGAAGAATTATCCTACACATGATTTGAAGCTTGCTGCTATGATTTTTGCCTTGAAGCTTTGGAGGCATTACTTACTTGGAGACCGGCTGGAGATCTTCACTGACCACAAAAGTCTCAAGTATGTGTTCACTTAGAAGGAGCAGAATATGAGGCAGAGACGATGGTTGGAATTGATGGCATACTATGATATCAGTTTGCAGTATCATCCTGGCAAGATTACTCGGTACCTGAGCAGAAGACCGGTTGCTTTGGTTCTTACTGAGCAGAAAGAGCTTGTAGAAGCTATGAGGAGATTAGATTTGGATGTGGTTTTGCCTGGTTCCGATCAGAGTTGTATGGTGCTTCAGTTGCAGTCGTCCTTGGTGGATCAGATTAAGGAAGCACAGTCTAGTGATGTGCAGTTGCAGATGTTTCGAGCTGAAGTTGAAGCCGATTCAAGGACTGATATGGTGATTCATGAAGATGGATCTCTCCGCTTTGGGACCCGTCTATGTGTTCCGAAGGGGGAAGTCAGGCAGAAGTTGTTTGAAGAAGCTCACCGTTCACTGTATTCTATTCATCCCAGTGGTACGAAGATGTATCAGGATTTGAAGTTGCATTTCTAGTGGCATGGTATGAAGAGGGATGTTACAAGATTTGTTTCTCGGTGCCTGATCTGTCAGCAAGTGAAAGCAGAACATCAGAGGACTGCTTGACTTCTTCAACCACTTCCTATTCCAGAGTGGAAGTGGGAGAATATCACTATGGATTTTGTGACTGCTTTGCCTAGAAGTCCCAAGGGTCACAATGTCATTTGGGTGATTGTGGATCGCTTGACGAAGAGTGCTCATTTTATTCCCTTCAGAGTTGGTCAATCTACAGAGAGCCTTGCAGAGAAGTATATGCATGAGATTGTGAGATTGCATGGTGTTCATGTCATCATTATATCGGACAGAGACACTAGATTTAGATCTCAATTTTGGGAGAGTCTTCAGAACAGTCTTGGAAGTAAGCTGAGATTCAGTACTGCATTCCATACGCAGACAGATGGACAATCGGGGAGGACTATTCAGATATTGGAGGATATGTTGAGGTCATGTGTGCTTCAGTTTGGAGGTTCTTGGGAAGATCATCTACACTTGGTGGAGTTATCATACAATAATAGCTACCAAGCTAGTCTTAAGGCCAGCTCCGTATGAAGTCTTGTATGGCCGAAAGTGTAGGTCACCAGTGTGTTGAGATGAAATTGGTGAGAGGAAGCTTTTGGGACCGGAATTGATCACGAGAACTGTTGATGTAGTGGCTCAGATCAGGAAGCATTTGCAGGCAGCACAGGATAGACAGAGGAAATGGGCATACATTCACAGGAGGCCATTGGAGTTCGAAGTGGGTGACCATGTATTCCTCAAGGTATCACCATGGAGAGGTGTTATCTGATTTGGAGGAGGGGGCAAGCTAAGCCCTAAATTCATTGGTCCGTTCGATGTGGTGGAGCGAGTAGGCAAGATGGCCTATAGACTCACGTTGCCGCCAGCTCTTTCTGGAGTACATGAAGTCTTCCATGTTTCTCAACTCAGGAAGTATGTCAGGGACGATAGTCATGTTATTGACTACTCAGAGTTGTCGTTTCGACCAGATTTGTCCTGTGAGATTCGTTCAGTTTCGATTGTGGACCGACGGGAAAAGATTTTGAAGAATAAGGTTATTAGGTTGGTTCGTGTTGCTTGGAATCCTCACTCGCCTGGTGAGTCGACTTGGGAGCTTGAGGATGAGATTCGGAAGAAGTTTCCCCATCTTTTGTGTAGTCCATCTCTTTTCTTCGAGGTTACCCTACTACCACTTGCTTAAATTTTGAGGATGAAATTTTATTGTAAGGTGGGTAGGATTGTAACTACCGTTTTCATTCTTTTCATTTTTCTTCTCTTTTGTAATATTTTTATTTGCAATTGAATAAAATACTCTATTTTTTTTCTTGATATTTTAATTAAATTCTTGTTCATGAAATTCTTTGTTCTTCTTGTTGAGCCATTTCTTGTTAATTCTATTTTTATTTTTATTGTGGGTATTTTATTTGAACCATATTATTTTTATTTCATCTCTTATTGAACCCAAAACCCAATCCTAATTGTTTCTAAACCCAAACCCATTATTATTGGATCCTAAACCATTAACCCAACATCCTAATTATATTCTATAAATACAACCCTAATACAAACCCTAAAAACAAAAAAATACAATTTCTTGCTGTCTTCTCTATCCTCCCGCTTTCTCTCTCCCCGTCCTGCCACTGTTCATCTCTCCCGCCTAAATTGCGAGCTGCTTCTCCAACCAAACTCCGGCGACCCCCCAGCCGTCGACCTTCCCGATCTCTGGCAACCCCCATCGACATCGACGCCTCCAATCCCGATCGTCTCTGCTGCCGCTCCACAGTTTTCCCGTCCAAAATAGAGCAACCAAACCCCCGCTCTGTTCCTGATCGACGCCAGCACAGTGCCGCCCAACCCGCCATCAGCCACTATCCCGTCGATGCCTCTGTCCACCGCTAGCAACGTCGTCGAGCATGCTTAGCTTTACTGTTTCTGCTACGGTCTCTCTTGTCACCAACTCCATCTGGAAGCTGATCACTCTGGTCTGCAATTAATAAATTGTCGAAAGAGAAAAAGAAAATAAACTCCCGTCAATGCAAGTTACGGACCGCTTGTAGTGCAGGATACAAGTATAGACCAAGGGTAAACAAATATGGAACAACAGCAGAAACTAACATAGCATGGAATAGGCATATCACAGAAATATAATATCTAATATGAATCAGGAAAACAAATCAGGTAGCATGGTATACTAACAGATACAGATAACAGTGTCAAGTGTCAACAGTATGCAGACAGGTATACGGATAGCAGTATCAGATAACAGTCAAACAGTAACAGATAACAGTGACCAGTAACATGTAACAGATAACAGTTAACAGATGTCAGTTCTTACAGTCTTGTGTTTATTACTATCTAGGTAGCACTTCATGCGCCCCATGTTTTTATCACATGGTTGCTTCATTCAAACAAGTTACGTTTAGATTTCGTAGGGGATCATAGAGGGCCGTGTACTCAGGTATCAGTAATCAGACAGTAATTAGACAGTAAGAACATACTGGTCCTCCTCCGAGTACACCTTCCTATAGGGAAGTGTGCAATCAGGTAAGCAGTAACAGTAATCAGACAGTAAGAACCTACTGGTCCTCATCCGAGTACACCTTCCTATAGGGAAGGGCTCAGTCAAGTAATCAGTATAACAATATTGTATCACATAACAGATGCAGTATGGGAAACACAGGCTCCCTTCCAAGTACACATTTCTATAATTTCCCACTACTATATCTTTCCCTTAACCCCGGCTTGGTTATTTATTATTATTATCAGATAGGCATGCATGTGTATAAAAACGAGTAAGAATAGCATGGTATAAACAAATAATAGGTTCAGAGTGACAGATAAACATGTACTGATGATAGACAGTTCATAAAGGAATAGAGCAATGCAAATGCTAGTTCAGGACAACAAGACACTACTGTACTAAAACAGGAATTTTCGTTGCTACAAAAGTACAAATCTGGATCCGTCAAATAATATGGAAAATAGACTTCCGGCCGAATCCAGCGAATATATATAAGTCATATGGTATTTCACAAAAACATAACTCAAAACAGGTTTGAATCCATAAAACACGTTCAGTCAGAAATCAGAGATTTGTATTCAAAGTATGGAAAATAGCATGAAAACTCATTAATTAAATCCATGAAAAATCTAGGGTATTCCCCTATATGTGCAACATCAGAATATAATGTTTCATAATTTTTCAATATAAATAGTTTAGTCAACAAAAATCAGAAAACATCAATATCTCACAAACCATAAATCGAAATCCAAATATGTTGAAAGGGTGATAAAATAGATACAGTAGGCTAACTTTCATATTCACGAAGATTTTAGAAACAGCAAGTAGAATTAGGTTGAAAATCAGGTTCTTTATTGAATAGTATGAAAAATCTGCTAGTATAGTAATTGTTTGGAAACATAAAACGGTTTGTAAAACTCATCAAATGAATCCACAAAAATTCAGAGTTAATCCCAATCAAGTCTAGTCATATTGTTCAAAATATTGGATCAAAATAATACTTTTAGCATCATGATAAAAATAGATTACTCTTCAGAATTTATAGAAAACAAAGTTTGGAAATCTCTCTACATCTCTATAGTAAAATAGACATAACTCACGATCCATAAATTGAAACTGAAATCTGTCAGTAGGGTTGGAAAAGAGACAGATTTCTCTACAGTTCATATTCACAAATAAAATTCATATACTGACCTTAATAGGGTCCAAAATATTGATCAAAAGCAAAGTAATAGAAAAATACAGAATTTGTCCCTCATACACAAATCAACATAGATCATACGAAATTCATCCAAATCAACCCAAACATGAAATATAGTGTACTAGATGTCCAACCAACATGGTATATGGTATTTTACAAGTATTCGATAAGTATATCACGAATAACACATTAAGCACAGATATCTCAAAGTAGCATGAACATATACATCAAAAGTGGTCAACTCTAGGTTGTTTCATGTCATATATATCGTGAGACAACTATGGTCAAATCATCACAATAGAGACAACAGATAACAGAGAATTCACGCACAAATTGTCTCTAGAACCTAACTACACTACAGACGATATTTAGTACTTGTATTTACAAAGGAATTTATTACAAGTTACTTGTCTGAAAGACGACGACGAAAATGACACAAAAGCAAGAATAATGGGAACGGATTCTCGGGCAATGATCTCAACGAGCAATTAAAATCCATGAACCACGACGAACACACGAACGAACGAAACTCAACGAACACACGAACGAACGAACTCGTAAACCCAAGACGAGCACGCGAACTCAACCGAACAACAACGCAACCACGCACACAGCCAAAACCGAGAGTGGACAACACCGATGCACGATGGCAGCAGAGCGGCAGGTGGTTGTTGTAGCTGCATCGGAGAGAACCAATGGTGCCAAGGGGGGTCACCTGATCCTGAGCATCGGCTGGTGCAGCTACCGCAATCGCTCGGTATGGCACAGGGAACAGAGGTCGGGAGAGGGTAGGAGGTGCAAGAGGGTTTTTTTTTGTTTGAAGATGAATAGGCAGGCGGCTAGGGTGACGGGGGTAATGCACAGGGAAGGGAGCAGTAGTATAAATAGGTGGGGTTTTAGGGTTATGCACAAGCCGGGTTGAGTTTTAGTGGGTTTCGGGTTGTGTAGTTTAGGGTATAGGATAGTTAGGCTGAGTATAGGGTATTGGATTAATAAATGGGTCTTGGTATTAGCTTTAAAAAAAGGATTTGGGTTTTAATGGGTATAAGTTAATAGGTGTAAATAGGTGTAGATATTAACATGGTGTTAAGCATATGGGTTTAGGGTTCAATAGAAACCAAAAAGAAATGAGATGGACACCAAATGGATAAATGAAATAGAACATGAACAAATAGAATAAAGAGGATAAAAAATAATAGCATGATCCAACATAGACGAAACAATGGCGGACAAATGAATCAAGAACCCAAATAAAAGATGATAAAAACAATAAAATGAATATATTGAAAACAAAAGATCCAATATACGGTCCAGGAAAAAGATACAAAGAGAGAAATACACCAAAAAGAAAAATACACTCAAAAATACACAAAATGAGTAAACAAGGGTTACAAATCCTACCCACCTAACAAGAAGAATTTCGTCCTCGAAATTCAACAAGAAGGTACATAGGGTAACCCCCAAAAGAAAAGAAAGAACAAAACAAAAACTACTCAAACAGACGAGGAAACTTCTGCTGAATCTCCTCCTCCAGCTCCCAAGTCGACTCACCAGGACGAGTGAGGATTCCAAGAAACACGAACCAACTTGATGACCTTGTTCTTAAGCACTTTCTCTCGCTGATCCACAGTAGCTACTGGCGGAATCTCACAAGTTAAATCCTGTAGCGCCCTGAATTTTCAGTATGATATCTTAGAAATACGTGGCACAATTCCCAGCATCAACTTCAATTGCAATAGTAAACATAGCCAAAAATACAGATAATTTTTATTTCAACTTTTATTACAACAATTTTTACAAAATACAGCGGAATACAAAACACCTTGAATTACAATCTTTTCTTTACAACACATCTTTTTACAAATTTACATAAGCTATAACATCAATTTAGCACAAGCATCCAAACCCCAAGCTCTAAGCACCTACCTATAAAACATGAGGCTGAAGATAATCCCTAACCCCCAAAATTACAGAGGTCAGCCATAACGTTGTGAGTGACATAGAGAAAACAACATAATTAAATCATAAGACATAGAGTCATTAACAACATGTATTAACAGCAAGAATAAATGAAATGAGGAATAACAATAAGTAAAACGAGAAATCATCAAGGAATATAAGATAGTAAATAGTAATACATGAAAACAACAAGTGAGACTAGACTAAGTGTCAAGTGTAGGAAAAACAGAAAACAACAAGCATAAAAACAAGTCAAGAAAATATCAATACTATATGCTGACTCTCTAATGCATACTTGTCGAATTCTATGCATTCCATAGTACATAGGTCCGGTGCAAGCCCTTAACGATCTCCACTTTATAAGGTTAAATCCCTCGTTATGCAACTAATCCTATTACGGTGATGCAAAAAAAATCCAGAATATTCCACGAATAGGCACCACAGCCCTCGATGCGCAAGCATCATGTAAGAATAGCTCTAAAACTGGAGAATCACCTCCCAACTGTGTACCCCACGAATAGGCTTGCAAGGCCTTCGACGTGCAGATACACTAGGTACATTCTGTGAATAGGCCTGCCGACCCTCGACACGCGAATGCACCCTGCATGCTCCGTGAATAGGTCTGCAGACCCTCGACACGCGAACATACAAATATCCTCTCGAGATAGAACAAAAACAGTCTTGGAACGCATCCGTTGGACTAAATAGACCAAGAGTATATACTCACATTTTCCAAGTTCCATCACATCTCTACTAGTACCTGTCCTTAAGTTGGTTATTATTAAAACACAAAAATCCTCATCACTAGAGTTAGTATATCCTGCCAGACTTAAATACTCAACAACAACCCCAACACCCAACTGGTCTAAATCAACAAATCTCAACTGCGGGTTCACAGGACTCCCACTCAACTCCTAGAGATATCATCAAGACCAAAACTCACAAATCTATCGTCAAATCGATCATATGAAGAAACTTCTCCAATCAACAAAAACCCAAATCTTATATAAAATTCCAGAATCCAAATAAATATTAAATCCATTGAATAACTAAAAACCATATTTTAAAGTTGCAGAACATCACAAAACATCAACTTCTTTGAAAACGCGTATAGCTCAATAAGGTCCAAAAGAATACATTTAAAGTTCCAACATAAATCTCTATAAAACATTTAAATCTGTAGTAAAACATCTTTTTAAAACAATATAACATTGAAGGAACAATCGAACAAAGAAACATCAGAAAAACTCAAGAAAACATCAGTAACAGTCGACTGTAAACAACAGTCGGTCGACTGTCTAGAGCGAAAATCCAAAACTTCGAGAAAACATCAAAACAGAGTAGAGACAGTCGACTGTAAAAATGGGCCAGTCGATTGTTCTGTGCGAAATTTTGAGAAAGCGAGAAAACACAGCAGCCAGGTAGCAACGGTCGACAGTAAAATTCAACCGATCGACTGTCGACCTGCAGACTGGGGTTTTTAGTTGTGCACATTTCAACCGATACGGAGTTTTACTTTATGAAAACGAATTCTGTAAAAAGCGTATTTCTGATATGATCGAATACAACTTATAGGATATACAAAGATCCATAAAAACTAATCAAAACCACTTGAATTAATCAAAATAGCAATTTTTTGATTCTTTTCAAAAAGAAAACGAATTTGTGCATATATCAAAAGTAGAGTTTGTAAGAATCGATTATATATCGGAATAACTTCGTATTTTGTTCCAAGCAATATCAATACCAAAATGAGTTGAGATATAGTCAAATCCTTCGAAAAACACATAAAGACTAAATTTCTTCAAAAACAATGAAATACGATATTCATGTAAATTCATTGTGCATGTTCGTGCACCAAAGAAAACTTCACAAATCCATCGATTAGAAATAACAACATATTCAGATTTAATCTTAGTATTTTAGAAATCCAAATTCAAATGAAACCTTTCACAAATCACAAAATCCTCAATTTAGTTGTATTACATTAAGTCCAATTCAATTTATCCCAAATCCAATTCTCAAGACATGATCTCTTAATTCATTAGTCCTCCTCAAACTTCCTCAAACTCAATCACCATGATTAATTCATGAACATAAACAAATTTAACATTTCCATAATCAGGTTGCGTTCATCCAAACTCAATAATAACAAAAATCTCATCTTTAAATCAAAATATGCATAACATCCACCATACTCAAACAAATTAGCGTAAATCTAAAAGAAATAGCCTACTCATGATTTAGAATAGGTTCTTTAACAATCTTAAATCATCTCTATGCAATTCTACTCATAAATAACTAGGTTTTCATAAATGATCAATTTTAAATCATCAATTCATCCAATCCATCATATAAATTCATACCCAAACCCTAGCATGCTTTCTAGTAGATGAAACACCACATACAACATTCAAAGAATAAAAAAAAACAATTATATCACTCATCTTGTTGAGAAATCGAACGAAGACAAATAGAAAATAAGAAAAGCCTCTCATTCGCAAGAAATCCAAGATCTTCTCTTTAAATCTCCAAGAAATAATAATAATAATGTCACGCCCTGCTTCTCAAAAAGAATACGAAATACGGATACGTAACAAAAGTCCAGCGAATGATTTTCGTCATCCATAAGCTGTTTAAGAATCTTTACAACATATCACAATATAATCAGAGTCGGAAGCCAGAAAAGTCATCCACATGCACATATGACCCAAATACCAACAAGAATACTTGAAATTAAATATATTAATCTCAAATAGTCATAATTTGAATAAAATAGATATCCTGGGTCATACTGCCCAAACACAAAGAATACAAGTAACAGATACATTGTTCAAAATGAGCAACAGAAAATAAATGAAGATAGCAAAAAGCTCCTGCCAACTAGAACTTTAGATCACATACTCCATCGGGCAGCTGATCACCAAAATCTGCAATTGATAATTGCAGGAGAAGGAAAGAGAAAACAAGTATCCGTCAATTGCAAGTTACGGGCCACTTATAATGTAGGATACAAGTACATGGGAAAAAACTAAACAAATCTAAATAATAGTAGAAATAGGTATAGCATGGTATAGCAGAATCAACTAGCATGATATACTAACATGTGTCCAGTACAGTGTCATATGGCAACTAAAAGTATCTAGTAACAGTAAGCTCAGTACACCAGTGAATCAGGATAACAGTATAACAGTATCAGTCCAGTATCAGTCTAACAGTATCAGTCTAACAGTATCAATCTAACATTATCAGTCTTATGTTCTTACAGTCTTGTGTGTATTACTAGCTAGGTAGCACTTCATGCATCACAGTTTTTACAACATGGTTGCTACAACAAACAGTTTCGTTTTTAGATTTCAAGTTGACCATAATGGGACAGTGTACTTAGGTATCAGTAACAGTAGTAGCAGTAACAGTAACAGTAACAGTAACAGTAAGAACCTAGTGGTTCTCTTCTCCTCTACACCTTCCTATAGGAAGTAATGTAGACAGGGTCAGATAACAGTAACAGTAACAGTAGCAGTAACAGTAACAGTATGGAACACTAGTTCCCTTTCAAGTACACGTTTCCATATTTTCCATTACTAGATCTTTCCTTAAGAAACCCCGGCTTGGTTACTTTTATTATGGTCATCAAACAGACATGAATGTGTACGAAATAGCATCAAACTAACATGGTATAATCAGTATTAGGTACAGGGAAAACAAATAAACATGCATAGATGATATATAGCCATATAAACGAGCAAAATAGTGTATGTTCATATTCAAGGACAGCATGACAGTACAGTACTAAAACAGTGAATCTCGTCGCTACAGAAATGTAAATCTGGATCCTTCGAAGAATCTGAAAAATAGATTCCCAATCGAATCCAGCGAATATAAATAAGTCATATAGTAATTCATAAAATCATAACTCAAAACTGATTTGAATCCAGAAAACATGTTCAGTCAGAAATCAGTAAAACGAATTCTCAGTCCGAAAAACAACATCAAAACCTCTCAAATAAATCCAAAAAAATTCTGGGGTATTCTCCTATATGTCTAAAGTCAAAATATAAAGTTTCATAATATTCCAGTAAAATTAGTTCAGTCATCAAAAATAAGAAAAAATCAAGAAACGATAGTTTGGAAAATCTGGAATTCCCAACACTGCTGTACGAAAACTGAAGTATCTCGCAACCAGGGAAACAAAATCCAAATCTGCCAAAGGGCGATGAAAATAAATAAAATATACTAACTTTCATATTTCACAAATATTTTTCATAAAGTACAAGGAAACATAGTAAAAATAAGGTTCTTTATAAAACATCGAGCAAAATACAGCAAGTATAGATTTAAAAAACGAGCATGAAACATCACATAAAACTTATCAATAAAATTTACCAAAATTCTGGGTAAACCTTAGATAGGTATAGAAAAATTGACCAAAGTTTCAGATCAAAATAATATACGTAGCATAGTTCTTTAAAATGGTTTGTCATCAAAATTACTGAAAAACAGAATCTGGAAAAGATCGACACTTCTGTAGTAAAATAGTCATAACTCACTCATACGAAAACAAAATCAAGTAAGGTCAGAGGGGTTTGAAAATAGACGAAATTATCTAAAACTCATGTTTTATACCGAAATTAAGATACTGACTTCAAGATAGTCCAAAACAGCAAACAAAACAGAACAACGACAAAATACAGATTTCTCCCTTGAAAACAAAATCAACATATATTCAAGAAAATTGATCCAAACACATACAAACATAAAATCGGGTCTACCAAATGTCTAAATATCATGAATTAGAGTATCTAACATGTCCACACCAAATATAATACATGGGCCTCAACCAAATCACGAATTCTCACAACTAGTCTCACATACATGAACAAAGTCAAGAACGGGTAAACCTAAGTTAATTCATGTCAAGATTTGTGTCGTGGGTCATCTATGGTCAAGTTTTCACAATAGAGACAAAACCCATCAAGGAAAACACAAATAAGAGTCGTCTCTAGACCCAACTACACTATAGGTGAACTTTTTGACTTGTATCAAATAAATGAATTGGAGTACAAGTTACTTGCCTTAAATCGGGATGAAAAACGATGAACTCAAAAGTAGGAGCAAAGTCCACGAACGAAAATCCACGAACTCATGAACGATCCACATGCGCACTCGAGCACGCGCAAGAAACTCCGAGAGCAAGAGAGCCCGAGACGGCGGATGGAGAGACACGAGAGAGAGAGAGAGCGATCCACATGCGCACTCGAGCACGCGCAAGAAACTCCGAGAGCAAGAGAGCCCGAGACGGCGGATGGAGAGACACGAGAGAGAGAGAGAGAGAGAGAGAGAGAGAGAGCACAGAATAGGGTGCAAGGGTTTGGAAAACAAGAAATATGCAGCAAGGATGTGAATATATATATAAGGATGTATAAGTATATTAGGGTTGAAGGAGAAGAGGTGCACACAGCGGCTCCAGCAACAGGAACGGGTCGGGTTGCCCTTGGTGCAACCGGGTCTGGAGGGGTGGAAAAAGTAGCTCCGGTAGTTCGCAGGTAAGGATTGGATGGTTTTAAACTAGGAAGGTAGGTATATTTGGTTAGGGATGTTAGGGGATTAATTTAATTGGGTGGGTTATAATAGAATGTATGGTTGCAAACAGAGCTTTATGATCCAGGGGTAAATAGATATAGGTAATGGATATAGAATGGTATAATGGGTTAAGTAAATATGGGTTTTGGGTATTAGGGTATTTAGAATTTAAATTAAAAAATGGATTTTAGAATCCAATGGGAAAATAAACTAATCAATAACATAAAATAAGATTTATAACAAAATGTAGTTTGCATTAAAACATAGAGTTTAAAATAGATATAAATACAATTAGCACATAAAAATAGATTTTCAATAACCGGCCAAAATTAATAGTAAAATATCAGTAATAAGATTTGTATAAAAATCATAGGAAATTGTTACAAATAAGATTATTTATCGAAAATAGATTTTTAATAGAAGATTCAAAAGTACATTTTGACAAAATAATTTGAAAACCGGAAAAATAATTTGTGAAAATTTTTAAAATACAGGAAATACACAAAATACATTTTTGGAAAAACAGGGGTTACAAATAAAATCCTTTGTGTTGTGCAGCGAAAGACGGCTACACTCCACCTTTTAAATAGGTCGGAAATCAAGAGAATTAGGGTTCTGAACACATTTGCAAAAATACTCCTTTTAAAATATACCTTTACATAAATAGATCCCCATAATAGGAAATTAGTTAAAACCAATTTAATTGAGGTTAAAGACCAAAAAGACCCCCACTAGCATCAGCCGCACTGTAGGAAACACCCAGAAAACAAATTTACACTTTTACCCCTAAAAATGACAATTTTGCAAAAAGATCATCTTTTATCGAAACTTGTAAAATAAGTCAAATTCATCAAAACAAAAAGTAAACTTTTTAACCCTGAGTTGGCTAAGCATTATACCCAGCCCAAAAATCTAAAAATCTGGAGTTTTCGTTGCAATTGGCAATTTTGCACAAAAGTCATTTTTTTGTAATATTTGCAAATAGGTCCAATAAATATCAGAAAATTCAGAAAATGCACAAATAATATCTAATAATAAATAATGATTTTTCACAAAATAGTTTTTCAATTTGAACTTTCCAAGAAACATTTGCACGTGTTTTGCACGTGTAAAAAGATAAATTTTCTGAAAAATACTTATTAAATCTCCAAAAATCATTTTAATTTATTTATTAATCTTAAAAATAATATTAAAAAAATATGGGATACTACATATCCGGCCGAACGGTCAACTCAGAATAGTCGATCACGTGGCTCTCATCTCGGATATATCTCCTGAATTGTTTGACATGGAAAACATCGTGCACTCCTGATAAAGCTGGCGGCAATACAAGACGATAGGCCACCTTGCCTACTCGCTCCACAATATCAAACGGTCCAATAAACCTAGGGCTAATTTTGCCCCCACCACCAAACCGAATGATACCGCGCCAAGGCGATATCTTTAGGAAAACATGGTCACCAACCTCAAACTCTAAAACCCTTCGATGGACGTCAGCCCATCGCCTCTGCCTATCCTGAGTTGCCTGCAAGTGCTTCCTAATCTGAGTCACGGCATCAACTATCCTGGTGAACAACTCCGGACCCAACAACTTCCTCTCACCAATGTCATCCCAGCACACTGGTGATCTGCACTTCTGCCCATAAAGTGCATCAAACGGTGTAGCTTTAATACTGGCCTGAAAGCTGTTACTAGAACTCTACGAGATGCAAGTGTTCCTCCCATGTTCTACTGAACTACAGCATACAGGACCGCAACATGTCCTAAAGAATCTGGATGGTCCTCTCTGAACGTCCATCAGGCTGGGGATGAAAAGTTGTACTGTACTTTAATTTGCTCCCCAAACTGCTCTGAAGACTCTCCCAGAACTGAGATCTAAATCTCGTATCCCGGTCGGATATGATACTAACTGGAACCCCATGAAGTCTGACAATCTCTTGCATGTACTTCTCAGCTAGGCTCTCCATAAACTGCCCGACACGAAAGAAAATGAAGTGAGCACTCTTCGTCAAACGGTCGACAATCAACCAAATGACATTATGACCCTTAGGACTCCTCAGCAAAGCGGTCACAAAATCCATAGTGATATGCTCCCACTTCCACTCCGGAATGGAAAGCGGTTGAAGAAGTCCGGCGGTCCTCTGATGCTTTGCCTTCACCTGCTGGCAGATCAAACACTGAGATACAAACCGAGCCACAACCCTCTTCATACCATGCTACCAGAAATGAAGCTTCAAATCCCGATACATCTTAGTACCGATAGGATGGATAGAATATGATGACTGGTGGGCTTCCTCAAGCAACCTCTGACGAACTTCACCCTTCGGGACACATGACCTGGACCCAAAACGAAGCGATCCATCAGTATGAATAACCATGTCCATTCTGGAACCAGACTCAACCTCAATTCGAAAACCTTACAACTGCACATCACGAGCGTGTGCCTTTTTGATCTGATCAACAAGAGACGACTGAAGCTGGAGCACCAAACAACTTCGATCAGAACTCAGCAAAAAAAAATCCAACTCCAACCTCCGCATCTGCTCTATCAAATCCTTCTGTTGAGTAAGGAACATAGTTGCTGATCTCCTGCTCAAAGCATCTGGCACCAAGTTTACTTTACCAGGATGGTATTGCAAACTGATGTCATAATCGGCCATAAGTTCCAACCAACGCCTTTGCCTCATGTTTAACTCCTTCTGGGTGAAGACGTACTTGGGACTTTTGTGGTCTGTAAAGATCTCCACTCGGTCTCCAAGTAAATAATGTCTCCACAGTTTCAAAGCATAGATCACTGCTGCTAACTCTAAGTTATGAGTCAGATAGTTCTTCTCATCTAGCCTCAACTGCTTCAATGCATACACAACGACTCGGCCCTTCTGCATCAGAACTGCTCCAAGACCCTTAATAGAAGCATCACAGTGAATTACAAATCTGCCTGAACCATCTGGAATAGTCAACACAGGCGCTGATGTCAACCTGCTCTTCAACTCAGCAAAAGCCTCACTGCAAACCTCAGACCAACAAAACTTCTGATCCTTCCCAGTCAGCTTAGTCAATGGTCCTGCTATCTTCGAAAAATCTTGGACGAATTTTCGATAATAGCCAGCTAAACCAAGAAAACTCTTAACCTCTGAAACTAACTTGGGAACAGGCCAATCCTTCACAGCCTCAACCTTCGAAGGATCCACAGAAATACCATCGCCTGAGATAATGTTCCCCAAGAAAGAAATCTTGTCGAGCCAGAACTCGCACTTGCTGAGTTTCCCATAGAGCCGATTCTCTCTCAAAGTCTGCAGAAGCACTCTAAGATGCTCAGCATGATCTTTCCGATTCCGAGAATACACCAAAATGTCATCAATCAAAACCACCACAAATCTATCCAAGAACTGGGAAAAGACCCGATTCATAAGACTCATAAATGCAGCAGGCGCGTTCATAACCCCGAACAGCATCACAAGATACTCATAGTGCTCATATCTGGTCCTGAATGTAGTCTTCTGTATATCAGTCGCCCTCACCTTGACCTAATGACACCCAGAACGAAGATCCAACTTCGAGAAAATAGCAACTCCACCCAACTAATCAAATAAATCATCGATCCTAGGCAACAGATACCGGTTCTTCACAGTAACACTGTTTAGTTCCCGATAATCCACGCGCAGTCGACGACTACCATCCATCTTGTTGACAAAAGGGACTGGAGCACCCTAAGGCGACACACTGGGTCTGAAGAACCCCAAATCAAGCAACTCCTGAATCTGCACCTTAAGCTCTGCTAACTTAACCGGTGCCATCCTATAGGGACTCTTCGATATAGGCATCGTACCCACCTGAACTTCGACACAATTTGGACATGAATTAACTTAGGTTTTACCAGTTCTTGATTTTGATCATGTATGTGAGACTTTTATGAGAATTCGTGATTTTGTGGAGACCCATATGATATACTTGGTGTGAACATGCTAGATACCCTAAATCATGATGTTTGAACACTTGGTAGACTCGATTTCATGTTTGGTTGTGTTTTGAACAAGTTTTGTATGATATATGTTGAGTTGTTAAAGGGAAAAATCTGTATTTTGTCGCTGATTTGTTTTATTTGCTGTTTTGGACTGTCTTGAAGTCAGTATCTTAATTTCGGTATAAAACATGAGTTTTAGATAATTCTGTCTATTTTCAAATCCCTCTGACCTTGCTCGATTTCGTTTTCATATGACTGAGTTATGACTGTTTTACTACAGAGGTGTCGATCTTTTCCAGATTTTATTTTCGATGATTTTGATGACTAAATGATTTTGATACTGATGCTACACATATTATTTTGATCCAAACTTTGGCCAGTGTTTCTTTATTTAGTTAGGGATTACCCAGAATTTTGGAAGATTTTATTGGTGAGTTTTATGTGATGTTTCATGCTCGTTTATGAAAACTATACTTGCCGTATTTTGCTCGCTGTTCTGTAAAGAACCTTATTTTCACAATGATTCCTTTTACTGTATGAAAAACGTTTATGAAATATAAAAGTATATTTTATCTATTTTCATATCCCTTTGGTGGAATTGGATTTCGTTTCACTGGTTGCGAGATATCATAGTTTTCGTACAGCAGTGTTGGAAATTCCAGATTTCGCCAAACTATGGTTTCTAGATGTTTTCTTATTTTTGATGATTGATCTAATTTTACTGGAAAATTATGAAAATTTATATTTATATGCTGGACATATAGGGGAATACCCCATATTTTTTGTGGATTTATTTAATGATTTTTGATGCAATTTTCCTGTTCTTGAATTTGTTTTCCTTGATTTCTGGCTGAACCTATTTTCTGTATTCAAATCAGTTTTGAGCTGTGTTTTTGTGAATTATTATATGACTTATTTATATTCGCTGGTTTTGTGTGGAAGTCTCTTTTCCAGATCTTTCGACGGATCCATATTTGGATGTTTATAACACTTAGAATCACTATTTTACTACAGTATGGTCTTGCTATCCTGAACTTGAGATTTGTTTATTTTATTCTTTTATGAGATATCTTGCACTCGTACATGTTTACCTTGCAACTTGAACTTGTCACATGATCATGCCATGTTATTCTTGATATATTTTGCACATATACATGCTTGTTTGACATTAATAATAAATAACCAAGTCGGAGTTTAAGGGACAGATCTAATAGTGGATAATTCAGAAACGTATACTCGGAAGGGAATCCACCGATCCTACATGATTACTTGAGACATGATACTTGACACGTGATTACTTGATACTTGCACGCAAGACACGATACTTGCCACTTGCACAACTTGATATTTGATTACATGATACATGATACTTGGAGCTTGGAGCTCGATTACTTGACTTGTCTCCGAGTATACTGCCCTCTATGGTCCACTATGAAATCTAAAGATAAACTGTTTGTTGTAGAAACCATGTAAGGTGGGCTGCATGAAGTTCTACCTAGATAGTAATCACTACAAGACTTGAAACATGATACTTGAACTTGATACTTGAACATGATACATGCTTGTTTGTTACTTGAGTACATGATACATGAGACTTATTTACATGAGACTTGATACATGACACTTGATACATGATTACATGATACTTGACTACTTGACACTTGATTCATGTCCATTTACACTTGTTTACTTTGCCATGCTAGTTGTTTATTTTGACATCATACCTATACCATGTTGCTAGTTAGTTTCCCCATGTGCTTGTATCCTACATTATAAGTGACCCGTAACTTACAATTGACGGGTACTTATTTTTCACTTTTCCTCTTTCCTGCATTCGTTGAATTGCAGATTATGGAGAACAGGTTCTAGATGGTATCGGAGACATGAAGTATTAGTACTGCATTTTATTATTATTATTTCTTGTAGCTTGCTTGAACAATATTATATTTTTGTACTTGGATTTATTCTGGTATTTGGGCGATGTGACCCAAGATATTTGTTTATTCAGATCATGACTATCTGAGATTTATATATTTGGTTTCAAGTATTCTTGTTGGTATTTTGGCTCATTATGTGCATGTGGTTGATTCTTTTGCTTCCGACTCTGATGATTCTTATGAATATTGTAAAGATTTCTTGCACAGCTTATGGATGAAGGAAATTATTTGCTGGGCTTTTGTTGCGTATCCGTATTCCGTATTCTTTTTGGAAAGCGGGGCGTGACAAGTGGGTTGCCCCGGAATAAAAAGAACATGAGCAGAAAAATAGCAAACAAGGATGATACCCAAGATGGAATCAAAGACAAGGAAACATGGAATGGTTGAACAGGGGAGAGGAAAAACACAATGCAGAAAGAAAATAAAGCAAGACAAAAAGAAAGATGCAAAAAGAGGAACAACAAAACAACAAAGCAAAGATATCTGCAGCAACCACTTCGGCTGACTCCGCATCTGCAGTAATTAGGTTGAAAGCCTGACCTCTCCTCGAAACAGAGGTCCTCTAACCGACAATCTAGCGCTGAGGATGAAGCGGTGGCCTAACAGGACCACTAGCTGGAGCCACCGGCTGAACGGGACCCCTGGCTGGAAGAGCCAACTGCTGCCGTGGTTGCGGACAATCCCTCACAGAATGATCAGCGGCGCCACAACTAAAACACCGGCAGTTGACGCACCAGCAGTTCTTGCGGTCATTCCCAGACATCTGGCAGAAGTCACAAAAACCACCCGTCTGGGAACTAACAGAAGAGTAAGGAGCTAGCCTGATAGGACGGGTGGGAACATGCCTCCGAATTGGCCCACCACAAGGCCTAGCAACCACAGAGTGCGGAACAATCCGCTGGGAAGGAGCCAATCCACCACGAGCCTGCTTATGAGCTGGAGCTGCATCAAGAGCTTCTGCATAAGTGCGCAAGCGAAGGGAGACAAGCTGCACCCTAATCTCTCGCTCAAGCCCCAATATGAATCTACGAGCCCTGTCCTCTTCGTTTGCCAAAAGAAGGGCAGCGAAGCGGCCAAGTCTTGTAAATTTAGCTGCATACTCGTCCACAGACCTAGAACCCTGTTTCAAGAAAGTTCCATGTTACAACATTGCATTGACAATATGTAACAAAATTTCAATAATAGAAATAACGATTAACCTATTTTTGGGCCAGGAATTGTTGCTCCATGTCAAGTCTAGTGCTGCTAGGAAAGAACTTCTCTAAGAAGCCCCTAGTGAAAGTGGCCCAAGTGATCGATCGTTCGAGCATTTCGGACTCAGACCTCCACCAAATATGAGCAAGATCCACCGGCTGGATGGCCACCACATCCACTCGATCTGCATCTGCAACCCTAGCTGCCAAAAGCAGTTGCTCTGTCCGGATCAACCACTGTTCAGCCTCCAAAGGCATCTTAGTACATGAAAACCTGTCGGGATGCAGCCTCATGAAGTCCGTGACTGTACCCGACGGGGAGGAAGAGCTGCCTGCATAGGCACAACGGACGGCGGAACCCAAGCAGCTTCCAAAGCAGCCAGCACCAAGTCACTGTGGTTCTGCTGCATATTGATTAAGCGCTCAAGCACAGTGGTAACAGCCTCAATCCCAGGATGATCATCCTGGGAACGAGAAATAAAATCTCTACGAGCCATAGTCTGAGCAAATCCATAAATAATTAGCATCCAGATCAAAGTTGATAATAATTCAATTATGCATGCATGGTTTGTAAAATGTTGAGCCGATCCCAGTTCGAGCCAAGTTTGTCTAATATATTAGGCAACTAATACATTAGTTAAACCTGGACTCTGATACCACTAAAAACCTTGTCACGTCCCGCTTCCTAAAAAGAAATACGGAATGCGGAATATGATATTTCGTCCTCTATAATATGCATATTGGTATATCTTCTCTCAAATATATCATTCTACTGTAGCAAAAAAGCTAAAAAAATGGATAAATACCACACGACTACAGCGCTCTAATCGGTAAAAAATACATGATATTCATGTATGCCACACGACTGTGGATGCTCTAATATCAACAATTCTAGCCATACTAGATGAATCAAGACTAATTTATATTACTGCTGTATCTCATGCACCTTCGATCTTCATTAACCATTAACACATGCTTAGCACATGCAATTTATATTTGGGTAAATATTCGAAGATTTTTTCTTTGTTCTAAAGAAATATTCTAAGACCATTTTTGAAGTGTTTCATTACTAATGAGAAGCAATTAGCGAATTCTATATTTTAAGAATTTGAGAAGTTTAGTCTAAAAAAAAATCAAGAAGATGAAGAGTTTAGTTAATACTAAACACCAGCGCCATAGCTAAAACGCCGGCGGTTGACGCGCCAGCTGTTCTTGCGGTCATGCCCAGACATTTGGCAGAATTCACAAAAACCACCCGTCTGGGAACAAGCAGAAGAGTAAGGAGCTGGCCTGATAGGACGGGCGGGAACATGCCTCCGAATTGGCCCACCAGAAGGACTAGCAACCACAGAGTGCGGAACAGTCCGCTGGGAATGAGCCAATCCACCACGAGCCTACTCCTGAGCTGGAGCTGCATCAAGAGCTTCTGCATAAGTGCGCAAGCGAAGGGAGACAAGCTGCACCCTAATCTCTCACTCAAGCCCAAATATGAATCTACGAGCCCTATTCTCTTCGTTTGCCAAATGAAGGGCAGCGAAGCGGCTAAGTCTTGTAAATTTAGCTGCATACTCGTCCACAGACCTGGAGCCCTGTTTCAAGAAAGTTCCATGTTACAACATTGCATGGACAATATGTAACAAAATTCCAATAATAGAAATAACGATCAACCTATTTCTAGGCCAGGAATTGTTGCTCCATGTCAAGTCTAGTGCTGCTAGGAAAGAACTTCTCCAAGAAGCCCCTAGTGAAAGTGGCCCAAGTGATCGGTCGTTCGAGCTTTTCGGACTCGGACCTCCACCAAATATGAGCTAGATCCACCAGTTGGATGGCCACCACATCCACTCGATCTGCATCTGCAACCCTAGCTGCCAAAAGCAGTTGCTCTGTCCGGATCAACCACTGTTCAGCCTCCAAAGGCGTCTTAGTGCATGAAAACCTGTCGGGATGCAGCCTTATGAAGTCCGTGACTGTACCCGAACGGGAAGGAAGAGCTGCCTGCATAGGCACAACGGACGGCAGAACCCGAGCAGCTTCCAAAGTAGCCATCACCAAGTTACTGTGGTTCTGCTGCATATTGATCAAGCGCTCAAGCACAGTGGTAACAGCCTCAATCCCAGGCTGATCATCCTGGGGACGAGAAATAAAATCTCTACGAGCCATAGTCTGTGCAAAACCATAAACAATTAGCATCTAGATCAAAGTTGATAATAATTCATTTATGCATGCATGGTTTGTAAAATGTTGAGCCGATCCCAGTTCGAGCCAAGTTTTTCTAATATATTAGGCAACTAATACATTAGTCAAAACTGGACTCTGATACCACTAAAAATCTTGTCACGTCCCGCTTCCCAAAAAGGAATACGGAATGCGGAATATGATATTTCGTCCTCTATAATATGCATATTGGTATATCTTCTCTCAAATATATCATTCTACTGTAGCAAAAAAGCTAAAAAATGGATAAATACCACACGACTATAGCGCTCTAATCGGCAAAAAATACATGATATTCATGTATGCCACATGACTGTGGATGCTCTAATATCAACAATTCTAGCCATACTAGATGAATCAAGACTAATTTATATTACTGTTGTATCTCATGCACCTTCGATCTTCATTAACCATTAACACATGCTTAGCACATGCAATTCATATTTTGGTAAATATTCGAAGATTTTTTCTTTGTTCTAAAGAAATATTCTAAGACCATTTTTGAAGTGTTTCATTACTAATGAGAAGCAATTGGCGAATTCTATATTTTAAGAAGTTGAGAAGTTTGGTCTAAAAAAAATCAAGAAAATGAAGAGTTTAGTTAATACTAAACACCGGCGCCACAACTAAAACACCAGCGGTTGACGCGCCAGCTGTTCTTGCGATCAAGCCCAGACATCTGGCAAAAGTCACAAAAACCACCCGTCTGGGAACTAGCAGAAGAGTAAGGAGCTGGCCTGATAAAACGGGCGGGAACATGCCTCCGAACTGACCGACCAGAAGGCCTAGCAACCACAGAGTGCGGAACAGTCCGCTGGGAAGGAGCCAATCCACCACGAGCCTGCTCCTGAGCTGGAGCTGCATGAAGAGCTTCTGCATAAGTGCACAAGCGAAGGGAGACAAGCTGCATCATAATCTCTCGCTCAAGTCCCAATATGAATCTACGGGCCCTATCCTCTTCGTTTGCCAAAAGAAGGGCAGCGAATCGGCTAAGTCTTGTAAATTTAGCTGCATACTCGTCCACAGACCTGGAGCCCTGTTTCAAGAAAGTTCCATGTTACAACATTGCATGGACAATATGTAACAAAATTCCAATAATAGAAATAACGATCAACCTATTTCTGGGCCAGGAATTGTTGCTCCATGTCAAGTCTAGTGCTGCTAGGAAAGAACTTCTCCAAGAAGCCCCTAGTGAAAGTGGCCCAAGTGATCGGTTGTTCGAGCATTTCGGACTCGGACCTCCACCAAATATGAGCTAGATCCACCAGCTGGATGGCCACCACATCCACTCGATCTGCATCTGCAACCCTAGCTGCCAAAAGCAGTTGCTCTGTCCGGATCAACCACTGTTCAGCCTCCAAAGGCGTCTTAGTGCATGAAAACCTGTCGGGATGCAGCTTCATGAAGTCCGTGACTGTACCCGGATGGGGAGGAAGAGCTGCCTGCATAGGCACAACAGACGGCGGAACCCGAGCAGCTTCCAAAGCAGCCATCACCAAGTCACTATGGTTCTGCTGCATATTGATCGAGCAGCTTCCAAAGCAGCCATCACCAAGTCACTGTGGTAACAGCCTCAAGCATAGTGGTAACAGCCTCAATCCCAGGCTGATCATCCTGGGGACGAGAAATAATATCTCTATGAGCCATAGTCTGCGCAAAACCATAAACAATTAGCATCTAGATCAAAGTTGATAATTATTCATTTATGCATGCATGATTTGTAAAATATTGAGCCGATCCCAGTTCGAGCCAAGTTTGTCTAATATATTAGGCAACTAATACATTAGTCAAACCTGGACTCTGATACCACTAAAAACCTTGTCACGTCCCGCTTCCCAAAAAGAAATACGGAATGCGGAATATGATATTTCGTCCTCTATAATATGCATATTGGTATATCTTCTCTCAAATATATCATTCTACTGTAGCAAAAAAGCTAAAAAAATGGATAAATACCACACGACTACACACTAGTAGAAAATGCCACAATTGCAACAGAAATTTTCCTTGTAAAAGAATGAAATTCCATAGTTAATGCACATTCGCAAGAGAATTTTTCGCATTCCCTTGTAGTTGTGCTGTTGTAAAATCTCTCCTGGTTAATGCACACATTTGCAACGAAATTTTAATTATCCCTTGCGAATATTAGGTACAATAGAATATCTACAATGAAAGTTGTTTCTTGCTATCACCATCTATAAGAAAATATCTACAACAAATATTTCCATTACAAGTGTGTTTTAAAAGGGATTTTTCCCGTTGCTAATGAACTATTGCTACAGAGGTTCGCAAAGTAGTCATTCCATTGCAATTGTTACCTCACAAATGCAATTGTTACATCGCGAATGCAATTGGACGCATTTTTTCATTAGTGATTTCGTTCGGATGGCTGAATCAAAATTTTAAAAACGATGTATTTCTTCGATGAAGAACATATAATTATTTCACCTGTTGATGTGCACAATTATATAAAGAAAATATAATAATGAAACATATGCAGTTTGAACAAACAATACATATTTAGATAATAGTAAACTTAAGAACACCAAAATAAGCATTAATATTATAAAGTATAGAACATTCTCATTACAAAATTATATATTTGTTTCGACGTGCCAAAATACTAACAGTACATTCTAGAAGGAAATATGAGTTGTCAAACTCTAAGAAATACAACGAATATTTTCAAAAGTACTTCTAACTTGGGGTTTCCTCTTGATCTGGAAGGACGCTTCACAATATTGTCAATCTTTGTTTTCAAATCTTCTCGTGGTGCATCAGGGAGCAGAACTTGGGGTTTCCTCTTTCCATTTGCATGCCCTCTAGGACCAAACTATCCAAACAAAATTTATGCATTAATAAGGATTTTAAAGACAACTAAAACTATGATAAAAAAAAGACAACTAAAACTGCGAAAAGAAATGAAATGAGATCTAAGTGTAATTCTCAAAAGCTTCTAATGAAAAGGTCAGGTGAAACATTGTTATGAATAAATAGACAGTGACCAAAACATGAATATTTGACAAGGCTCTTGATTACCCACTGCAATAATACACTTGGAAGTTTACACTGCAATATATAAACAAACTGATGTCGACCTTGATCATTTGAATCAAGGACAAATAACGCCCCGACTCTTTAAAATATGTTTGGCATGTTAGATACTTAGAAATTTTCATCGTGCTCACAAAGATCATCTGCTGTTAATACTAGCAAGTACCACTGCTTGATGGGAAGTGTTCGAACATAAAGATCTTGAGCAATGGCATAATTTGAACAAAACTAAGCAAAATAAAAAAACTGATTAGTGTGAATTTGAAATGATGAAGTTGAATTAAGATTCAGCTGGTAGCCTACTACTGTGCACAACAATCTAATTAAGAATATAATGTTATAGTGCAACGAAATCTTAGTCCAATATATGCAAAGGGGATAAAAACATGTAACAAAATATGGGCAAGTATTTCAATTTATACTGAGAATAGATAATATTAAATTGGAACTATTAGTAGAATTTTCATGGAAAAGATAAGGGGATAAAGCATACAATTCTGCTGGAGATTTCTGTATCCTTAAAATTTAAGCATCTCCAGAAATCTTCATGCATACTAGCTACTTGCCACTGCTTGCAAGTTGCACCAGCTTTACATAAATTTTTATGGCTCAAAAACGAAAAGACCTGCAATTAAATAAATGTGTCAATGTAGATTGATACACCAAAAGCAAACAACAGTCCATGAAGTTCATAGAGCATACAAGGTGTAATAGATCTTCAGTAAGATCCATTTTGATATCTACATCTTTGATGTTGCTGGTACCAGGCTTATCTCCATAGTCACCTATACCATCATTGAAGTTCATAGAGTGTCCCCTACCGTCATCATCCTGATCTCTACATCTTCCACTACTTCCAGTTTCAGATGAAAATAATGAAGCTTGAACATTGGTGCAGTCCTTGGATGTAAATACACCAGATGCATCACTACCTAAAGAAGGTATGGGAGTGTAGTCTATCTCCCTGAATAGAGAAATTCTTGAAAAGAACAAACACAAGAACATTTCAGATACAAAGTTAAACACTGTCATAAGTTATTCACATTAATACGCCACAGTGAAAGTCCAACCATTATACACTATTAAATATCCCACAATCATCAAATGATCAAATATGGCCACATGTTATATAGAAGTTAACACAAATTGATTTACATGAAAAATACACACCTAGCTTTCTTGAACAACTTAGGTTCACATAATATACAATAAAATTAGTAGAAAAAAGTTGTTTTCAGAATGGGTTTCTGAAATGTGAAGGAGTGGCAGTAGTACCCAATTAGCAGTTGGACTCTCTCAGTTAACAGTTGGAGTTGGACACGGGTATTATGAGAAGAATTGAGAATACCTTCAAACTGTTAGCTCCATGAAAATAGATATTACGAGGTGTTGTTTATGGAGCTTGGAGGTATTCTTAATTAATTTGAACAATCATACTCACATAAAAGATTCCAATTCCTTTATTTTCCTTGCACTGCATATGAAACATCTAAAAGGCTATTATACAAAACCTATGACTTCCCACACATAAATTTTTATCATTCACAAATCCATTAAGTAGTTTGAACACTTGAGCAACTTTTCAACCAAAGTTGCATCGTAACATAATCCTATCTCAATAGGGTATTCTTAATTAGACTAAAAATCCATTCATTTGTTACACTGAGCACTATATACATAACCCCTCCTTCTAAAACCTTTGACAGTTAAACCACTTTTCTTTACAAATATCAAATACTTGAAACAAGTAAACAAATAACTCCACACACAAAACAAATTGACAAAATGAACCTACAAAGTTCCAAATTGATGAGCTGGGCAACACTCAGTTCAACAATCAGACATGATAAAGATAAAATCATACACACAATGGGTTAAAAAGCTACATTGAGGCATTTAGAATAACTGCGGTTGTCTCAACTAAAAGTCAAGATATCTAGATGTATCTAAACTCCACCCTGATCTAATTTATTTCGTACTTCTATCTAAGCTATATTTGGGTGATCAGATATGCAGACTACGACACAAGCTACACTTTGCATACCTCCACTTTGGCCTCCACTAGAAAATAACTCAAGATATGATCCAATCAAGCCCTCAAATTGACAATAACTACTACCATTCTGCTGCTTTTACCAAATAAATTTAGGCCAACAATGCACATCATACATACATTCATAACCATAATATAACAAAACATCTTACATAACTCTCAAGCCACCAAAAATGAGGAAAATCGAAGAGAAAGTCACCTGCCGATGATTTCCGAACTGATGGAATCCTCATCTCCACCTTTTAATTTAGACTTTACTGATGAATAAGAGGTCATGTCTTCAAGTACTGTTTATCATGTTAAACAGTAAACGAATAACAAATCTAAACACCAATACAACTTCAGCATCAAAACTTTCTTCACCACTAATTTACTGAACATACATGATGCCATTAGTTGGAAATCCATCCTCTCCAACTATTTCACAATCTCAACCCTAATAATTATTCTCACAAACCCAAATTCTAAAATTCTCAAATTCATACCTAGGGTTTGAGAGATGGAGGAAGATGATGATGATCAGAGTGACGACGCGATAACGGCGACGGCGACTGCAATGGAGAGGATAGGAAACTTGACTTAGGGTCGACGGGCGACGGCGATGGAGCTAGGACTAGAGAAGGCGGCGGTGGTTGGGCTAGAGATGGCGGTTGGCGTTGGGCTAGAGATGAATACGGCGATGGAGCTAGGGTCGGCATTGGTTTGGATTTGGGATTTTGAGTCGAGTTATTAGGGTTGGGGATTTGAGAAATGAGAAAAGGGAAAATGCCCAAGATTGGGGTATGGAGGATATCATTTTGAGAGAGAGAGATAGATGAATAGTTTTATTTTAGAAAAGTAATTTTACGTGTCTAATATGTGTTTAATATTAAAGATTAAAAAATTATTTTAGTAACGGAATATATTATGTTACAATTGTTCTCTTGCAATTGTTGCAATTGCAACAGATTAATAGAATCTCTTGCGGATGTCAAAAACATTCACAACGAAGGGATTTGTTGTGATTAATTCGTTGTAAATGGTAGCACTAACAAGAGAATTTTGGTACTTGTAAATGATTCGTTGTTATTGCAAGGTTTTCTACTAGTGACAGCGCTCTAATCGGTAAAAAATACATGATATTCATGTATGCCACACGACTGTGGATGCTCTAATATCAACAATTCTAGCCATACTAGATGAATCAAGACTAATTTATAATACTGTTGTATCTCATGCACCTTCGATCTTCATTAACCATTAACACATGCTTAGCACATGCAATTCCTATTATGGTAAATATTCGAAGATTTTTTCTTTGTTCTAAAGAAATATTCTAAGACCATTTTTGAAGTGTTTCATTACTAATGAGAAGCAATTAGCGAATTCTATATTTTAAGAAGTTGAGAAGTTTAGTCTAAAAAAAATCAATAAGATGAAGAGTTTAGTTAATACTAATCGATAAAAATTAAAGAGACAAGTATGTAAAGTATACATATTTTTTTGCATATGTCTCGTGATCATGTGATTTAATAAGCCCCGTCGGGAAATTGAGGTTAGATAAGATAAATGGAGGAACATGGGGTAAATATTCTAAGACCATTTTTGAAATGTTTCATTACTATTGGAGAAGCAGTTAGTGAATTCTATCTGTTGGAAAGTTTGATTTTTTTTAAATATATGTCATTTTTCAAAACTATTTACAAAACGATAATCGTTTTTAAAGTATTTGCGTTCGGAGACTCAACAACTAATCTCGTCGTTCCCAACGGCGAGCTTAGTTATTTTGTCCTCGTAATTGGGAACGACACGCCTAGTTTTATTTTTTTGGAGAAACTCGTCGTTCCCAACGACGAGTTTAATTCAAAATTATCAAACAAGACTCGCCGTTCCCAACAACGAGGTTCTTTATACTAGACTCGCTGTTGGGAACGGCGATGTTATATGAAATTTCATAAAGAGTGAAACTCTGTTGGACTTGCTGAATTTTTCAAAAAAAAACTTTGTTACAACCTCTGTAAAATTTCACATAACCATGCTGACCCAACAATGAGTCTAGTATAAATAACCTCGCCGTTGGGAACAATGTAACACCCCGTGTTAATATATATATATAAAACAATGTAACACCTCGTGTTAATATATATATGACCCAACAATGTGTCCAGTATAAATAATCTTGCCATTGGAAACAATGTAACACCCCGTGTTACTATATATATATAAAACAATGTACCACCCTGTGTTAATATATATATATATATATATATATATATATATATATATATATATATGGGAAATGCTCAGTTGAAAACGGGTTTGTTTTCACGGGTTTGGAAAACAGCGATCTGAGCCATCGGATCGATCATGATCGTGATCAACGGCTCAGATCTGCCTCCCCATAACCCGTTTCAATTGTTGAGCGGAGAGTTATTTTGGGAATTTCGTCCCAAATAACTCTTCGCTGAACAGATTCTAAAAAAAGTAATATAACCAAGGTCGTTGTTGGGAACAACGGCCTAGGTTATAAAAAATTGAATCATAGGCCGTTGTTTGGAACAACGGCCTTGTTTTCAATATTTATAACCTAGGCCGTTGTTCCCACAACGGCCTAGGTTATAAATATTGAAAACAAGGCCGTTGTTCCAAACAACGGCCTATGATTCAATTTTTTATAACCTAGGCCGTTGTTCCCAACAACGGCCTAGGTTATATTATTTTTTTCAAAACGAATCAGACGAAGAGTTATTTGGGACGAAATTCCCAAAATAATCCTCCGCCACTTAAGTCATATAGGGTGATGGGCGGGCTCGATTTGAGCCGCTGATCGCGATCATGAGCGATCCGATGGCTCAGATTCGTATTTTTCAATCCGTAAAAACAAACTCGTTTTCAACTGAGCATTTTCATATATATATATATATATATATATATATATATATATATATATATATATAAAAGAAATAATTGGTTCAAATATATGGCTGTTTGGTATAAAAACTTTGGTATATGTTGCAATTAATTGAATAATGATTTGGAGGGGGGCCACGCGTCCCTTGAGAGGTGACGTGGCCTACCAGGGGCCCATCCCTTGGCTTGGCTGGCAGGAATTGAAAGGAGAGAGAGTTAGAGATATTGTCCCACATCAAGATTTGGCTTGAATAAAATAATACATAAATATAATAGTCTATGATCATGAGTTACCAATTTGGTTAACCATTTTTTGAGATGCAGTCTGTGGTGGACAGTTATACTACATACTATCTAATTTGTCTTCTAAATTGTATAAATTGTTCGAGCTCGGAGCAGGGGTGGACGGTAGATCCTGCACTAGATTGTGCATGCCCTACTAATTAATTGAATAATGATTTGGAGGGGGGCCCACGTTGAATGGCAGTAGAGAAAGCTACTGCACGTTTCATGAGTGTTGGCTTCACTTGAGAGGTGACGTGGCCTACCAAGGGGACCCACCTGGATGCATTGGCTTGGCTGTGTAGAAATTGAAAAGGAAAGAGAGAGTTAGAGATATTGGCCCAAAATCCGAATTTGACTTGAATAAAATAATATATAAATATAATTGCCTATTGTAGTACCCAGTATTTTTTAAAAATATAAAATGAGTTAAAATTGTTTTTTGTGATTTAATAAATATTTATCTAAAAATTTATCTTCTTAAACGTGCAAATATTTTCTCGAGAGGTTCAAAAGCCAAAATTATTTTGGGGAAACTCAGTATTTATTATTTGAGATTATTTGTGATTTTTCTAGATTTTTCTGACAATGCTTGGACCCATTTGCAAATATTTCAAAAAGAAGGACTTTTGTGCAAAATTACCAAATGGGGTGAAAACTCCAGATTTTCAGATTTTTGGGCTGGATATAATACCTAGTCAATTCAAGAGTAAAAAGTGTACCTTTTGTTTCCACACATTAGATATATTTTACAAGTTTTGATAAAAGAGAATCTTTTTGCAAAATTACTATTTGAAGGGATGAAAATGCAAAAAAAAATTCTGGGATTTCCCTACAGTGCCGGCTGATGCTAGTGGGGGATCTATTTGCTTTTTGAACTCAATTAAATTGATTTTAACTAATTTCCTAGTATGAGGATCTATTTATGTAAAGCTATATTTAAAAAGGAGAATTTTGCAAATGTCTTCGAAAAACTCTAGAATCTTTAATCCCGGACTATTTAGGGTGTAGCGCAGCCGTCGTCTTGTTGCACAACACAGGGAATTTTTATTTCTTATTATTTTGGCGTTCTAAAGAGAAGATCTTGGATTTCTTGCTAAGGAGAGGCTTTTCTTACTTTCTATTTGTCTTCGTTCGATTCTTTCAACAAAGTGAGTAATATAATTTGTTTTGTTTTGTCCTTTGAATGTTGTATGTGATATTTTATCTATTAGAAAGCATGCTAGGGATTGATATGAACATATATGATGGATTGGATGAATTGATGAGTTAAAAATTTGATCTTTTATGATAACCTAATTATTTATGATTGAAATTACATGTAGATGGTTTGAGATTGTTAAAGAACCTATTTTAAATCATGAGTAGGCTATTTCTTTCGATTATTGCTGATTTAATTGAGTATGGTGAATATTATGCACAAATTGATTAAATATGAAAATTTGACTATTGATGGGTTGGGATGAATGCAACTTGGCCATGGTAATGTCAAATTGGTTTATGTTCATGAGTTAACTATTGAAAATAATTGTGAATGAGTTTGAGAAATTTGGAGTAGGACTAATGAATTAAAAGATCACGTCTTGAGGATTGGAGACGTGTTAATTAGATTTGGATTTGATGCTTTATGACTAAATTGGAGATTTCGTGATTTTATGAAGTTTTTACTTGGATTTGAATTGCTCAACAATTAAAGATTTAATCTAAACATTGTCTATTCCTAAATTGATTGATTTGTGAATTTTCTTTGGTGCACAAACATGCACGAACACTATTACATGAATATCCTATTGTTTTGAAGGAATTGAATCTTTAAGTGTTTTTCTTGAAGATTTTGGTTATATCTCAACTTATTTTGGTATTAATATGGTTTGGAATATAATACGAAGGTCTTTTGATGTGTGATTGATTCTTAAAAACTTTATTTTTATATATGCACATATTCATGTTTCAATTTGAAGGAATTCATCAAAAAGCTATTTTTATCAATTCAAAGTGGTTTAATTGGTTTTGTGGACTCCTATATACTCTATAAGTCGTATTTGAACATATCCGAATTATACTTTTTACAGATTTGGTTTTTATAAAGTAAAACTTCGTATCGGTTGAAATGTGCACAAACTAGAACTGCAGTCTGTAGGAGTAACAGTCGACCGATGACTTTTACAGTCGACTGCCATTACTTATAGTTATTTTCCTGAAGTTTTGGATTTTTGCTCTGGACAGTCGACCGATGACTTTTTACAGTCGACTGCCACTACTTAGATTTTTATTTCTTGAAGTTTTGGTTTTTTTCGCTCTGGACAGTCGACCGGCTCCGGTATACAGTCGACTGTTACTGATGTTTCTTGAGTTTGCCTGATGTTCTTTAAACGATTGATTCCTTAAATGTTTTTGGGATCTATAACTTACTATTCTATATATCATCTTTTCTACTGAACATATGTTTTCAAAATGTTTTATTGTTGGGCTTGGATGGTTGAGTGTGAGTCTCTAGAGGGTGTGTGAAACCCTAGTATGCCGACATTTAAGTTATTGTGTTATGACCTGTTAAGGCATATTGTTGATCAGTTGTTGAGTTAAGTCCGGTAGGGTACACCAACTCTAGGAGATTCGAAATAAATTAATTGGCTTAAAAAGATAAGGACAGTCACTAGATGGTGATATGATGAAATGAGAACATGGGTTGTGGACCTCAGTATGGCTTTCGGTGTGAGATAATCTCCGGAATTATCGAGGTGTGAGTGAAATAGTCTCCGGAATTACCTGCGGTATGAGATTGATCTCCGAAATTATCGAGGTCGAGGCGCCACTCATGTGGTATTCGTGTGATGAGGCATTATAGCTTGCGGTGTGGGGTATTCTTGAAGATTCACAGGTGTGAGTGAAATAGTCTTCGAAATTATCTGTGGATAGAGTTTGACCTCCGAAATTATCGGGGCATGGGCTAATACTCACAGTTTATCTATATCTCGTAGTAGTCATCGTAGTAGGATTAGTTGCATAGCGAGGGATTAAACCCTATAAAGTGAAGAACGTTAAGGGCTTGCACCGGACCTATATAGAGTGAGATGCATAGAATCCGACAAGTACGCATTAAAGAGTCAGCATGTAGCATTGCTGTTTTCTTGACTTGGTTTTATGCATGTCATTGCATGTTTTCTACACTTGACACTTAGTCTAGTTTCACTTGATGTTTCCATGCTGTAATTGCTGTTATTTCTTATTTCTCTTATTCTCGTTGTTGATACATGTTGCTTATGATACTATGTTTCATGTTTAATTATGTTGCATTTATTTTTATGTCACTTACACCGTTATGGCTGACCCCTATAGTTTTGGGGGTTAGGGTTACCTTTAGCCTCATGTTTTACAGGTGATTGATTATAGCTTGGATTTTGGATGTTTGAGTTTAAGTGATGTGATGGCTTCTGCAATTTGTAAAAGAAATGGTTGTAAAGAAAGAAATTTGTAATTCACGGTATTTTGTATTCCGCTGTGCTATGTAAAGATTAATGTAATGAAAGTTGAAAAAAAAATATTATTGGTATTTGGACTGTGTTTAATATTGCAATTGAAGTTGATGCTGGGAATTGTGCCACGTATTTCTGAGATATCATATCGGAAATGTAGGGCGCTACACCTATGATCAAGAGTCACCAATTTGGTTAACCACCTTTTGAGAGGCAGCCTGTGGTGGGCAGTTTTACTACATAGTATCTAATTTATCTTCTAAATTGTATAAATTGTCCGAGCTTGGGGCAGTGGCGTTACAAACAACGAGTTTTGTTTGAAAATTTTAAACTAAACTCGTCATTGGGAAGGACGAGTTTCTCAAAAAATTTAGAACTAGGTTCGTCGTTCCCAACGGCGAGCACAAAATAACTAAGCTCGCTGTTGCGAACGGCGAGTTTAGTTGTTGAGTCCTCGAGCGCAAATACTTTGACAACTATTCTTTTTTATAAATAGTTTCGAAAAAGGGCATAAATTTAAAAAAATCGAAAAGTTTAGCCTTAAAAAAACAAGAAGATGAAGTGTTAAAAGTGATAAGTAACCTGAGATATATGGGGCTATCTAAGATACCTGCACTCATCCTACATTTAGGTCCGTTTGGAAACATTTTTAGAAGTAAGATAATTATAAATATCTTAACTTTTTGGACCAAAAAAGTTATGATATCTGCAGTTATTTCAACTTCAGTAAAACTTAAAGTTTATTTTAGGCTAAATATAAAAAAAGTACACAAAATTTTGGGCCAGTTTAAAAAAAGTATACTAAGATTTTTTTTGTTTAGAAAAGGACACAATGTTTAAAAAAACTCCACTGGATTAGTTAGGGTTAGGGTTTTTAAAAACCACTTTCATCTTGCATTTGTGTTTAAAAAAACCACATTCATCTTTTATTTGTATTTAAAAAAATATCACTTAACTAATCAGATATTTAAACAAACCCCCCCGAACTAACCCTAACCCTAACTAACTCAGTGGAGTTTTTTTAAACATTATGTCATTTTTTTAAACAAAAAAATCTTAGTGTACTTTTTTTAAACTGGCCCAAAATTTGTGTACCTTTTTTATATTTAGCCTTTATTTACTTGTAAATGTTGCTTTCAAAAATTAACTATAAGTATCAAATTATCTGTAAGTTGTATATCTCGACCTTCACACAAAAGATAGTTACATATATTTAAACTGTGTTTTCAAGTCAAACAAGAGAGAAACCTAGGGGTGGCAACTGGGCCGGGTCAACCGGTGACCCACCCGCGACCCGGCCCACGAACCCGGCCCGCTTAAGAGCTTCATGGGTTCGGGTCGAACCCGGTGAACAGTACCGGGTCGACCCGGGTCGCAATTTACGTGAATCGAATTCGCGAAACCCGGCCCACGAACCCGTTTAATTCGCGAATTGAACCCGTTAACCCGCGGTTCGACCCGCGGGTTTCGACCCGTTCGACCCGTACGGGTCGAACGTTCGACCCGTGACGGGCCGACCGTTCGACCCGCGGATCGAACGGGTCGAAACCCGCAGTTCGAACCCGGGCTGACGCTGGCGTTGGGTCGTTGGCAGCAAACGGCTCTTAGAGCCGTTGCTGTGCAAACGGCTATTTTTTTTTTTTTTTTTTTTTTTTTGGTTTTTTCCCACTTCTAAGCCTATAAATATCCCCTAAAAATCTCAAAAAAAATTACACCTCACTCTCTTACGCTCTCTACTATTATACATCATTTTAAAGAAATTTTTGAACAATTGTAGTATTCATCAAATAATTGTACAAGAAGGCATATACACGATCAAATTTCGGTTGTATCGGAAACAAAATTCAACGTCTTCAACGTCTTCAACTCTCTTCAACCTCTTCTCAACTCTTCAATTGCGGAATCGGCAAAGCGCTCCGCCGCTCCTCCATCTTTTCTATTATATTCTTATTTTCCCGGTTTTTTTTACATACGCGTATTCTACGGTGAACGGTATCAAAATTTCTCTACCTCTCTTGTTAAATTTTTTTTTGCGTTGTAGTTAAAATTATTGTTTGTGTTTTGAACTTCTCTATCTCAACCCTCTTATTTTTTAGAATTTTTTTGTATAATTCACCGCTCGGTCCGGTCCTACATTGTAGTTTTTTTTTACATATTTGAGCACATTACCACATTATGTCTAGATCACGCGGTAGCGGTCGTAGCGGACAAGATTCCTCCTCCTCTTCACGTAGACCACCAATTGTCCCAATTAGTGAGCCCACCCAAGATTACATTGATCCTACTATGGAACAATGGGTACACACGACATGGATGTTGTAGGTGACATTCAATTAGAAGAAGAACAACAACAACAACAACCCGAAACCACACAACTCCGTAGTAGTAGAAAAAGTAGAGGAGAAACTAGCGATTGGCACAAGTTTTATGAGTATATCCCGGACGAACATATTCCGGGTGTAGGTTTGAAAGTGTGTAAAATATGTAGTAAAACATACAAATTCAAGAGGGGTGACGGCACCGGTACAATTAGTAGACACATACAACATAATCATAAAGAACTTCTTGACCAAATACAAGGCCAACAAAAAATTAACCCTAGGACCGGTCAAGTAGATAGCCACCCTTATGATCCCGAACTTGTTCGTCGGGAAATGGCCCGATTAGTCATTAAGGAAGAGTTGCCATTTTCCTATTCCGAGAGTAGGAACTTGGAAAATTTTAATCAAACGGCCTTAAACCCTCATTTTAAAAGAATTCCGAGAAATACTTTCAAATCGAATTGTTTTAAAGTGTACATGAAAATGAAGGACGCTTTGATTGCAATTTTATGGAGTTTAACTTGTAGGGTTAGTTTAACTTCGGATTGTTGGACGGGTGTCAATAATATTCCAACGATGGGAATAACCTGTCATTGGATCGACAATGATTGGATTCTTCATAAAAGAATCATATCACTTGCGTCGTTGCCGTATCCCCATAGTGGCACAGAAATAGCAAACCGTATTATAGAAATATGTGATGTTTTTCATATTCGCGATAAAATTATGCCTATCAGTTTTGATAATGCATCTAACAACAATGTAGCAATTACTACTTTAAAATCTTTATTAAACCCTCCATCTGACAATATTTTTCATGTTAGATGTGCATGTCATATTATAAATTTATGTGTTCAAGATGCATTAAAAATAGCTGATCCATATATACATAAAATTAGAAATTGTGTACATTTCATTGCATTAAGTCCAAGCATTTTACAAGAATGGAAAGCTTGGTGTAGGGTTAGAAATGTTCCTTTTAGAAAATTTCCAAAGGATGTTAGACACCGATGGAATTCTACTTTTGATTTACTGAATGTTGTCACCGATTATAAAGCAGTTGTAAATAATTTTTGTATCGCAAAAAATTTGCACAATTTTGAAATGACTCCCAACGATTGGTATTTTGCCGAAGCTTTGTTGAAATTTTTAGAACCTTTTAAAACTGCAACTTTAAAGTTTTCAAAAATATATGAATCTACTTCTAGTAGCATTTTTATTGAATTAGTTAGCATGATGCAAATATTTAACGAAATGTTAAATGATCCATATATTAGTGACATTGTAATACCTGCATTTCAAAAAATTTTGAAATATTATTTTCCTCCTCCTATGTTGATTTGTGTTGCTACTGTTATGGATCCTCGTATCAAATTAGAAGGTATGAAGAATTTGATAGAAATATTTTTTGGATATTTAGATAACAATGTAGAATTAACAATTGATTGCGCTACTTTTTTAGTTCAGTTTGAATCTACATTAAATAACTTGTATGATTATTATGATAGACGTTTTGCTTCTAGTAGTACAACTTCTGTAGTTAGTTCTTCTTCTGGTAGTTCTAAAGGTAAGGGTAAAAGTAGAATTGGTGATAGAACATTTAGTCTACTTAAACAAATTCAATCTAAAAAACCTAGGACTAATCAACCAAATGAATTAAATTGGTATAACCAACAGGATACTGAGCCTACTCTTTCCCCACTAGATATTTTACAATGGTGGAAAGAACATGAACATACTTTTAGTATTCTGTCTATTATGGCTAAAGATTTGCTAACTCCTCCTATCTCTACAGTTGCTTCTGAGAGTGCATTTTCTACAAGTGGCAGGGTTCTATCTGATTACAGAAATCGGTTGAAGCCCGAGGCGTTGGAGATGCTCGTTTGCACAGAAGACTGGCTGAAGGCTGAAGATAGGACGCAAGGGAAAGCACTATCAAGTTCTACAAGTGGGAGCAACTCGCCCGAAGAACAACAACAACAATAGCTTTTCTTCTTATGTTAAATTAGAAAAATTGTAGTCAATTAAAATTGTACATAAGAAATATGTAATTGTATAAAACTTATTTGTGAATTGAATTCTTCATTTCGTTATAAATTGTTCAAATTGTATCACTTAAATTCATATGAATAAAATTTCAAAATTTGTTGTCAATTTCACTCTTTCAATCTTATTATTATTATTATGATTTTTTTTGTTTATTAGTATTATTACTTACTTAGTATTATAATTAAACATCATTTGGGGATATTTGATTCAATTTGAAAAATTGTAGTATTATTACTTATTAGTATTATTACTGAATTACATACTTAGTATTATAATTAAACATCATTTGGGGATATTTGAAGAATTGTAGTATTATTACTTATTAGTAGTATTACTTACTTAGTATTATAATTTTTTAAGAAATGTAATATTCATCAAACAAAAATATGGTTGTTCACTTGTTTGTATAATTGTATACATCATTTGTAAAATTATTATTATTATTAGTTCAATTTAAGCTACCAAAATATATATATATATATATATATATATTTTATTAAATGGGCCAACCCGCGGGTCGACCCGGCCCAACCCGGGTTGAGCCCTAAAGGGTTCATGGGTTGGGCGGGCCACCCAAATAAGGAATTGACCCGGCCCGCATAAGATGCCAACCCGGCCCGGCCCGCCTACTCGAGCGTGCCAACCCGCACGGGTTGGGCCCGGACCGGCCCGTTCGACCCGTTCGCCACCCCTAGAGAAACCAGTCCATACTGAGCTAATTATTTGGCTGACCCACCTTTTAAGAATATTTGTCAAAATGACCTAGTTTCAAAATTAATTTCACGTATGACCTAATCTGCTTTTAAAATTATATGATACCTTTCCTATATCTCTTTATGATAAACAGATTGTTACAGGTAGTTCCTACAAAGGATCGGACTAATGACGTATACAATACTTGAGTTATCGATATAGATGCTACATAGTCGGTTCTCATTCTTTGTAGGACCTACAAAGGATTAATGCACGATAATCCTTCATAGGAACATACTACAAAGGATCATACTTGAGTTATTTTTTATAGGATGTGTGACCTTTTATTAAATTCTAAAAGTTTTGGGTTTTAGAATAATTTCTACTTTTCAGAGTAAATCTTTAGTTTCTTATTCTACAGGTTATAAATTAGTGTTTTAATCTAGAAAAATTGTATAAATTAAGTAAAAATTACTTACTCTGAACTGGCTCTGATACCAATTGGATGTGAAGCGTGATATAGTAGTGCCTGCAAAGAAAAACAAAAAGAGTATCAAAAAACATCAAAGATGATAACTTTCAGTAAAATAATATTCTTGAAAATAATGTGCATTATCAATCTCAAAAATATTAAAGTAATTAAACATAACTTCAAAATCTTCTAATTCTGTTTCTGATACTTCACTATCATATGAGGATTCTTCGGATTCTTCTATATGTTCATTTTCTTCTAGAAATTGTCTATATGCTGGTGTAGGACTCCAGATATCGCTCCTAAATTCCCTATTTTTATAGAATAATAAAGATCTTTCATAAAAAGTTAAATCATCAATTATTTGAACGCTTATATTACTAGTTTCTCAAGGATTAATTTGATTTATTGTAATAATTATTACTCGTTGTATAGTAAAGAAAAATAGTTTAAACTCATAAAAATTATATATAACATACTCTTTGAGGATAATAAACATCAAATATCCACATTCTATCACTTCCTTGATTAGTCATTTATTCATAAATGTCATATGCAAGACCGAAACTATTATTGTCCATGCTTCTTTTTAGTAAATTTGTGATTTAAAACAACAAATATGAAATCAGGAGTAGAGAGAGATTTCTAAGGATACCATAAGAATCAAAACAAAAGGGTCCATCATGCTTCCGACCTAATTAAACTTCTTTGAGCTGCTCTGTACCAATTACTACCAGTGAATATAATACCTCTGGTATGCACCCTGATTTCAGTACTCCTTTTACGTTCCACCCATCTCGGGCCTACTATGCTCTTCAAGAGAGCATCATCTATGAGATACGTTCGGAACAACTAGTAGCACTTCAGTACAGACAACCACAACCTAGCTCGTTTCCTGCTACTAGGTGTATAGTTTAACTATAGAAGGTTACAAATGGGTCTTTTTGCAAGATCCTTCATGCAAAACCTTACAAAACTCTCCATAAGGGAAAGAGATTTAGTTATTCATACCTTATTTTCTACAAAAACATGTAGATGCAAGAACTCATGAAAGATAATCTTTTATTTCCTTCAAACTTTTACAGACAGAAACTCTCCTTATAAGATTTTATGGAATTTTTCTCTCCTATATCGTCTTCCTTCTCCCTTACTCAGCCTCCCCTTGTATAGAAGATGGATTGCTTTACATCAGTTACAATTATTATTCTGATTATATCACTGCTTACATCATAGTTAAATAATTGAGTCTATTACGTCACTACTTACATTAAAGATTCTTTTCTGGCCAGCATCTTCACGTGCTTCACATTAGAAATAACTCTTTGCCAGCCTTATCTTGCTCTTTTTTGCATTGTCCGTATTTATGTTGTGGTTCCATCTTTATCAATCTATAGTAATGGACAACTGTCTCTTCTGTCATTGGCATGACTCCTTTATCTAGAATTTGATATCAGCTGTCAAAGTCTTCTTTCTTTGACTGTGGTTATTTAATCTTCGCCATGTTGTAAATCATTATTTTTTGTGGGTCAGGGCTATCATAGATCCATATGTTATTGTTTCTATTTTGTATGTCCTTCATTTCACAATACATTGTTCTAAACCCCATAGCTCTTCTTTCTGGAATTAATTTATCAAATTCTTCATTTTTATGTGGTATAATATTGGTTGCTCCATAAAGGACTTGTGTAGTCATCCCTATCTTTATAATATGCTCAGCGGGTAGTTCTTTATCACCTTCAAGGAATTCTGGAATAGCTTAAAATACCCGGACCTATATTTTGGAGGCCTTTGTAAGATAAAAATAACTTTTAGCAGATTTATATATTTCTCTTGGTAGCTGGCTAAGTTCTTCGCCTTCTCTGGATGGATATATGCAGTGGATAATCCCTTTTTTGAATAATACTCTTACTGTCTTTGGATTTGCTCCAGGTAGTATGATCATTTTGTTCATATCTTGCTGCGAAATAGTTTTGATAAATTGATTAACCTGGGTGGTCTGGCATAATTTCTCAATATATTGTAAAAATAAATCATTCCTGAAATATTTTTGGAGGATCTGAGAGTAAACTCTCTTTGTAGGTAGTTGGTTGTATGGATGTGGAGCTCCCCTCTTGTGTGGCTATTTTTGTGATTTCACTTGTATTTTGTGGGTTAATAGGTTCACTCCCTTCACTCATTTTCTCAATATGTTCTGCATTTATATGTTGGTAAAATATACTTTGAAGACCACATATTTGCAACTGTAATTGGTTAAATGCTCATTTTAATTGTTCTACAGTCTTCTTTAGGAAGACTATATCTTGTTCTATATGCTGGACTTTATTTTTCATCCTGTGAAAACAAAATTGTTAGTTTCTTGATAAAAAAATTGCTAGAATGTTATATTTTCCTTTTATATTTCCTATTGAGAAGTCATAATGTGCTAACTCAATTTGCCATCTTATCAATATTTTATTTGCTATAGTTTAATCTATTATTTTTTTAATCCAACTCTCTGCTTGTGTATTATTTGTCCTTACTATGAATTTCATATGTATTATGAATAATTCAAACTTTTTTTTATAGCTTTCAAGATTGCTAAAGTTCTTTTTCATTTATGTGGTAATTTTGTTCGGTTTGTGTGAATGATCCACTAGTATATCTGGTTAGTGTTTCCTCTTTTTCACCTATTTCAATGAATTTCAATACTGCTCCCTAATTATCTTCACATGCATCTGTTTTTATTATCCATGAACATTCTTTAATAAGTAATCTTAACTTATTTAACTCTGAAGTTTGTTGTTTTAATATTTTAAGTTCTTTTTCATCCTCTGGGGTCCATTCCCATTCCTTAAACTTTATTAAGTTTTATTGTAACAAATTTATTTTTGCTGATAAATTCGGTATGTATCATCTTGTTTGGTTTAGTATTCCAATTATGGATTGTGCTTCTCTTTTTTCTTTTAGGATAATAGAAAATGTCTTTATTATTTTTGCTGTATGTAGCTGTAGTTATATTCCTTCATGTAATGAATTTGTTCCTAAGAATTCTATCTCAGTTTTGAACAATTCCATTTTCTTTTTTGATAATATAATACCTACAGTTTTTACTATTTCTATGAATTTTAGTAAATGCTTTTTATATTGTTCTTTGTTTTCGGTTCCTATTAGAATATCATCCACATATAGTATGAAATTGTTGTATTTTTAAAATATCTTATCCATATATTCTTGAAATACTCCTGGGCTGTTTTTATATCCGAATAGTAATATATTCTATTCATAGAATCGTTGAGGTGTACTAAATGTTGTTGACTGTTTTGAGTCTTCTGTTAGTTTTACGTGGAAAAATCCTGATTTACAATCGAATTTCGAATATATTTTTCTTGTTCTTATTGTGTTAAGCAGTATCTGCATATCTGGTAGTAGATATTCAAATCTCTTAGTATTTTTATTTAATTCCTTATAATTTACTACCATCACCATTCGAGATTTACCTTTTTTTTTCTTGTGAATATTTTCTCTATAAATACCGATGATGAATGTGGACTTTGTGATTTCCTTATGTAATTATTTTTCATTAATTCTTTTATATGTGATTTCCTTATGTGGACTTTATAGGTTTAATTTATATTATTTTTTTCTTATCTATTAACTCTATATGTGCTATAGGTTTACTTAAGTCCCATTTTGCTAAAGGGTCATCTCCGCATAAATCTTCTAATTATTTTTTGTAAAATTTCTTCTGCGGTTGTTTCTTGGACTTGTTGTATTCTTGTTTTGTTTGGTGAACACCACGCTAGGTTGAAGAAACTCTGATGTGTGGCAAGTCGGTCCTAGAATAAGGTTGTGTTATTCTAATTGTTATTGCTTGGTGTTGACATGGTGTTGTAAACATAACAGATTTATGTGATATCGTTATAGGATAGTATTGTTGGAAAAAGTCATTTCCTAATAGTAAATTATTATTCATATCATCAAACTGGTATATTATTGGTATTCTTAGTACGTAATTTTCTATTTGTATATTAACATCTTATTGATACCTATCAAGTATGACGGTATGTAACCCCTATTTTGGATTTTGTTGTTTTTTTTATTTCTTTCATTGATTATTGTATCCAAATTCTTTTATTATATTATATCTTGGTTTTTCTTGGGCTCTTTATTTTCTCTTCTTTGTTCAGTGCTCTTTTGGTTGAGATTTTGCTATTTTTAGTTCATCACAAAATTTCGCTATTCCTATTTTGAGTTTGATTTGTTCCGCTTTATGTTCCTCTCATTTTTTTATGCTTGTTCGTCTCTCTTTGGAGCCAAAAATGATACCCAAAATCCATTAAACCACAACTCAGAACCCTAGTTTCTAATCTCTTATAAATACCATGATCAAACCCTAATTTTATATTACCTCTCTTTCTCCTCCGCAGTTTCTCTCTCCCCGACCCTCATCTCTCTCTATTTCGTTTTCACCCAACCGAAACCGAGACCCATCTCCCGTTGCCGACCACCTTCCACATCCACCATCGTCCTCGTCACCGTCCCATCATCGCCCTCCGTTCATCTTCCCCGTCTTCATCATCCATCGCCCAAACCCATCTCACCGAACCACCTTTGCTCCATTGCCGAACCCACCATCCTCGCCATTGCCACTGTGGTCCCTCCGTGCACCCCCTTCAGCCACCGCAGATCCCTTAGCATCGTCATCACCATCCAAGCTCGTTCTTTTTCCCTGTCGTTGTTTCCCCTGTTTTCGAGAGAAAACAGAGGCGCACTCTCGCCGTCAGAGTCTCGCCGTTGGCGTCGCTTCCCAACCACAACGTCGTCACTGTCAATCATCGTTGCCCCACTGCAAGTGCTGCACCGTCGCCAACCCCAACATCACCGAGTCTGTGTGTGTGTGTGTGTGTGTGTGTGTGTGTGTGTGTGTGTGTCGAAGGGAAGAAGGAGACGATGTGTGATTGGTCTGTTTCGGTGTTCTAGGCATAGTGGATCCAAGTTTGGCCGTTTGCTGTTTGCCCTGATCCGATGTGGGTTTCTCTTGCTGTTGGTTGCTGTTTTGGATTTCGCCATTTGGTGTTTTGTCACGTGTCCTTCTCGTGTTCTTGTGGATCGTCGCCCGGGATTCTTATCCCATTATTCTTTATTATTCGAATCTGCAATTTAACAGGCAAGTCTCTTCTTGAACTAGTATTTTATTTTGTTCAAGATCCCCTTTGATCTCTGCAAGTAGATCCCGTCCTTTTTCCTATCATGTTGTATTTGAAAATTCCATTAAGTTTATCGAGGGTTTACACGAGCTAATCCGACATACTCTTAATATCGTGCCACTCTTTTTGATCTAAAACCTAGTCCATGTTGTATCTTGCATATGCATAATTATATGAAAATAACTAGATTCATGTTATAGACTCGTTTGATAAACTGAAACTGTTAGACTGAATTTGATTGATTACCATGCCTGTGACATTACTTCTAAGAACTGAAATTTTGCATGTTAAACATCTATTAACACTTAGATCATTAATTTGCATGAAAAATATGATTGTATGGTTTAATCGTTGCCCATTCATGTTAAAATAAATTTAGGACTGCTGTGTGTTCCATTTTGAATCAGATTTTCAACCATGTTGCTGTCATATTTTGAAATAACTTTCTGAACATGAAATTTAGCCTCTGATATCTAGTTTACTACCCTTTTTGTGGATTTGAATTGCGATGTGTAATCTGTTAGATATCATCATTTTAGTACAGCTATGTCAGTACTTTTAAATTCATAAATGCATGCGTATCTTGCTGTTCTATAATTTTTTTGACCATATTAACAGTAAAATAAAAATATAAAATAAATTAGGCTGAACCTAGACATGTGTAGGAATGACCCAGAAATTTTATAGATTTATTTGATGAGCTTTCTGACCCGAAACAAAAAAGTGAACACAGATTACATCATGCTACCTGAACATAAAATCTGAATAGAATAGAGTTTTTACCATAGCTTCTGTATATTTTATGTGCCTTATATATATTCACTAGAACCGTGTGAAAGTCTAGTTTCTAGAACTTTCGACGGATCCAGATTTTGCTCTTCTTTAGTAGCAGTAATCCATGTTTCGGTACAGCAAGGTCATGTTGTCCTGATTATGTAAATTGTAAGTGAATGACTTGCTTCATGCTTTGTTTGTAACGTATAGAATTAGTCACACTGAGTATCATAAAACATTGAAACCTTCTTGCATGGTCACATAGGATGAAATAAAATGATAACAAGCCCGAGTAATATGGTATGACTTGGTAGTGAACAATCGGAAACTGTACTCGGTCGGATCCTACTGTACTGACCTGTACTGTATGGCCATAAAACCCTGCCTGATAAATACTGACACTGAATATTAAACACTGATTATTGGGCCGAGTACATGAACCGTGAATTCACCATCAGTCTAAAGCGTACACTGTGTGTTTGCGCTGAACCTGTAGTATGGGATGCAGTAGTACGTGCACTAGATAGGATAATAAAATGATTAATAACCTGCATTTATCATCTCATGCTTGATCCTGTACATAACTGATTAAACATAGACCTTTGACACTATTGCCTGCTCTTTGCTTTGCTATTTGACTTTGATCATGTCCTTTCCTTTGATATACATGTTTCCTTTATCCTTTATTTTCCTCTACTTGATGTTCACGACTTGCTCTAAAGACACTCTTTTCTTTCTTTTTAGATTAAGTATTTACAAGTACTGAAGGAGCTATACCAGAAGGAATTGGTGAGCAACGATTCTAAAGATGGAGCTGATTTTCGCTGCTTAATTTACTTCTTGCTAGTTTATTGTTTTGAACATTGTTATGACTTGTACTTTGTTTTGGGCTTATGTTCCTGGAGTTTGTATTTCCCAGATGTTTGGATTTTCTTGTGTTGGATATTATTATTGTTGGATTATTTCATTTATTATTGAACTTATCTTGATTCATATGATTATATTTTTCCTGCGTGTTGTGTTTATTGTTGCATATTGTTCAGATAGTCTGGTACAACTTATGGATGGTATTTATATCATTCGCTGGGCCTACATTACATACTCGTATTCCGTATTTTGGGAAGCGGGGCACGCCAAGGTTTTCTGTGGTATCAGAGCCCCAGGTTTGAGTAATATATCAATCAAACATGACTATCTTTTTGAGATTTGGCTTTGATAGATATATTATTCGAGTTTGGTTCTAGCCATGTTAACTCAGTAATGTGTACACCACGATGATCACATGAATGCATGTGTAATAACCAACATATCATCTGGGTACTGACCATCTTTGCTCGTGTTTCAGGCTATGGCTCATGGGAATTCTTTTTCTTCTTGCCTGAGGGATGAGCATCCGGACAACGTTGTCATTCTCCAGACGATTCAGTAGATGATGGCTCTTCAGCAGGAGCACAATGAGCTGAAGAGGGCCACTTTGGCGGCCAATGGACCTGCTGCTGGACCTGCACCTGGGCCTCTACCAGTACAGTAACAGGTTTCATGAGGCTGCACGCGGATAAATTTTCGGGTACCGAGTCACCGTTGGAGGCCGAGCAATGGCTTATCCGGAGGAGCAACTGCTGATTGCCGCTCGTGTTGCCGAAACAGATCGTGTGGATGTGGTTCGCATTCAATTGGTGGATCTCGCTCACATCTAGTGGCGAGTTGAATCCGAAAAGATGATGAGACCAATTGAGTGGGCCGCTTTATCTGAGAGCTTCATGGCAAAGTTCTTTTCCAGTGTCACCAAGGCAGAGATGGAGCGACAATTTGTTTCCCTAACTTAGGTCAGCTAGATCATGTTCTTAAATGTCATTTGTTGTTTCTTACTTCACTTGCGACAATATTAATTTGAGCATTGTCTTCATCAGGGAAACCGTTCCGTGGACGATTATGCTGCAGAGTTTACTCGACTCAGTCGCTTTGCTCTGGTCCTTGTTGCCACTGATAAGGCTCGGGCTAGCAGATTTCAGTCAGGCTTGAATTTTCCCATCCAGGATCGTTTGGCTGCTCTTCAGCTTCGTGCTTATGCCGATGCTCTGGATGCTGCTCGAATTCAGGAGCAGACCCTCAGCAGATCTGGTGTTCCCCAGCAGACTGTTTCGCACCCTGTTGCAGCTCTGCCTTTCGGAGGACTTATTCGGAGGCCAGTTCCACCTCCTCCCGTGAGGGCACAGCCGTACGTACCTGTTGTTCCAAGGAATGTCAAAACTTGTGGCTATTGTCATAAGGTTGGGCATTCACAACGATACTGTAGGGTAGCTAATCGATTATGCCTTGCTTATGGCAGCAGTGATCATATAATTAAGGACTGCCCCAGGAGTAAGGCAGCTGTTCAGGCTAGAGGTACCATTCAGTAGGGAGCACTGGCTCGTGGTCAGGCTAGACCGTCTCTTCCCCCGCAGAGGCAAACCTTTGAGCAGAGGCATGTGACTCCCAGAGGAGGTCAGACTGGGAGTCGTGGTCAGGCTTATAACGTGATAGCTGAGGAAGCAGAGGTTGCTGTTGGAGTGGTTGCAGGTATATCATCAGTAGTTGTACTATCTTTTCTTTGTTTTCTGCATGTTATTTATTTTTCCTTCATTGTACAATTACTCGTGTATATATCCTGCTAGCACCTTATTCTTTTGTTTGATTTTCTTCTTCTATGTGTGATTTTAGTCTTCTCTCTTCTAGCTTATATTTTGTTTGATTCTGGTACTACCCACTCTTTCATTTCCTCTCGGTTTGTTGATCAGCATGGTTTGACTAACGATGTTATGCCCGCAGCTGGGGACATCACCACAGGTGGAGGTTTCATTGTCTGTTCTAGGGTATGCAAGCAGAGTCCGTTGCTGATTGGTGGTGTGGAGTTTTGGGCTGATCTGATTGTGATTCCCAATTTCGGTTTCAATGTCATTCTGGGCATGGACTGGTTGGGGGTTTCTTGTGCCGTGATTGATTACCGAGAGAAGAAGGTAACTTTCAGGCTTTCTGGTCAACCAGAGTTTGTTTTCCATGCGGGTGAGACACCATCTGGGCGTATCAAGAACTCGATGGATCCCAAGGCTGCTTTGCTGGTGTCGTTGAGTTCTGTTGGGGTTGTTGCACCCTTAGTTGTGTGGGATTTCCTTGATGTGTTTTCCGAGGATTTACCCGGCTTGCCGTCAGACTGAGATGTGGAGTTTAGTATTGATGTTCAGCTAGGTACGGCGCCTATTTCCAAGAGTCCGTATCGTATGGCACCGGTTGAATTGGCAAAACTGAAGGTGCAAGTTCAGGAGCTGCTTGATAAGGGTTTCATCCGGCCTAGTGTTTCATCTTGGGGTGCCCCAGTTCTGTTTGTCAGCAAGAAGGATGGAAGCCGTAGGCTTTGCATTAACTACAGAGATTTGAACAATGTCACTGTCAAGAATAGGTATCCATTGCCGAGGATTGACGATTTGTTCGACCAATTAGGAGGTGCTTCGGTGTTCTCGAAGTTGGATCTTCGTTCCGGGTATCATCAAGTCAGAGTGAAGTCAGAGGATGTTCTAAAAATGGCTTTCCGAATGAGGTACGGGAATTATGAGTTCTTGGTGATGCCTTTCGGAGTGACTAATGCACCGGCAGTGTTCATAAGTCTAATGAGCTGGGTGTTCTCGCCGTTCTTGGATCAGTTTGTCGTGATCTTCATTAATGACATATTGGTGTACTCGCGTAACAAGGAAGATCATGCTAAGCATCTGAGGGTGGTTTTGTAGACCTTGAAGGAGAACCAGCTGTTTGGGAAGCTCAACAAGTGTGAGTTCTGGCTGGATCGGGTTGCTTTTCTTGGACACATTATTTCTGGTGCTGGTGTTTCTGTGGATCCTGCAAAGATTTCTGCGGTCAAGGATTGGCCTATTCCGAAGTCTGTTCCTGAGGTGCGGAGTTTTCTTGGTTTGGCTGACTACTATCGAAAGTTCGTTCAGGATTTTTTGAAGATTGCTGGACCTCTGACTAGTTTGACCAGGAAGGAGCAAAAGTTTGTATGGGATGCAACTTGTGATGAAGCTTTTGTCGAGTTGAAGCGTCGGTTGACGTCAGTGCCTGTGCTGACTATACCCGACAATTCGGGTGGTTTTGTGACCTTTTGTGATGCTTCGGGTAGAGGTCTTAGAGCAGTGCTGATGCAGCGAGGTAGGGTTGTCGCTTATGCATCGAGGAAGTTGAGACCTCATGAGAAGAACTATCCCACGCATGATCTGGAGCTCACGACCGTGGTTTTTGCCTTGAAGTTGTAGAGGAATTATTTGCTTGGGGATAGAGTGGAGATGTTTACAGATCACAGGATCCTCAAGTATGTGTTCACATAGAAGGAGTTGAACATGTGGCAGAGGAGATGGCTGTAATTAATGGCAGATTTTGACATCAATTTGCAGTATCACCCGGGCAGAGTAAACTTGGTGCCTAATGCATTGAGTCAGAGTTCTGCCGCTATGTTCCTTACTGTGCAGAAGGAAATAGTGGAGGGCATGAGGAGGCTAGAGTTGGATGTGTTTCTCCCTGGATCAGATCGGAAGTTCATGATGTTGCAGTTGTAGTCTTCTTTAATTGAGTAAATTGAGGAAGCCCAAGCGGGTGACCCGCAGTTGCAGCAGTTTTGGAGTGAGGTAGAAGCTGGCTTGAGATCCGATTTGGTCAGTCATGCTAATGCATCACTTTGTTTTGGCTCTAGGTTGTGTGTACCTAGAGGGGAAGTCAGGTGGTTGCTACTGGAGGAAGCTCATCGGTCCCCGAATTATGTAAATTGTAAGTGAATGACTTGTTTGCTTCATGCTTTGTCTGTAACGTATAGAATTAGTCACACTTAGTATCATACAACATTGACACCTTCTTGCATGCTCACATAGGATGAAATAAAATGATAACAAGCTGGGATAATATGGAATGACTTGGTAGTGAACAATCGAAAACTGTACTCGGTCGGGCCCTACTGTACTAATCTGTACTGTATGGCCATAAAACCCTGCCTGATAAACACTGACATTGAACATTAAACACTGATTACTGGGCCGAGTACATGAACCGTGAATTCACCATCAGTCTAAAGCGTACACTGTGTATTTGCGCTGAACCTATAGTATGGGATTTAGTAATACGTGCACTAGATAGGCTAATAAAATAATTAATAACCTGTATTTATCATCGCATGCTTGATCATGTATATAACTGATTAAACATAGACCTTTGACACTATCGCCTGCTCTTTGCTTTGCTACTTGACTTTGATGTTGTCCTTTCCTTTGATATACATGTTTCCTTTATCCTTTGTTTTCCTTTACTTGCTTTCCACGACTTGCTCTAAGGATACTCTTTTCTTTCTTTTTAGATCAAGTATTTACAGGTACTGAAGGAGGTATACCAGAAGGAATTGGTGAGCAACGATTCTAAAGATGGAGCTGATTTTCGCTGCTTAATTTACTTTCTTTCTAGTTTATTGTTTTGAACATTGTTATAACTTGTACTTTGTCTTGGGCATATGTTCCCAGAGTTTGTTTTTCCGAGATGTTTGGATTTTCTTGTGTTGGTTATTATTATTGTTGGATTATTTTATTTTTTATTGAAGTTATCTTGATTCATGTGATTATATTTTTCTGCGTGGTTGTGTTTGTTGTTGCATATTGTTGAGTTAGTCTAGTGCAACTTATGTATGGTGTTTACATCATTTGCTGGGCCTATGTTACGTACTCGTATTCCATATTTTGGGAAGCGGGGTGTGACACGGTATGTCAAGTTAATCTAGCTATCTTCTTTTTCTTGTATCTAACCTGTTTCCATCTTGGTGGTATATTTTTACGGCATAAGCTAGTGTCTGCTCCAGTGTCTATTAGACTATGACAATTTCTTGATTTGTATCATTCATAGACAAATTCTGTTAGTATGTATAATGTATTTTATGTTGCTCTTAATGGATTCATTTACACAATATTCTTTTTATTATTATACTTTCATTGTTTACTGTTATTGTGATTTTTTCTTCTTGGATTGAGTAAGGTTTTACTGATATAAAGAAATCAGTTCCTAATAACATTTCATTAACATTGTGTTATGGATATACATGTAAATGTAATAGCATTTTATTTCAACCATTTATCCTTAGTGGCAGTATTATTATATGCACAATTGGATGTCTATTATTGTAATAGTTTAAGTAGTAATATGGATAATCTAATAGTATTAATTTTGTTGTTTTTATATTTGTTTGTTTAATATGTGAATTAGTGGCTCATGTATCTACTAAGGCTACTTGTATATTCTATTTTCCACAGCTATTTCTATTTCAAATTGGTTATTATTTTGATTGTCTAATATATTTATTATTGATTTTAATTCCAAGGCTTGTTGTTTGTTTCTTATTGATAGTGATCTCTTTCCGAACATTATATGTGGTGCTTTTTCTTTAGCAATTACTTTTGCTTTATTAAAGTCAAATTCTATATAATTTGGTATAGTCATTTCAAGATATTCTCTAGCTGGTTTGTATCTTATAATTTCTCTGAATAGCGGTTCTATCTTAAAATTATCTGTATTTCTGTTTTTTTACTTCATGCTTACTAGTGAAAGCATAAATATTTCTTATTTGTATACTCATAATTTTGTGTTTCTCTATGATTTCTATTCCTGATAATCTGTGGTACATGACTAAACTTTTGTCCTTATTCTCTTGGGCCATACTTATAGAGAAATTAGGTTTCATTAAAACTTTTATCTTTTGATATATTAGGATTTCTTCTACTATTCAAATTAAGGCATATTGTGTACTTGATATTATTCTGTCATCCATTAGGTATATTTCTAGAGGTGTGTTTATTCCTTCCTTAAAATAAGCTTTTATTATTATTTGCACTGCTTCTAAATGTATGTGTCTTAATACTTTTCTGGTTTTCTCACTTGTTTTTTCCATCTATTGTCTTATTATTTTTTCTACTATTAATGGAATTATGGTTTTTCCTTGGGCTTGTTCAATATCTATAGGTTGTTTATTGTTTCTGGCTATTATGATGGTATTCTTTTTCTTTTCAAATATTAGAAGTTTAAATATTTCTTTTGGGTTTATGTCTTATTTGGATGCTCTTATTTTATCGTATTTTTGTATGTCAAAGCTCATTCTTTCTTTTACTTCTTCATTATTCTCTTCTCTTTCAAATTGTTCTCCTATATGTGTTATTTCTGTTATCATATTTATTTCACTTTCTTCTGTTTCATCTTCACTACTTCCACTATCTTCTTCCAGTACCATTATTTTTTCATCTTCATTAATTTCTGACCAGTCTTCCTCATATTCTATGGATTCATAGTTTATGCTATTCAACTCTTCAATTTCTTCTACGTATTTCACTTTTTCTTTTTTCTTTTTATTAAGGAAAATTTGGTGATATGTGTCATACTTCTCTACATATATAACAATTCATTTTATTGGGTTTTTCAGATATTGTCTATTTTTATTTATTCTTTTGAAGTATCTTTTATAGAGTTTTTTATATCTCTTAAAAGTTTTTCTATATTTTGGTTTATATTTTTGGAATTTGTGTTTACGTTTCTTTGTATAATTATAGTTATTATTACATCTCCAATAATTTGGTCTTGCATCTTCACAACAAATCCTTTGTTTATATGTTCTATAGTATTTTATAGTTGTTATAGCTTCTTGGCACACTTTATCCTTATAATCTTTTACAAATTGTGTTCTATACCCTAAAATATCTACTTATGTTATTTACTTTCTCACCTATGTATGCATTATTTATGTTTATACTCCATGAATCGGGTAGTTTTAGAAAAATATGAGTCCAAGATTGAACTTCTTTATTCTTTTGTATAATAACTATCTTGAAAATATTCTCGGAATTCACAAGCATAGTTGTCAAAATAACGCATGTCACATATTTCTAAATTGCTTAACCTCCATCTTGCTTGGTTTTTTTGTATATAGTGTGTTTTTCTCCTTTATCATAGACACTGAATTCTGTTCTTATTGCTATCTCGAAATTTGTAAATATTCTTTTAGTTGTAAGGTTCGTTGTGCTGAGTTTTCTTCTGTTCCTTTATCATCAATTGGTATTGATTTTCTGATAGTATTTCTTTCTTCTTCCTTTAGTCCATTCCACCATTTTGCAACTACTCCTATAAAGGTTGCTTCTATAAATTTCTCAAATGGATTTCATGAAAGGTTTTGCCTATATCCTACTATTAGTAAAGCCTTTACCCATTCTTCTATTGTCCTATCTAGAACTTTTTTGCAGTCTAGATGTAGCCATTCTCCATTTCCTGCTATTCTTTTTTCGTAGTATTCTGCATTTTCATTTTTTGGAGTTTCTTTTTCTTTATCATTTCCTAACTTATTATTTTTTGTATCATGCCATTTCCATGATAGGTGATAAGGTCTTTTGTTAGGTGGTGGCCTTAAGATTTCGTATGTATTAATTGGATTATCTGTAAGTTTTGTTAAAATTTTGTCTTCTTCTTGATCCATTTTTACTTCTTCATTTGATATGTCTAGGTTTCTCCAAGCTTTCTCTACTTCATCTGAATTGGGATTTGCCATTAAATCTTCTATTTCCAAAATATTTATATTAAATTTTGTTATGGCTTCTAACTCCTTCACACATGCATTTGTTATACCTAATTCTTCTTCAGTGTCATCTGTTATATATGTAGAAAGTTCTTTTATGTTATTATTTATGATTTTTAAATTATTTTTTATAATTTCTATAAATTCCAGATTATTGTAATCTTCTTCCAACTTTTGAATGTTTATCATATAAATATCTAAGACTTTTGATGGTTCTTTCTATATAATATTATTCATCCTAACTTAATTCCTATAGGTTAAGATCTTGTATGATAATAGTTGTTGATAATACCAGCTTGCTTCTTCGATCCTATAATCTAATACTCTGTATGCTCTTTTTTTGTATTTCCCTATGTAGTTTCTCAGTTTCTCTGCTTATTATTAACAAATTTTCTGATATTTTTCTATCAGTGATATGCTTTCTTTCTATTAATTTTCTATCAATGTATCTAATTTTAAATTTTGAAACATTTTTTAATTTTTGTTTCTTTATTTTCTGTGAAATGTTCAATTTTTATAAGGTTAAGTGATATTATAGTTTATAATTTCTAAAGTAGGATTATATAGAAAATTTTGTTTTCAGCTTATTATATTAACAAGGTCAGTTGGATGTAATATTTGTGAAAGTGTGTCAGTGGATAAATGTTTTGAAAAGTGGATTGGTTTGATAAATATTTATTGAAAGTGGTTTAGTCAGTAACAATCAATTGTCCATACTCCATATTTCCTTTCCTAGAAATGTGGACCCTTGAATTTGGGCCCACCCCTCAGTCCTTATCTAGGATAGTTACTGTTTAAATTATATTCTTCAAAATACTGTATTAAACAAGCCTATGTTGATTGCACGTGCTAAATGTTTGTGTTTGGTTGGCAATTTTATAATTATTACTTTTGGTAAAGAAATTAGTGTTACCGGTGCAAAATTGCACATACTAAAATAATTTTTAGAGACTCATAAAATTATATGAAACTCTAAAAAGTGTAAGAGAATTGAGAAAAATTACCTCATCAAGGGAATAGTTTAGTGAAATTTACCTTAAAAAATACGCGCACAGCCTGACCTTTGTGTACATCCCAACCAGCAACACCCAGACTCTTGCCACCTCATCTCGACCCTCCCTTCTCTCTTCTCCCCTTTCCAAATTCACACCCTCTCTGACGCCCCTCCCCACTCCTCCCTCGTCGTCTGCGTCTTCACCGTCCTCGACCATCGTGACGTCTTCCTCTCCAATACCCCCTCCACCTCTCCGTCCGCCCACCTTGCTCTCCGCTACCTCCTTCCTTACCAAATCTCATTCTTGGATCGGACACCATTGTCATCAACATCTTCAACTCGTACTCTTCTTCAAATCCAAATTTCAAAATTTCAAAATCATAAACAAAATAAAAAATGAAATCATATAGTAAATTAGGGTTTCGGAAATTAATACATACACCACACATAGATACAATTTATTTAGTTAAGTAAAATTTTTCAAAAAACATTTTTATAAACACATTGCGTGCTATATAGGCATTTCATCGAAAGATTAATGAGCAAAACACAATTCTAGAAATTAAGTATCAGATTTCTAGGTTTTCAAGTGTTTCCTATTCAAATATGTCTGAAGCAATAGCATAAAGGAAAAAAAGTAGAAGAAACATTACCAAATCTCATTCTTGAATCCGACACCACAATCATCTTCGTGTTCAACCAATACTTTTCCCCAATTCAACTAGAAATATTGCCTTGATGAACAAGGTGGTTCAGAAATAGTGAAAGTGGCGGCGCTACGTGTGGGAGGCGGCAACGTCGGAGATGAGGTCGAGCTTTGGGGAGGGCCGCACATGAGGGGGCAGCGTCAGAAGTGAGGAAGGTGCATGGGAGGCGAGTTGGAGGAGACATCATCGGAGGCGAGGAGGGCGCGGAGGCGCAGGAGGCAGCTAGGAGAAGAGGAGGGCGTGAAAGGCGGGTTGAAGGTGAGTCCGAGGTGAGGAGGGCGCATGGGAGGCAGGTTGGAGGGGACAACATCGAAGGCGAGGGTGATGTGATGGCGCGATGGTGCTGAGGCGGCTTGGAGAAGATGAGGGCAGTTTGAGGTGACTTGTAGGTGAGGAGGTTGTGTGGGAGGCGGGTCGGAGATGAGGAGGGCACATGGCGTGTGAGGCGGCAACTTCGGAGGCGAAGGTTGGAAAGATTTTGAAAGTGGGAGAGGATGAGATCGTGGTTGGGGTGAGTTTGATGTTTTTATTTTTTATGTCTTTATTTTATAAAACGTACAAAATCCACGTGTTAGTTTAAATGATCCCTACTTTTGTTCTCATTTCCCTATTTTAATATAGAAGAAGGAGAGAGAGGTAGACTCATTGGCTTAATATACTAGTATGTTGGAATTAATTTTTGCAGTTTTCCGGGCCAGATTCCGGCAAGCTCCGGCCACCGGCGGCACCGGAAAATGAGTGGATTGCGATCCTCTCGACGAGTACTATTCTGTAGTATACTCACTTGCCAAAAACGAATTCCGTATGAATGAGAAATGTTGATCCAAAGTTAGGTACTTGAAATGTACTAACTTGGCAACTGGGAGAAAATAGATAGTCCCATATTGGAAATTGGAAATGATTTTGTCTAGTATATATACTAGAAAACTGGACTAAAGGGCGTGGCCCGGGGGTTACCACTAACGTGTAGTGGAGAGAGGACTTAGCCAAAATGACAAACACACACGCGCGCGCGCGCGCCCGGCCCGGCTCGGCTCGGCTTGGTTTGGTTTGGTTTAGTTTGGTCTGGCTTAAATTTTTATTTTATCTCTTTTTGCCCAGACAAACTCTTCCCCTACTGAACTGAAAAGGCTTTTCAGATTCAGTAACTGGTGCCCACTACTCTGTAACAGCAGAGTAATGGCTCACCAGTTATGAATCTGAAGAGTCCCCATTACTCTGCTGTTACAGAGTAATGGCAGCTGCTGAACAGTCTCCAGTCCACCTTTCCTCTATAAATCCAGACAGAAGTCTTCTATACAGATACAGATTTTGACATTTTCCTCTCTTCTTCCTCTGCTCTGAGTCAGTGTCTGTCAACTGAGAGTACACACAGATAGCAGTTCGTTGTCTCTGAAGCAAGGGTGCTGCATTCTTCAGAGAAGGTACAGTTGTATCCTGGGAAGCAATTTGTCGGTAACCGTCACACTACGGGGCAAATTCTGCTTTAAGGACAGAGATTCTAAAATCTCGACTCTGTACAAGTTATTTACTTACGGTTTTTCTTCTTGTATTGGATTTCTTCACAATTTTGTTGGAGTTTCATATTATTTTACATTCAGGTCCTAACAATCTTAAAGCAGAATTTTTTCTCACAGATTCTAACAATTTTTGTGAAGTTTGTTTACAGGTTCTGTTCGGAAAAAATAAGAACTAACAATCTCTGTTTCAACCAATTTCAGAAGAAACAAATCAGATCATGGAGAACACAACCACTGAAGTTGCTACTGGGCTTATCTGTACCCAGACACCGGTGACCCAAAATGTGACTGCACAATCGGTTGCGGCACATTCGGTCGTTCTGCCCACGCACATAAGCGTGGGAGAAAAACCGGAGAAGTTCAATGGAACTGGGTTCAAAAAGTGGCAGGGGAAGATGCAGTTCTACCTGACCACATTGAAGCTGGACAGATTCCTCAATGAATCTGCCCCGATGCTGGCGCCAATGGAAGCACACTCCGTTGCTGCAGTTGACGCGTGGACTCAGGGCGACTACCTCTGCAGGAACTACATCCTGAATGGCTTGGTAGACTCTCTCTACAACGTCTACTGTGTCTTCAAGACATCCAAACTCCTGTGGGGGTCCCTGGAAAAGAAGTACAAAACAGAAGATGTCGGGTCCAAGAAATTTGTTGTCGGCAAATTTTTGGACTACAAGATGATTGACTCCAAAACAGTTGTGAGTCAAGTCCAAGAACTGCAGGTTATAATGCACGACATTGCTGCAGAGAATATGATGCTGTGCGAACCATTCCAGGTTGCAACGTTCATTGAAAAACTACCACCTGGGTGGAAAGACTTCAAGAACTATCTCAAACACAAACGAAAGGAGATGTCTCTTGAAGATCTAATTATCAGGTTGCGGATCGAAGAAGAGAATCGCAAGGCTGAGAGGTCCTATGGAAATCAGTCTATAGAAAAGGCCAATGTGGTGGAGCATGAACAGAAGGGCAAGAAGAGGAAGTTTCTGCCACAGGCCTCCAACAAAAAACCTCTTGCAAAGATGTTTGCTGGGAAATGCCACAAGTGTGGTAAGTTGGGGCACAAAATTTCTGAGTGTCGTAGTAAGGACAGTAATTATTCAAAAACATGACATGTAAAAGGAAATGAAAAATCCCACGCACACATAGCTGAGAACTTGTCCACTGGTATCTCTGACCTGGACCTCTGTGCTGTTGTGTCAGAGGTCAATCTTTTGGGGAGCAATCCTCGTGAATGGTGGTATGATACTGGGGCCACCAAGCATATCTGCTCGGACAAGGAAATGTTCACTTCCTATCAGAAGTGCAACAAAGATGAACAACTGTTCATGGGAAACTCTTCCACCTCCAAAATTGAAGGAACAGGGAAGATAGTGCTGAAAATAACTTCAGGCAAAGAGCTAACACTCACAAATGTGCTGCATGTCCCAGACATTAGAAAGAACTTGATATCAGGTTCTTTGCTAAGCAATAATGGGTTTAAAGTTGTACTTATTTCTGATAATTTTGTACTGTCCAAGAATGGGGTATATTTGGGTAAAGGATATGTAAAGGATGGACTGTTCAAGTTTAATGTAATGACAGTCATCCCTAAAACTATTGTTCCTGCTGTTCCCAAAGTTAATGAAATAACTCCTATTGCCTATGTTGTTGAGTCTTTCTCTGTTTGGCATGAAAGACTAGGCCATGTTAATGTAAATTCTATGCGTAGATTAGTTAACATGAATTTGCTACCAAAATTTAAGGTAGATAACTCAGAAAAATGTGAAGTTTACACGGAGGCCAAACTCACTAAAACTCCATCGCGTTCTGTAGGAAGAAACACAGAAACTCTAGGTCTAATTCACACGGATCTGTGTGACTTAAAATATGTGCAGACCAGAGGTGGCAAAAAGTACTTTGTGACTTTCATAGACGATTGCACAAAATTCTGTTATGTATATTTGTTACATTGCAAAAATGAGGCTTTAGACAAATTCAAAGAATATAAACTTGAGGTTGAGAATCAACTTGGCAAAACGATTAAAATTGTTAGAAGTGATAGAGGAGGAGAATATGATGCACCATTTAACATGTTCTGCTCGGAACATGGAATAGTTCATCAGACAACTGCTCCCTACTCACTCGAATCAAACGGTACTGCCGAGCGCAAAAACCGAACTCTAAAGGAGATGATGAATGCCTTGTTGTTGAATTATGGCTTACCCCAAAACATGTGGGGGGAAACATTGCTGACTGCCAACTACATTCTTAACAAAATACCTCACAAAAAAAACGGCAAGACACCATATGAACTATGGAAAGGTAATTTACCTTCGTATAAATACCTCAAAGTGTGGGGGTGTCTAGCAAAAGTGGCAGTACCTAACCCAAAACAGGTCACCATCGGACCTAAGACGATCGATTGCATATTCATAGGCTATGCACACAACAGTAGTGTTCTTGGTATATAAATCTGATATACCGGATGTCCATGTAAATACAATAATGGAATCAAGGAATGCTTCATTCTTTGAACACATGTTTCCGTGCAAGGATACTACGTACCCCAAACGTACACGTGAACAAGAGAATGCAAGCACTTCAGTTGATGAACCAGAACATGATAATGATGAGCCTAGGCGAAGTAAACGGGCTAGAACATCAAAATCGTTTGGTCCTGACTTTGTGACGGCCTTTCTATTAGAGAATGAGCCCAGAACGTTCAAGGAAGCCATGTCTATGCCTGATGCTCCTATGTGGAAGGAAGCAATCAAAAGTGAAATAGACTCCATTATGCAAAATCATACATGGGAGTTAGTCGATTTTCCTTCTGGATGTAAAGCTCTAGGATGCAAATGGATTTTCAAACAAAAATTGAAACCAGATGGTTCAATAGAGAAGCATAAGGCTAGACTTGTGGTTCAAGGATTTAGGCAAAAAGAAGGCCTAGATTTCTTCGATACATATTCCCCAGTTACAAGAATAACATCCATAAGAATGTTGATAGCTATTGCAGCTCTACGTAACCTGGAAATACATCAAATGGATGTTAAAACTGTATTTTTAAATGGGGACTTAGAAGAAGAAATATACATGAAACAACCTGAGGGTTACATAGTTCCTGGACAGGAAAATAAGGTGTGCAGGCTTGTAAAATCACTGTACGGCCTGAAACAAGCTCCAAAGCAGTGGCATGCAAAATTTGACAATGTTATGATGTCAAATGGTTTCAAAATAAATGAATGTGATAAATGTATCTACATCAAAGATACTCCAAACGGATACATTCTGGTCTGTCTATACGTAGACGACATGCTCATTATTGGAAGCAATAACGACATTATCAAACAAACTAAGAGCATGCTTAGTGGCAAGTTTGACATGAAAGACTTGGGAGTTGCAGATGTCATACTAGGAATCAAAGTTTCCAGGACATCTGAGGGTATTACTTTGTCTCAAGCTCATTATGCTGAGAAAGTACTTGAAAGATTCAAGAATTATTCCAAAGGGACAGCAAAAAGTCCCGTCGATCCCAGTCTTCACCTGTTCAAAAATACAGGCGAAAGTATATCACAACTGGAATATGCACGTGTAATTGGTAGTCTGATGTACCTAACAAACTGTACAAGACCGGACCTGGCACATTCGGTAAATGTACTGAGCCGATACACGAGTAATCCAGGACGAAGTCACTGGAAAGGAATAACTAGAGTATTGAACTACTTGCGACATACTCAGAGTTATGCGCTGCATTACACCAGATATCCAGCAGTACTGGAAGGCTACAGTGATGCCAACTGGATATCGGACTCAAAAAACTCAAAATTCACAAGTGGATATGTTTTTACACTTGGTGGTGCAGCTGTGTCATGGAAATCTTCTAAACAAACGCTATTGGCCAGATCCATCATGGAATCTGAGTTTATTGCTTTAGACAAAGCGGCAGAGGAAGCAGAATGGCTTCGAAACTTTCTAGAGGATATTCCAATGTGGGAAAAACTAGTGTCTGCCTTATGTGTACACTGTGACAGCCAATCGGCTATAGCACGAGCACTGAGTTGTATGTATAATGGTAAGTCTCGTCATATCAGAAGGCGACACAAAACCATTAGACAACTGCTCTCAAATGGAGTAATCTCTATAGAATATATAAAATCGGCCGACAACCTAGCGGATCCATTTACTAAAGGTCTGTCGCGAGAGCAGGTTGTGAGATCATCAAGAGTAATGGGTTTAAAGCCTATGACGAAAGAGGATACTTGATGGAAACCCTACCTAGAAATTGGAGATCCCAAGATCTAGGTTCAAAGGGATAACTAAATCTTGTTGAATCAACGATAGCACTGAGAGATTAACATCTCATACCCATTCTTAGGATGATAAAACAAGTGCTGCCTGCAAATAGTTAGGATAAGCTTGGCTTTTAATGATTCCCATAGCTTTGAAATAAAAGTAGGGTATAGCAGGATACTCTTTATGGGCAATCACCTTGTGAGTGTGAAATGGGGCCGTTTCTAGGAGAATGAAGAGAGGCTACATTCTCCAAGTTCACTCACGATTAACCAGGGATGTTCAAGGCCAAAATGAACACAACAAGAGAACTCAGTTCTGTGAGGAGATGAAACTGTATGATAGTTATTGTCTAGGTTCACATGAACGCCCGGGCAGTTCAAGACATCATGATCACTACCTGGTCAAGTGAATCCGATAGCTAATTACTAAGGGTGGTTCAAAGTTGAAAAATTACTACCATTCCTGATGCAGTGATTTTCCGAATGTACTCTCAGAGTCTTTCTGTCATGTTTTTGTTTTTTCTGTCGTGTCTGAATTACATGGTCTAGTAATTTCTATTCATGTGGGGGATTGTTGGAATTAATTTTTGCAGTTTTTCGGGCCGGATTCCGGCAAGCTCCGGCCACCGGCGGCACCGGAAAATGAGTGGATTGCGATCCTCTCGACGAGTACTATTCCGTAGTATACTCACTTGCAAAAAATGAATTCCGTATGAATGAGAAATGTTGATCCAAAGTTGAGTACTTGAAATGTACTAACTTGGCAACTGGGAGAAAATAGATAGTCCCATATCGGAAATTGGAAATGATTTTGTCTAGTATATATACTTGAAAACTGGACTAAAGGGCGTGGCCCGGGGGTTACCACTAACGTGTAGTGGAGAGAGGACTTAGCCAAAATGACAAACACACACGCGCGCGCGCGCGCCCGGCCCGGCCCGGCCCCGACCTCGGCTTGGCTTGGTTTGGTTTGGTTTGGTTTGGTTTGGTTTGGTCTGGCTTAAATTTTTATTTTATCTCTTTTTGCCCAGACAAACTCTTCCCCTACTGAACTGAAAAGGCTTTTCAGATTCAGTAACTGGTGCCCACTACTCTGTAACAGCAGAGTAATGGCTCACCAGTTATGAATCTGAAGAGTCCTCATTACTCTGCTGTTACAGAGTAATGACAGCTGCTGAACAATCTTCAGTCCACCTTTCCTCTATAAATCCAGACAGAAGTCTTCTATACAGATACAGATTTTGACATTTTCCTCTCTTCTTCCTCTGCTCTGAGTCAGTGTCTGTCAACTGAGAGTACACACAGACAGCAGTTCGTTGTCTCTAAAGCAAGGGTGCTGCATTCTTCAGAGAAGGTACAGTTGTATCCTGGGAAGCAATTCGCCGGTAACCGTCACACTACGGGGCGAATTCTGCTTTAAGGACAGAGATTCTAAAATCTTGACTCTGTACAAGTTATTTACTTACTGTTTTTCTTCTTGTATTGGATTTCTTCACAATTTTGTTGGAGTTTCATATTATTTTACATTCAGGTCCTAACATAGTAATCTGCACGTGCGATGCACGTTCTGATTTTTTTTATATGGTAAATAATAAGACGTAATCTGGCTTCGAACTTGAGACCTCCCTTTACTCATCCCATATTATTTACAAATTACCCTTAGTGGGACAAATTTATTTTATATGAGTGATTTTTTAAAAATAATGATGTCGTAAATAAATTTGAACTTTGAGGCTATTATGGTAACTAACAACAGTTGAGTAAATAAGTAGATAATATAACTCCCACTTAAAAATGAACAGTTGAGATTGGATAGTTGAATGAATATCTACAAATTACAAATTGTCTGGAAATGACAAATGGCAACTCTCCCATTATAAAATTAGAGATAAGAGATTAGAGATAGTTATAAGAATTTTACGTGCTTACTTTGAGAGACGGGAACGTCCCGAAATATGGTTCTTCACCGACGATAGTTCCACACCCTAAGACACGTCGGCAGTGGCATAAACGTAATAACATTCATCCACAATGGCAAATTAATCATCCGATATTTGTATAAGTACTTACCACTCTCCTTCAATCTTCAATGCCATTTCATCTTATCCATTTTGTACAGTTTCATTTGTTAGCAATTTTTTCTTGAATTATGGAACGGGCAATGCATGTCGGATTTTAAGTTCTTTTAGTTAGATTTGAAGTTTATTCCAATTAGATGTATTTAATTTTGTAAATCGCATTTAATTTGTATTTTTCATGATAGTTTTCAGTCCTTGGATAATCATGGACTGTATTTGAAAAGAGAGAAAGTTTGATCTGGATAAATTAAAGTACTATACTACTAGATAACTGCATTAACTTCAGCTCAATTTTGTGGAAATAAACAGAAATGTTGGGAATCGAAATGAATTATGACAGACCTTTCCGAAATCTTTATCAGTGTGTTTGATGAAGTACATTGGAAATGCAACTTATAAAATGTCAATATGTAAGGTTCAGTATTATTTTTTTTGTGGTTTTTATAATACATGAGCTATTTTGGGGGCATTGGAAATCTACAGTATAATGTAAAATTGAATCTTCACAAGTTTAACTTTGCGCTATTTGGTACTAAAAATGGTTGTCCTGTCTTCATAATGCGTGCATACTTTCTATGTTTCAGTTGATAATTACATTCTCATCTTACTGCAGATTTTGTCATCTCATATTACTTGAGCTTTTCAATTAACTGAGGTGAGTTTGGAAGTTTGCTGGAGTGCTCCAGCTATTTTGATCAAAGGTTTAAGATGGAAGGTGGAATAGATGAAAATGGGCGCTCGATTGTTCTGTTTTCCATATATCACCAATCCATAATAGGTATAAATTTGACCCCAAAAGTTCGATTACCTATTTTTCCCATTAAGAACCTTTTATATTTATCCTCTTTGTTACGGCCACTTGATCAAACTTAGTATGTTAACAGTAACCTTTGATGCGGTTTATTTTTGGGGGTGTGGATGACCAGGTGTGAGTTCTTCTCAATTTGTATTTTTGGCGGAAGCTTTGGTGCGGACGGTGGCCCCGACCCTCAGCCGGGAGTACAGCTCGGGAGTAGGCGGGAGTGAGGTGGAGACTGGATGTTCGGCTCGGATCTAAAGGCTCGACTCGGAACTGGAGGCACGGATCCAGAGGTGTCGTGTACCTGCACTCGGTTTAGAAACACCGGGGTTGGTCCCGGTGGCAGACCCTCCGACAATCTAGTCAGCTACTGAAAGAGAGTAACAGTAACTAGGGTTTAAGAGGGAAAAGATTGATTACCTTGTGAAGAGATCGAGGGTCTGGTATTTATAGAAGAAGCCGATCGGGTCTGGACCCGTTTGGGGCCGGGTCTGGACCCGGTTGCCCGTGGGCCTAGCATGGCAGAAGCCCAAGCTGTATACGGCTGACGTGGCACAGGCTTGGGGTGATTTAGGGCTGACGTGACGGAGGCCTGGGTGGTTTCCACGCCGATGTGGCAGACCCGGACGATCCGACGGTGAACGCTCTTTGAGGGGATCCTGTGGCCCAGGAGGGGCCACGTCATCTGACCCATATCAGGAGCCCCCGACTTCTGGAGGGCTGGGTAATCCAATCGTGTAGGAGTGGTTCTTTGCCTCTGTAGGAAGAGCAGGGTGGTGTGTACGGCGAGGAATAGGATCTGTATCTTCCAGAATAGGTCAGGGGGGTAAGGTGAAGGGATCCCCTACTGGAATCATGCGGAGTGCCGGGCGCAGAAGAGTCGGAGCTCGGTTTGCCGAGCATCGAGGGTTGGTAGGCAAGCCCCTCACTTGTTGGAAAAGCAAGGGGACGCCAAGGTCTGCTGAGTAGGGGTTCTTCTTGCCGAGCGTCGAGGGTTGATAGATGAGCCCCTCACTTGTTGGAAAAGCAAGGGGACACCGCGATCTGCTGAGTAGGAGGTCTTCTTGCCGAGCGTCGAGGGTCAGTAGACGAGCCCCTCACTTGTTGGAAAAGCAAGGGGGCACCGCGATCTGTTGAGTAGGGGGTCTTTTTGTCGAGCATCGAGGGTCGATAAACGAGCCCCTCACTTGTTTGGAAAAATGAGGATTTCGGGGCTCGCGGTGCCGTCCGAGCTCCGAGCCACTCGTTGGATAGAGGAGGATTTTGGGGCTCGCGGTGTCATCCGAGCTTCGAGCCTCGTGTTGAATAGAGGAGGATTTTGGGGCTCGTAGTGCCATTCGAGCTCCGAGCCTCCTGTGAAATGGAGAAAGATTTTGGGGCTCGCGGTGCCATCCGAGCTCCGAGCCTCCTGTTGAATAGGGGAGGATTTTGGGGCTCGCGGTGCCATCCGAGCTCCGAGCCTCCTGTTGAATAAAGGAGGATTTTGGGGCTCGCGATGCCATCCGAGCTCCGAGCCTCCTGTAAAATAAGGAAGGATTTTGGGGCTCGCGGTGTCTTCCGAGCATCGACTCTCCTGACTGGTTGGAAAAGCCTGGGAAATTTTGGGGCTCGCGGTACCATCCGAGCTCCGAGCCTCTTGTGAAATAGAGGAGGATTTTGAGGCTCGCATTGTTATCCGAGCGTCGACCCTCCTGACTTGTTGGAAAAGCCTGGAGGTTTTTTAGCGGCTCCTGGTGCCATCCGAGCTCCGAGCCTCCTGTGAAATAGAGGAGGATTTTGGGGGTCGCGGTGCCATCCGAGCTCCGAGCCTCCTATTGAATAGATAAGGATTTTGGGGGTCGCGGTGCCATCCGAGCTCTGAGCCCCCAAAACTTGTTGGAGCTTCTGAGTGGTTTGCCGTCGGTGGGACGGTGTATTTGTAATGGTGGCCAAATGAAATCTAATGGTTTCATTTCATTTAATGCTTAGGGTATAGAAGCCTTTGTGGCTCGCAGTGACATCCGAGCGTCGAGCCCCAAGTTTGTAGGGGAAGTTTTTGTGGCTCGCGGTGTCATCCGAGCGTCGAGCCCAAAATTTTTAAGAGAAGTTTTTGTAGCTCGCGGCGATATCCGAGCGCCGAGCCTCAAGCTTGTTGGAGAAGCTTTGTGGCTCACGGTGCCATCCGAGCTCCGAGCCTCCTGTTGAATAGAGGAGGATTTTGGGGCTCGCGGTGCCATCCGAGCTCCGAGCCTCCGGTTGAATAGAGGAGGATTTTGGGGCTCGCGGTGCCATCCAAGCTCCGAGCCTCCCGACTTGTTGGAAAAGCCTGGGGGCTTTGAGATAATTTTGTGTCAACTGATGACGTCACGTGCGCAAGAATCAAAGCGACTTTAGATCCTAGCGGCCGTTGGATCTTGATGATTAAGATCCAATGGCCAGATCTTTTCATGTCGAGGTGTCTCTTTCTCTGTTATAAATCTCCCCCCTCTCCCCCTTTTTCTTTCCTTAATTTCCTTACTTGTGTTTTCCAACTTTCAAGAACAGAGGTTTTTTCTTACCTGCCATCGGCGACCTTTTTCCGGCGATCTATCTGTAAGCGCGATACTTCAGGTTAGTATTTCTGACTCGTAATGTCGCGCTCTCAGTCCGGCTCCGAGGCAAGCTCGTCAGGCCGTTCCGAGAAGGAAGCTGAGTCCCCATTGACATCTTGGTCCTTGGGTGACTATGGGATTAAAGAGGAGGTCTTGTCAGATCTAGGGTCGGACGGCGGGAATGATGTAGTCTTCGTCATGCAACCCTTGAGATCCCATAGGCCTGGGAAGGAGCCTGTAGATGAGGGCGAGGGGGAGGAGGAAGAGGAGGATGACGAAGAAGAGCAGGATCCCGAGGGGGGGACATTGAGGACGAGGAAGATGACGAGGAAGGCTCTAAGGGGAATTAGGGGGAGCCTGATTAGGACGCTGGGGAAGACGATGTTCGAGGAGATGCGGGGGAAGGCACCGCAGGAAGGATAACCGAGGGCGAGGGCGATTTTCCCCCTCTGCCATCCTCGCCGACACCATATCCGGAGAGGAAGACTCGTCCTCGCAGGAGGAAGAGAAAGTTGATCCGTCTGGATAGCCCCCTTCGCCGGATAAATATGCTCCTAGACCGGGGTTCGAGTTCGCCCCTGCCACCTTCAAAAATCCGGAGTCGATTAGGATGTATCCTGACGACGTTAAGAGAGTCGGGTGAAGATCAGGATGGATGACATCCAATGTGTCTTGAAGGCAGACTACCTGCACATCTTAAGGGCAGCCTACTTTATTCCAAGGGAATTCAAACTTCTGATTCCGAGCCCTGGTATTCGTCCAACTACCGCTCTCATGCCGGGCTACTGTGTTTTTCCCAAGGATGCCTTCATCTTGGGACTTAGGCTGCCGTTGTACCCTTTCATCAAGAGAGTCTTGAATTGGACGAAGTTAAGCCCGATGCAGTACAGCCCCAACTCTTTGAAGCACTTGGTCTGCTTCATCTTGAAGTGCCAAGAGAAGGGGGTCAAGCCGAGGCTTACATACTTCTGTGCTATCTTGGGGATGAGCTCGTTGGGTGACGCTGAGGGAATCTTCTACTTTTTGCCTAGGCCTCATAATAAGGTGATACACGGCCATCCGGACTCCATCAAAGGATGGAAGGAGAAGTACTTTATAGTCCGGAGCGAGAAGCCTTGGGGGATTCCGACCGCTTAGAACTTTTTCAAGACAAACCATAAGCCTCCGAAGCGTAGCGAGTTGACAGAGAAAGAATGGGCGAAGGTGAAGAAGATCGTTGGGGGGCACAGCATAGGGTGGCCTCGAGTGATGGAAATGCATCTGGCCCGAGCCGAACTGAGTCAAGCCGACCCTAGTATGTTTTTATTCTGAACTTTGTTTCTTTCTGCCTTCGTATTAACGTTAGCCTCTCTTATTCTATTTTGCAGAGATGATGGCCAAGCAGCTCGACAATAGGCTAGCCTTGTTGGCCGTTGCCGCCCAGAGGAGGGTAGAGAAGGAGAAGAAGGCAAAGTAGGATAAGGCGGCTGCTCAGGACGCAGGTTCCAGCAAGGGACCGACCTTGGAGGCCGTGGAGCCATCCCCAAAGAGATCCAAGAAGCATCACCACACACCGAGGGCGTCTAGGAAGGCGGGGGGAAGCTCGGGTAGCAAGAGGACTTCTGAGGTCCCAGAGCAGAGTCTTCCCCCACCTCGGCCCACAGCCGAGCAGATGGTTGGGCAACAGGGGCTTAGGCCACATGCCCCTGATTGGTCGGTTATCGCAGGGGATTTTCTGCTTGAGGGTCCCGTGGCCAATGAGGTGGTCAGGAACCTTGTCATGGAGTCGGATCGCATGGCGCTGGTGGTGCATACGTCTGAGATGGCCTTCATGCGGTGGTCTCAGGCACAGCTCTCGGTGAGTGCTTGTACTCTCGCACTGAGTTTAGATTCTAGGATTTTTCTAACTTTTTCCTCCTTGGACAGGCGATGCTTCATGTGCAGCACTTTCAGAAGTGCTTGGAGAAGGAGGTCCTCATCGAGAGGAGGAACGAGGAGAAGTATCTCCACGACTTGAACAAGGTGACGGACGAGCTAAAGGAGGCTCGGAGCATGGAGGCCGTCCACGAGGCCCGGATGGCCTCGATAGTTGATTACCATAAGAAAGACGTGGATCGCCTCAAGGAGAAGGCCCAGGAAGCAGCAGAAAAGGCACGGAAGGCCATGGAGGAGGCGGAGATCACCAAGGCAGATACCCTGATCCTTGCGCAGGACGAGATCTATGATAAGACTAAGAAGCACTTCCGTTTGATCTATCCGGACAAAAGGGTCGACCATCTCCACTACAACTGGCAGCCTGAGCATCCGATAACACCCGACGGCGAGGAGATGGGGAATCCTCACCAAGAGGAGATCTGGGGCGACCCTGTTGACGAAGAGGTGCCACTCCCCCTCATGCATAGTTTAGGTTTTTTTTTTTTTTGAATTTTGTAAATGCCTTGTGCGGACTGGCCACCGCCTTTTGTAGCACAAAAATTTTAAAATTAATGAAAGATAATTTTTTAGCCGATGCTCGATGACTTGTGCTTCTTTTGTCTCTTTTGTGACTTGTTGCTTTTCTTGTCTTTTTGATAGACGCATGTGGTCTTCGGTGCCGACCATATTTTCGCCGAGGCCTCCTTGGTTCGAGCTGGGCCAGGGGCCATGGAGGCGGCTTTAGCTTGCCAACGAAAGCAGGCTTGGGACCGAGCGGCTGCAGTAAATTACTTTATGAACAAGTTTAGGGAGCTTGGCTTGGAGGTCGCTCATCTGAGGAAAGCCATAGACGAACTGGTTGATCTCGGATGCCTCTAGCGGGCGGTCAGCTTCAGAGTCTTTTCTTCGTGAGGTCGTTGTTGAAAAAGAGTTGGAGATCCGTAGGTTGAAGCTGGTTCTAGGCTCCGGTTTGATCGAGGAGGCGAGCAATTCGGTATTAGGACCATCTCTGGCCTTTTTATTGGAGGGGGCCCAGCCTGATGATGCGGAAAGGTCAGTCATGGGAGAGCCTTCCCCGGTCGGGCCGACCGAGCGTGAGAAGGAAACCGAAGGAAGCGCCGAATTTGAGTTTTAAGCCGAGCATGAGTGATTTGTAAACTTTTCACTGTATTTGTGCCGCTGTTACGGGCGCGCGATGGGTAATAAAAAAAAACTCCCGACTTCTTTAACCTTGACAATTTCATTGAGTGAGGATTGTTGCCGAGCTCGGCCTTGCAAGGGGTCGCCGCCGAGGGGGAAAGACCACACGGTGACTTTAGGAAGGTAACGCATAATTAGTGGTGTTTCACCTCCCGATAAGCATTAATGGTGATGTTTCGCCTTCCGTCATTTGGACTTCCCAGATGTAATAACTGCGCTTCTGAGGGGGCTATATAACCCCCATCTCCTCTTTGTTGGTTGTCAGGAATTGGGATTGGCTTATCTGCCATACGATTCGAGTGCTTGCCGAAGGCGGGTGCCCCAGAATTAGAACTTTAGCCCGAGTGGTGGCGCACCAATTACCCTCGAATAATTTGGGGTTTTGTCCTTGAGGGTCGTAAAATCCCGAGTTGTTCGTTGGTGAGTGGTGGGCTGATCAATTAATTCGGAGGCTCGGAGAGAGCCCTGGGTCAGCGGCTCCCCTGCCGCCCTCGAACAATTCGGGGTTTTGGCTTTTGAAAGTTGCAAACTCTGAGTTGCTCGCGGGTGGGAGGAGGGTCAACCAACGACTCGAAGCTCGGGGCGTTTGCCGAAGGCGGGCACCCTAAACCTTAATGAAAACTTTTGTGAAATGGTCGTGGTTGAAGGTCATCGCCGAGCGTGACGGTCGAATGGTTTTGAAGAAAGCCACGGCCTTGCTCGGGGTCGACGACGAGCCCCCACTTTTTTGCTTAGGAAGATGGCAAGGGTGTAGCTGGCGGTTGCCTCCGGGCGCATAGGTTGATGGTCTTAAAAAAGTCCAACCCAAGCTCGGGGCAGATGCCGAGCCCCTACGCCATGGAGAGAGCCAGTGATGGGTGTAGCTGAAGGTCGTCGCCGAGCGTAAAGGTCACATGGCTTTGAAGAAAGCCAAGGCCTTGCTCAAGGTCGACGATGAGCTCCCACACTTGTTCTTAGGTAGACGGTACGGGTGTAGCTGGCGGTTGCCGCCGTGCGCATAGGTTGATGGGCTTAAAGAAGCCCAAACCTTGCTAGGGGTAGATACCGAGCCCCCATACCGGGGAGAAAATCGGTAATGGGCGTAGCTGAAGGTCGTCACCGAGCGTATCGGTCGAATGGCTTTGAAGAAAGCCACGGCCTTGCTCGGGATCGACGACAAGCTCCCCACTTATTCTCAGGTAGACGATACGAGTGTAGCTGGCAGTTGCCGCCATGCGCATAGGTTGATGGGCTTGAAGAAGCCCAAACCATGCTAGGAGGAGATGCCGAGCTCCCACACCGGAGAGAAAGCCGGTAATGGGCGTAGCTGAAGGTCGTCGCCGAGCGTATCGGTCGAGTGGCTTTGAAGAAATCCACGGCCTTGCTCGGGGTCGACGACGAGCCCCTACACTTGTTCTCAGGTAGACAGTACGGGTGTAGCTCTTGCGGCTCGCGGTACCATCTGAATACCAAGGAATAAGCATGTAAGGGAAGCTTTTTGTGGCTCATGGTACTATCCGAATGCCGAGCCCTGAGTTTGTAAGAGACATTTTTTGTGTGGCTCGCGGTACTATCCGAATGCCGAGCCCTGAGTTTGTAAGAGATGTTTTGTGTGGCTCGTGGTGCTATCCGAATGCCGAGCCCAGGACATGTTTTTTAATGAGAACTAATACAAAGTCAAAGCTTGTTTTAAGAAAGGTGGCATAATTACAACATACTTGATCTTTACAAAAAACAAGGCATGACGTGCCGTTTACATCTCTCATAATTTACATGGAGGCTGTAGAGGCTAACCCTCCCCTTCTAGGAATTTGATAAGGTGCTCTCCGTTCCAGGGCCTCTCGACAGCCTTGCCCTCCGGATCGGTTAGGTGGTACGTGCCCGGGTGTACGACCCCAGAAACCTTGTATGGGCCCTCCCAGTTTGGGGCCAGTTTCCTCTTTTGGCCGGGGTTGGATACCGCCAGCTTCCGGAGGACGAGGTCTCCGAGCTTGATGTCGGTGGGATGCACCTTTTTGTTGTAGAACCTTTCGATCTTCTGTTGGTAGGTGTTCCTTCTAATGGCAGACTTCTCCCAGACATCGTCTATGAGATCCTAGTCGGCACGTAGCTGTGAAGAGTTGCTTGCTTCATCGAAGGCCATGATCCGGGGCGAAGGGATCCCGATCTCCAGGGGAATGACGGCCTCCACACCGTATGTCAGATTAAATGGTGACTCTCCCTTGGAGATTCTTTTTGTCGTTCGGTGGGCCAAGAGAACGCTCGATAGCTCGTCGACCCATAACCCCTTGGAAGAGTTATCGAGTCATTTATTGAGATCGTCAAGGATTTGGCAGTTCGCATTCTCGGCCTGACCATTTGACTGCGGGTGGCACACCGAAGAAAAATGTTGTTGGATCCCGAGATCTTCGCAGAACCTTCGGAAATGTTTACCCACGAATTGAATCCCATTGTTTGTAATGAGCACCTGCGGGATCCCGAACCGGTAGACGATGTGTTTCCAGAAAAACTGTTGGGTTTGCTGCTTGGTGATCGTGGCTAGTGGCTCGGCCTCGATCCACTTCGTGACGTAGTCGATTGCCACTATGAGAAACTTTCGTTGGCCTGTTGCCTTCGGAAATGGGCCTACCAGATCCATCCCCCACATCGCAAAGGGGGTCGGACTGGCCATGGAGCGGAGGTTCGCTTGCGGAGCCCTTTTCACAGGGGAGAACCGTTGACAGGGGCCACACTTCTTGACTAGGGCGAGGGCATCTTGCAACATCGTGGGCCAGTAATACCCGTGGTTCAAAGCCTTTCGCGCGAGCAAGTGGCTTCCCATATGGTACCCGCCGATTCCCTTATGTTGCTTCTTGAGAGCGTACTTTGCTCCATTAGGGTTTAGACAGCGGATATAGGGTCTTCCGTTCGTCGTTGTTGTAATGCCCTGATTTTTCATTTAATGAAAAATTATTTTTTTTTGCACGTAGCGTGCACGTGCAATATTTTTGGTTGAATTAAATGTTATGATTATTTTCATTATGATGAGTATAGATTTTTAAATGTGTGCTTTTAAATTATTTTTATAAAGCCGTCCTTCAATTAGACAAAAAGCCTTTTTCTTAAAGCCCAAAATTTAATTCAATTACTTTATTTTTAAAATTGTTATTTGGGCCTATAAATTAAAGCCCATGAGTCAATCTATTTTTAATACAACTTGTAATGTAGAATGCAAATTAGAGTTTATTTTTATATAAAATAAAATGTACAATTTTTGGACCTAGTTGCTTGCACGTGAATTGCACGTACACGTGCAATATGCACTTCCCTTCTAGGCCGGTTTTGATCTTTTTGGGAGGGAAACCAAAATTTGAGTGGAGATCATGCTTGGTGATTACTTGGTGGTGGGTAGTTAATGTAACTTCTACTTTCATCTTAGCCCTCCATCCTATAACCAACTACTTGATCCTAGCCCTCCATTCCATCAAGATTTTAGTATAAATACCCCCTCCATGGCTAGTTATTCTTGTGCTTATTACTTTCTACAAACCTATAGTCTAAATTATATTATCTAGTAGTGATTGTGTGAGTTAAAAGATTGAGAGTGTGTGGGATTGTGCATGCAACATCAAGGAGGAAAGGAGAGGCCAGCATCAAGGAATGCTCTCGGTTGGCTTAGAAGTGCACGGTTTTTGGTGTGCTTGGAGGTTCGTGTGCGCACATCTAGGAGGAGAAGCATTCGGTTGCAAGGACATTCGTCTAGGAGGTTGCTAAATTGTATTTTTCTCTCCAAATTAAGGTGGATAAATTCTCTATATTTCTAAATTAGAAATGCATGTTAGAAATGAATGAATGAAGCATGAAAGAAATTAAGAAGAGTACACTTTAATTAGGAAAAAAATAACCCATTGAATGATTGAATGTGGATATGCAAATTTATATGTGGTTCTATTATTTAAGTTATATGTGAATTGATTAGAATCATGGATTGATTGATGAAAACAAATTTATTACCATCAAGAATTACATACAAAAGTTAGTAGATTAATAATGCTATTTCATGTGTTAAATAGATCTTTTGTGTTAATGTGGGCATGAATAATTTAAAATATGAGTTTGTATGTTGGGTAAATGATTAAAGACAAAGAATTAATGTGGAATTTGTTGATAAAGAGATTAGAATGCTAATTGCTAAGAAATGTCGAAAAAAAGGGAAATGTGGTAGTGATAATTTAAAAGTTGAATTAATTGTATGAAAAACATGTTTTAATTATCGAAAAAATTATTTTTATACACTAGAGTATAATTTATGATGATATTAGTCAATCTGGACATTTACAGTAATTTTGATAAAAGCAAAATGAAATGAGGACTTGTTGAATGTTGAACGTTTTTAAATAACAGAGAGAATGGTTTTAAAAATAATTTCGAACTATACTTGACAACCTGAGCACGTAGCTCAAGTGGTCGGAGTGCGCGGCCTGTTTCTCTGAGGTTGCTGGTTCGAATCCCCTTAGTAACGCACTTTTGCATGTTTGAAAAAAAATTAAAGTGTACAGCCGAGAGCATTTAATGCTCTCAGCCGTACTTATGACGCCTAGCACCTTCGGCCTAGTGGCTTGTGCTGTTGGCTGTGTTTTCCGTGGTTCTGGGTTCGAATCTTGCCCTCGGTAAGATTGAAAAAAATTATTTTTTTGGGTGTTTTAGTTATCAAAAAATTATGAGAAAAATATGACTATTCTTCTAAAAATATGTAGGTCTTTATAAAAATAATTTGGGAATTATTTGCATGAAATAAAGTATGATTTGAGAACAAAATGTGTAAATTAGAAATATGGTTCTATATGTATATTTTTGTGAAAATTATAACTTGCAAAAAGAATTTGAAATGAAGGATTGGAAGGTTAATATAAGAAATTATATCATGTGATGTATACGAATTATTCTCATATGTGAATAGTGTGAAAGATATTAAATGTGAATATTCGTAGTGATGTGAATTCCAATGTGTAGTTGATAATTGATGAAGTATCTAATTCCATGTATGATTATGGACTATTGAACAAATCAGAAATCATGCTATAAGAAAAGGAAATATGTTGTTATGAATATGAATTTATGAGTTAGAAATGCTCAAATTGGAAATTGTGAATTAGAATTGAAACAAAAGAGTAGCTAAGTCTTCCCCGGTATTTGGAAAGAAATGAAATGAAATATTGAAATGAAAGACCAAGGTTGGTCATTTTTGAATAAATGAATAAGCCCGGTTTAGTGGAGAGGCTAACTCTAGAGCTTTGATTTTTTATTCATGATTTTATTAAATTAAAACAAGTGCATAGTGAAGACGTGATGAAAGTGAGAGAAAACACGAGTATGAAAACTAGAGTTTACGGTGCGGGTGTGTGAGCCACAGAATGCATGCTTGATGAGTCAAGACATGGCGTGGGTGCAACTCAGTAATGATCGGACTTTACCCACGCTTGTGGGATGTTTAGTGACTGCAAGAGGATCGTGTTCAGGGAGGAGGCTGAATTGCCACAGAATGCATGCTTGATGAGTCAAGACATGGCGTGGAATTCCCCTCCAGGGTCCGGTGCACGTGCTTATACTCATAGATCATCTAGGATACTCACCGTAGTTACAGTAGTAGATTAAGTCATGGCGAGGGATTGAACCCTACAAAGATGAAGAACGATTAAGAGCCTTGCCCTCGGACCTATATAGTATGGGATGCATAGAATCCGAACAAGTGCACATTAGTGTCATGTAATATAAATAATGCATTAAGGACTAAGTGCACAATCACAATACGACATCAATAGGGTAGTCCCTTTAGTTTGATATGTGACAAGTTTGTGTTTGTTAAATATGGAAAATAAGTTATACTATTTCCGGCATAGAGAGGATGGCCGTGTATAATGTTCGACGGTTGAATAAACTGACGTACCCACAGTCTTATATGCAGGTAAATGACGTGATAAAGATTAAAGAGGAACAGATGCTTAAAGATTATTCTATGTCGTTGTACATTTATTCAATTGTTGTAAATTTTACTTCCGCTGTGCAATGTAAATTGTTATGTATTCATGCAAACTCTGATGTAATGTGAAAAGTTCAAATTTCCTTGTAAAATTGTACTAAAGGAAGTGGAAAGATCCTGTAGAACATTTCGAATTCAGTGTATTTGGGATTCGGGGCTGATGTGTCTAATTTTTATACAAATATTTGTATTCAATTACCCATTAAAATTGCTTGTTTTAGTTTATATTGTTTATATTTCATCTTATTTCTATAAGATTTCGATTGATTATTTATTTATGAAGAAATAAGATTTTTGATGCAAAAAGTGAAGTTTTTTGGTAAATTTCAACAAACAAAACAAATAGAATGATTATTAATTTTTTATTGATTTGTTAATTTTTTTTATTTTTACATTTTGGTCATGTAAAGAGCAAAATAGAAATATTATTATCAAGTAAGGATTAGAATAAAATTTTGTATAAAAAAAAAAATAATAATAATAATAAAATATTCGTAGGTTTTGTTTAAATTGATAATTTAGGATTAATAATAATCTTAAAATTCTAAATAGTTATCTATTTAATGTTAATAATTATCCTAATTACTTTAAATTTAAAACTAAACCTAATTTTTATACTAATCTAATCCTAACTTATTTTCCTATTTATACTACAGGCTAGGAGGATTAGAAGGGGGAGTTGGCGTGAAGACTTGGAGAAGCATTGAAGGTGGGCGTGGACTCAGAGCGAACACATCACAGGAATAAAATAAAAAAATAAAAAAATAAAAAAATAAAAAAAAAAGGAAGAACAGAAGAGAAGTCAGCGGCAACAGCATTCGTGGAGGCAGACGGCGGAACCCACCCAAGCACTAACGTGGCAAAGTCAGAGCGGGTGGGTTCGCTGTGCTGTGTTCTGGAAGCCGCACGCGATCTTCAAGTGCTGACGTGGCGAAGAGACAGGCGACTGCTGATTTGACCCTGCCTGCACTGTAGCTGATCTGACGTGTGTGATTTGACCCCTGGTTGTGATCTGACGTATGTTCTTTTTGGTACTGAGTTCGAGACAGAGAAGAAAAATACAGAGACAATTTTTAAGGCTGTTCGGTTTGCAATTTTTTATCACAAAACAGTCTATTTTTGTATCTATTTTTCTCTCTAATTTTATTATGCAATCCATGAACAAATTTGTTAATTGCAATATTTTTATTATGAACTAAATTTATTGTTCTGGGTTTAGATGTAGCCTAGTATTGAGAACACAATTTCATATTTTTCTGTGGTTGTGTGTTTAATTTTTGTGCTTAATGCTTACAATTATCTGGCCGATTTTTGTATGATTATTGGATCATGAAGAGACCGAGAGGTAATTGGTGATTTAGAACAATAAAAATTGAACACCATTAATTGAGCGAAATTAGAGATAATTTACCGTGATTAATGTGACCGTTAAGAAATCCATAGAACTTAATGAGTCTTTGATTAATTAAATTTGCATAGAGATGTGTCAAACTGTTAGTTAGAGATATTTTTGGTGTTGTTCGAGAGAAAGCATCAAATAATTAAGGGATTTTGGTCTACAATCAGGAAAAATAAATTCTTTATTCATGAAATCTTAAATTGTGTTTGATTAACTAGGTGAACTCAAAAACCCTAGAATTGATTTGCAATTAATAAATTACAATTTTCAGACTCCGCTCCCTCTCCATTAATTTAGTTAGTTAGACTTTTAGATTAATTTAATCAGTTGTTTTCTTTGTTAAATTTCGATCATCCAAATAGTGACTCATCTAGTAATATCGGTACTCAATAAAATATCTAGTCTCTGTGGGTTCGACACTCTATTCACTACTATATTACTTGTTGCGATTTTGTACACTTGCAAATATTCACACCAGGGGCGTTATAGTTGTGTATGACCTTTTGAAGAGGGTCACGCTGATCACGGTGAACCTTTTTGAACGGACCCTGACCTGCCTTGCTTCAGCTCGGTCTTCAGGGAGCTCTCTCTTGATTAGAAACTTCTTGATAGGAGTGGTCCAGTCGTCAGGAAGAGCTCCGTCTTCAATGCAGAGAGTCTCGGGGAAGTCAGTACTCGATTTTAGGAGTACTTCGATCAGAACGGTGCGATCGAGTCCCTCGAAGGACGAGGAAGCTAACTTTGACAGAGAGTCGGCCTGGGCATTCTGTTCCCTGGGGATTCTTAAGACCGCCGACTCGTCGAAGGACGTCAATAGCCGTTGGACTACGACCAGGTACTTAATCATCCGCTCGTCACGGGCCTCGTACTCTCTGGTGATCTGGTTGACAACGAGTTGAGAGTCGCTGAAGGCTCTGATCTGTCTGGCACCAGCGTGATGTGCCAGGGTGAGCCCGGTGATCATGGCCTCATACTCAGCCTCGTTGTTAGAGGCCAGAAAGTTGTGGTGGAGGCAATATTGAAGGAGGAAACCATCGGGACCCCGCAGAATAATACCCGCACCACTCCCCGCTTCGCAGGAGGAACCATAGACGTAAACTTCCCACGTCTGGTCGGCCTCCTTACTTTCGGGTTGCTCGAAGATGGTGCATTCCGTGATGAACTCGGCGAGGGCGTGCCCTTTGATGGCCGTCCTTGGTTGATAGCCGATGTCGTATTGGCTGAGCTCAATCGACCATTTGACCAATCGTCCGGAGCTCTCAGGCTTGTAGAGCACGGCCTTCAGAGGCTGGTCCGTGTGCACCTGAACCGAATGTGCCTGAAAATAGGGACGGAGTTTCTGCGGGGCCATGACCAAGGTGTATGCTACATTCTCCATTCTAGAATATTTGGTCTCGGTGGCGAGAAGAACCTTGCTCACGTAGTGCAGAGGCTTTTGAACTCCGTCCACTTCTTGAACGAGGACAGCACTGAGCACGTTTTCCGAAGCCAAAAGGTAAAGCCAGAGTGGCTCCCCTGGTTCAGGCTTGCTGAGGAGAGGAGGGTTGGCGAGGTACTCTTTCCATTGGGCGAACGCCTCCTGCTGTTGTGCCCCATTCAAAACCTCCGGTTCTGCGCAGAGCCTTGAAGAATGGGAGAGACTTCTCTCCGAACTTGGAGAGGAAACGGCCGATGGCCGCCAGCCTTCCCATAAGCCTCTGAACTTCTTTGATGTTTCTGGGAGGGGCCATGTCTATTATGGCCTGGATTTTTTCGGGGTTTGCCTCGATACCGCGCTGGCTGACGATGAACCCATGGAATTTCCCCGAGGAGACACCGAATGCACACTTCACCGGATTAAGCCTCATATTGTGGGTCCGAAGGACCCCAAAGGCCTCTTCCAGATCGGCGACATGATCCTGTCCCTGCTGGCTTTTGACGAGCATGTCGTCGATGTTCACCTCCATGTTGCGCCTAATTTGATCCTTGAAGACTCGGTTGACGAACCTCTGATAAGTAGCGCTGGCATTCTTCAGCCCGAAGGGCATAACCCGGTAGCAATAAAGACCTTGGTCTATGGTAAAGGACGTCTTGGCTATATCGGGAGGGAACATTCAGATCTTGTTGTAGCCTGAGAAGGCGTCCATGAAAGAGAGGAGCTCGTGACCTGATGTAGTGTCGATTAGAGCGTCAATGCTGGGGAGAGGGAACAGATCTTTGGGGCACGCCTTGTTGAGGTCAGTGAGGTCTATGCAGATCCTCCAGCCCCCGCTCGCCTTTCTGACTATCACGACATTCGCCAGCCACTTAGGGTAGCTGACCTCCTGTATGAAACTAGCGAACAAGAGTTTGTCCACCTTTGCCTTCACCACCTGCTGCCGCTTTGGGGCGAACTTAAGTCGCTTCTGGACGATCAGCTTCGAGCCTGGGGTCATGCTGAGTTTGTGCATGATCAGGTCCTTGGAGATACCGGGCATATCGGAGGGCTTCCAAGCGAAGAGGTCGACATTGCAGCGAATACAGTCGATCAGGACAGATTTGAGGTTGGGAGCGAGGGAGCAGCTTACTCGGAAACACTTTGACGCGTCCTCTATCTCGAATGAAACTTCTTCTAACTCATTCGCCGGCTCAAGTTCGGGTTGCAGCTTGACGGCATCCAGGAGGAACACCCCCCCCCCCCCGATTGCCGTCATATAGCACGACCGTGCCGCTTCTTGGTTCCCTCGGACAACTCCGACGCCTAACTTGGTGGGGAACTTCAGTTTTTGGTGGTAGGCCGAGGGAACTGCCTGGAGGGAGCAGAGCCAGGGACGGCCGAGGATGGCGTTGTAGGCTGCCTTGACGTTTACCACCATGAAGTCCATCGACTCGGTTCGCCTGTGAGGGGTCGTACCGACAGTGACGTCTAAGGTCACGATCCCCTCGATTGGCACCGGGATGCCGGAGAATCCATGCAAGGTGTACCCGGCTGGCTTTAGCTTATCCCAGGAGAGCTTTAGGTTCTCGAATGCCTCCAGAAAGAGGATATTTACCGAGCTTCTGTTGTCAACAAGGATGCGACGGACCTCGAAGTTCGCCATGCAGAGACTGATGACGAGTGCATTGCAGTGCGGGAGCCGAACTCCATCCAGGTCTTTCCCAGAGAAGGAGACAGGGAGTTGCTGGACCTGGGGGGAGAGGGGGCCCTGGACGGCGTTGACCCCTTGGACGAATGCTTTGCGGGAAGTGTTGGACTCCCCTCCCATAGGCCCTCTATTGACGTAATGCAAGATGGCTTGACCCTCGGGTTCTTTAGGCTCGGCATCCCGCTCGGGACACGATCTGAGTGCTTGAAGATGAGGGGAAGGCCTCCTGTTCCTCGTGTCCCTCTGGTCCTGAGCGTCTTCCCGTTTGAACTCCTGGAGGTACCCACGTTGGATGAGGGCCTCGATCTCGTCCTTCAGGGCGCGGCAATGGTCGGTGCCGTGCCCGTTGTCTCGATGGAAGCAGGCAGTAGAACTGCTGATCCCTCTTTTTGTTATTGTTGATCGGACGAGGAGGGAATTGGACGAGGTCCCTGTCTTCAATCGCTAAGAGGACAATTGACATATTCTGCGTCAGTGGAGTGTACATCTCAAAGTGGGGGACCGAAGGGATCCTTTTCGTGGCACCCCCGTCTTTTGTGACCTTCTTTGCTGGTTCCACCTCATCGGCCTTGCGTTTTCCCCTTTCCGGGAACTTCCTTGGAGTCCTCTGGATTCAGGGCCTCCTTTGCTCGGATGTACTTTTCGACCCGGTTGAGGAGGTCAGGGAAATCGTTCGGAGGTTTCTTCGACAGGGATGCCTACAGCTGGCCATGCCGGACGTTGTGGCGGAATGCTACCGAGGCGACCCCTGGATCGAGGGACGAGACCGACCTTACCTCAGTGGTGAACCTTCAGACGAACAGCCAGAGCGACTCCCCTTCCTTCTGTCGGAGGCCCAGCAGGGACGCGCTCGTCTTCTCAGCCTTCCTGCTGGTCACGAAATGGGCGAGGAAGTTGGCCTCCAGTTGGTCGAAAGAGTAGATGGAGTTGGGGGTGAGCTTGGAGAACCATTCCCGAGCCGGACCCCAGAGGGTGGCGGGGAAGGCGCGGCACAGGAGGGAATTCGATGCACTATGAATCATCATAAGGGTCTTGAAGCCTCTCATGTGATCAGCAGGATCACCCTCGTCGTCATAAGTCTCGAATTGTGGTGGGCAGAAATTCTGGGGTCTTTCCGCCTGCAAGATGGTAGGTGGAGAAATGAGGTCGGGTAGGCCTGTGGCCCTGGGCCGGCCTCGGGTCGCCGTCGCCGAAGTGGGCAAGGCGGTCTTCCATTTCTTAGAGGTGTTTCAAGACATCATCGTCATACTCCGGCGGGACTGTCGGGCCGCGGGACACGCTGGCCTCGACATCCGAACGCAAGCAGGGAACGGCGGACCGTCTTGTCGATGGGGGTCCCCTGGATAGCCTCCATGATCTCTTTCCAGAAGTCTTGGAACTCCTGGTGGGTGACCGAAGCTCGCTCAGCCTGGCCACGTTGGGCCAACGGCCTCCGGCCGATGCGGCTGAGTGCCAGCTCCCGCCCTTGGGGTGGAGGTCAGGGATGGTTCAGGACCGAGTTGGAAGCGGCCCCTCCCTTAGTCCAGCTTGCTTGTCGATTCTGGATGACCCCGCGTAGGTCGAGTACGACCGAACGGGAGGCACCCGACTGGTGTCCGCGACTGATCCCCAGATTGTTGGATCCAGCAGTCGGTGGAGACGTCCTGAGGAGGGACGTCCTGGCGATGTGTAGAGGTGACAGCTCTCCTGGCCTTGGGTGCCATGTGAGCTCGGATGGACGGGAGACCGTTGATGGCTGAGTTCGAGTCGGCGTCTGCACTAAAGTTTCTCACAGACGGTGCCAACCTGATGTGGTTTGTTTTTGGAGGGTGTGGATGCACCAGGGGTGAGTTCTTCTCGATTTGTATTTTTGGCGGAAGCTTTGGTGCGGACGGTGGCCTCGACCTTCAGCCAGGGGTACGGCTTGGGAGTAGGCAGGGAGTGAGGTGGAGACTGGATGCTCGGCTCGGATCTAAAGGCTCGGCTCGAAACTGGAGCTCGGATCCAGAGGTCTCGTGTTCTTGCACTCGGTCTAGAAACACCGGGGTGGTCCTGGTGGCAGACCCTCCGACGATCTAGTCAACTACTGAAAGAGAGTAACAGTAACTAGGGTTTGAGAGGGAAAAGATTGATTACCTTGTGAAGGAGTAGAGGGTCTGGTATTTGTAGAAGAAGCCGACCGGGTCTGGACCCGGTTTCCCGAGGGCCTGGCGTGGCAGAAGCCCAAGCGGTATAGGGCTAACGTGGCACGGGCTTGGGGTGGTTTAGGGCTAACATGGCGGAGGCCTGGGTGGTTTTCAGGCCAACGTGGCAGACCCGGATGATCCAGCGGTGAACGCTCTTTGAGGGGATCCTGTGGCCCGGGAAGGGCCACGTCATCTGACCCATATCAACCTTTTCTCTGACTTGACTAATATTGATATATTTTCCCTTTTTTTGACTTGTATAGTTATGAGGCAGTTGCTTGTAGGGAAGGAAAAACAGAGAAAGTAGCTTCGGGTCATCTAGATCAACTGGCATTGCACTTACCAGAAGCGAAATGCTGTTATTTTAATCCATCTGATACTAGTTTTAGTTTGCAAATAGTAGAAAGCCAGAAGGAAATATCATGGTTCACCAAACTCACTTTAGCAAGGTAAATAAACGGCAAGTAATTATCTATTTCTTTTGTTTCTCTTAGAATCATGTAGATGTTGGATTGAAGAAGCTCAAAATATAAACTTAGAGTGGAAGAAAACACTACAGAATACACTTATATTTCTTGATTACACACTATTGTATTTGACAAGAATAGGACCATCTGTATCTCTTACACACAGTACCTGTACTTACAACCCCACTAGCTCACGTCACTCACACTCCACTACTCTCTCACTGCACTAACTCTAGCACATGGAGACTCTATTTGGCTTTATCATACTAAGAAAAGGGTGCTGGCTATTTATACGGGGACTAGGTAGGTAGGTGGGTAAGCTCTCCAGATCAATTCATTAAAAAAATCCACCGACCTTGAATTAAAAACGGTCCAACTACCTTGACTTATAGTGCGGCTTCTAGACTTTGGTGGAGATTTTTGGATTGTTGCTTCTAGAAATTTGGTGATGACATTCATTAACTCTCCTCCTCATCACCAACTTCTCTCATTGTCATTCCAAGTTGCTTTCTGAATTTTACAAACACTGATGGGTTCAGTGCTTTGGTGAGGATATCTGCTACTTGCTCTTCGGTCTTGACCGACTTGATCAAGATTTCTTCATTTAGTACCTTCTCTCTCAAAAAATGATGATGTACTTCTATATGTTCCGTTCTTGCGCGAAATACTGGATTTTCTGCCAATTTATTAGATGATAAATTATCACAGTGTAGGCTTATCGAGTAATCTATCAGCTATTGTAAATATTTCATTAACTGCATTAGCCATGATCTTTCTTGAGCTGCCATTGCCGATGATCGATACTCTTCTTCTATGGTTGATAGCGATATTGTAGATTGTCTCTTGCTACACCAGGAAACAACAGCTGACCCCAGACTAAAGGCATAGCCGGTTGTAAATCTTTGAGTGTCGTGATCTCTAGCATAGTCCGCATCACAATAACTGATTACTTCACATTCCTTGTCTTTCTTGTACATGAGACCAAAGTCAATTGTTTCTTTTACATACCTTAAGATACACCGAACTAAGTGAGGCTTCTTTAGGTTCTGCATGTATCGACTCACTACTCCAACTACGAAGGCAATTTCCAATCTTGTCATTGTTAAATATATAAGACTTCCAACAAGTTGTCGATACATTGTAGAGTCTTCTAAATCTTTTCCTTTGTGTGCACATAGCTTGATGTTGGTCTTCATAGGTGCATAGACTGACTTGCAGTTGAACATCTCGTACCTAGACAATAGATCCTTTGCATATTTATGCTGGTAAAGAAATATCCTTTCTCTTGTACGGTCAACCTTGAGCTCAAGAAAATGCTTCAGTTCTCCAAGATCCTTCATCTGAAACCGAATAAACAAATTCTCCCTGGTCCTTCAGATTTCTACCTCGTCATCTCCGGTGATGATCAAGTCGTTAACGTAGACTCCAGCTTTTCTTTACTCAATATTGCTATCTTACCACCTTGATTCTTCACTAACCAGCTTGAGTCCAATGGAGCTAGGGAGTAACCACATTAGACAAGAAACTCTGCTATCTTACCGTAGCACACCCTAGGTGCCTGCTTGAGTCCATATAGTGCATTCCTTAACTTGCAAACGTACCCTGGCTTTTCTTTACACACAAATCCCATGGGCTGCTCCGTATATATATATCTCGATCCACTTCTTCATGTAGAAAGGCATTTTTTACATCCATCTGCCATAGCTTCCATGCTTTATTTGCTGCTAGAGCGATCAGCACCTAGACCGTTGTGATCTTTGCCATTGGACTGAATGTCTCATCATAATTTAGTTCATATTGTTGAGAGAATCCTTGAGCTACCAATCTTGCCTTGAATCTCTCGATCGAACCATTCGACTTAGTCTTCACTTTGTAAACCCACTTGCAACAAATGGGCTTTACATCCTTAGGCAGTGGAACTAACGCCCATGTCTGATTCTGTTTCAGGGCTTGAATCTCTTCCTCCATAGCCTTGATCTGCTCATTTCTTTGACACGCCTCTTGGTAGGCAGATGGCTCCTTCACTTCTTCAAGCATTGCAACATTAGCATACTTTGGATTTGGTTTTCTTTGTCTTATTGACCTTCGAAGCTGAGGAGTTGGTTCTTCTCCGATCGCTTCTATTTGGCTTGGACACTCCTCCTCAGTTACTTGTTGGTGAAAACCACTTTGCCACGGGTTCTTCTCTTTTGCTCGTCCAGTACTCTTTCTACCTTAGTTTGTTGCTTCTCTGCTTCTTGACTAGGCTCCCCCAGCTTCTCATATATCTTCTCTTCTAAATCTGTAGTATCTGGCAAAAGTACCTCTTAAGGAGCCCACCATGATGACACTTCGTCAAACACGACATTTCATGATGTATGACACTTCCCGGTTGTCGGATCACAACATCTCAATCCATTTCTTTCGTTGTTGTATCCCACAAAGATGCAACAGATGGACTTCTTATTGAACTTGCTGCGTAGATGATCTGGTACAAATACATAACATACACAACCAAAAATTTGAAAATGACTGATAGCTGGCTGGATCCTCCATAGTATCTGGAAGGGTGACACAAATCCCAATTTAGTGTTAGTAGCTTGTTGATCACATGCGCTGTCTTCATACATTCTGCCCAGAAGCATCCTGGGATATTCTTTGCGTGCAACATACTTCTATAAATCTCCATCGGGTGTCAATTCTTCCTTTTAGCGACACCATTTTGTTGTGGATTATGCAGACATGTCAATTGCCTCCGTATCTTATGGCCTGCAGGTAGTCACAAAACTCCTTCGAGGTGAACTCTCCCCCGTTATCGGTACACATGCATCGAATCTTCTTCCTGACTTCTAGCTCGACTCTTTCGCGGAACTCCTTGAACTTGAATAGTACTTTAGATTTTTCTTTTAGAAAGTAAACCTATATGTACCTCGAGCAGTCGTCGATGAAAGTATGCATATATCTCATCCCAATCATGGATGGTTGCTTGATTGGGCCGAACACATCTGAATGAACCAGCTCTAATGATTCCTCAGCTCTGAACTTGGACTCCTGATAGGGAAGTTGATGTGCCTTGCCATATTGACAACCTGCACATACAGTGTCATCTCAGGTCTCTCCATCCATCATCACCTTAAGCTTGTTGTATATCACGTGCCCAAGTCCTGCATGCCACAAGTACGCCATATCATTTCTTCGGGTTTTATCTGTGTAAGCCGACCCAGCTGACATTATATAGATATAATCTAACTTGCATCCTTCTAGGATTGGCTTTCCATTGGTCTTCAAATTTTTATAGATTCTGACGTCCTCTGGTCCAAACACTACATAATTTCCTCCTGATGTTAATTGAGAGACGGATAAGAGATTTTTCTTCATCCTGGCACATGATAAACATTTTGTAATTGCACTTTTTGTGGATTGAAGCGTGGAAGGATCACTGCCTCCCCAATGTGCGTAATAGGTAGTCTGGAGTTGTTAGCAATGACTACCTCGCGCTCTCCTTTGTATTCGGACATACTGACCAGCTTCTCCTTATCTCCGATCATGTGGTTGGATCTCCCTGAGTCAATAATCCAATCATCATCGTAGTTGACTGCTCCTAGCTTCGATCCTGCTGCAAGTGCCGATTCTCCTTCTACCATTGTCGAGGTTAACGCCATATCAGTGACCTCTTCTTGGATAACTGGTCTCCTTCACGATGGCTAGGGATGCTTGTTGATCTCGTTCATCTTCACTATCATCTCTGTGACTGCTGGAGGTTGCTGCATTACTCTCTATCGATGTCTTCTGGTGCCGACAGTCCCGTGCAAAGTGTCCATTCCTTCTGCAATTGTAGCATCATCCTTCACCCTATTTGAATTGTCGATGACCACCTTGAACACCCTGTCGTATCTCATCAGTGTGTGCTACTTTCCTGACACCTTCATGCATCGCCCTTTCTTGATCATCCAGTGTTTTGGCCTTGTACTATGTGACTCCCTTTGCTGCTGAAGAGAGCCTCATCTTCGCTTCTCTTAGAAACTCTGCTTGTTTGTTACAACATAGTTTCTTGTGTCTCTAACAATCCTTCCAACTCTAAAAGAGAATGTTGGGTTAGCCAAACCACGAATAGTTGCAACATACCTATTATATTCGGGTCTTAGGCCATGGATGATAATTCTCCTCATGCGTGCCTCAGAAATATTTGAATCATCCTCTAATTGGGCAATTTCCTGACATAATTATTTGACTTTAGTAAAATACTGGACGATTGACATCTCACCGTGGGTGATAGCTAATAATTGTTCTTCAAAAATTAGAGGTGTGCATAGTTAGATCATGAGAAAAGTGCAGCGAAGGCATCTCATGCCTGCTTCGGGATAGTAATGTCTTTGATGTGCTGTAACAAGTCCTCTTATATTGTTGTCTTCAAGACAAACATGGCTTTTCCAGCCTTAATCTTCCACTTTCTCAGTTCCTCACCTGCATCTTGTGGAGCAGTCATCTCATTTCCACCAACGATCTCGCAGAGATCCTATCCTTGTCACAGTTTTAAATTTCGACTGAAATTTTATTTCGGCTAGCTTGCTGATACGAAATCACTGATTTTATACTCTATATCATTTTGGACCAAAATGTGTGGATTTTGGCCGAAATTGCCGAAATATTGGCTGAAATATTGCCGAAGTTGCCGAAATATCAGCCGAAATCGATGCACTAATGTTATTGTGAATATGTAACCTTTTTTTTTTAATTTTACTTTTTTCATATAAGTTTTTTAATATACGACATTATGCTAAGATAATATGAGAATTTTTTCACTTTATTGTTTGTGTACATGGAAAGTCAAGACTCAAGTATGTCTATTAACTAATACATTTTTTCTAATCAATACAAATTCAATTTAGTTATATACTTATATTACAATTTTTTTTATATTGTTGTTAATTTCGATGAATATTTATCGTGATTGATTCATATTATTAGTTACATTATACAATATTTTATATGATAAATGACATGTACAACATATAATATCTTGTTTGGTAACAAAAAAATATGTTTATTGAGTGTCTGAAATGAACATCCGAGATGATCACATTTTCCTGATATCTCCGATTCGAGACAAAACACCCCTTGCCGAGATGAGTACGGAATTCGAGATTTAAAACCTTGGTCCTTGTAGGTAGGACTCCATGCAGGACTTCCAGTTGCTATAGTTGTGCCCATTGCCCATTGAGTTTCTTGATGACACCGACAACATACGCCAAATCTACCATAGTGATGTGGTACGCTTCCTTGAACTATCCACGCTAGCCTGATCCCTGAACAATCGACTTCCACGAACAATCCCAGATTGTGCACTAACTCTGGCCTCCACGAACAATGTTGATCAGAATGCTGCTACAAACAAAGCTGGTCCCGGACCGCCGATTCTGATACCACTTGTTGGATTGAAGAAGCTCAAAATATAAACTTAGAGCGGAAGAAAACACTATAGAATACACTTATATTTCTTGATTACTCACTATTGTATTTTACAACAATAGGACCATTTGTATCTCTCACTCACAGCACATGTACTTACTACCCCCTAGCTCACGTCACCCACACTCCACTACTCTCTCAGTACACTAACTCTAGCACATGGAGACTTGGACTCTATTTTTGCTTAATCATACAAATGAGAAGGGTGCTGGCTATTTATACAGGGACTATGTAGGTTGGTGAGTGAGCTCTCTAGATCAATTCATTAAAAAAATTCCACCGACCTTGACTTAAAAACAATCCACCAACCTTGACTTATAGTGCGGCTTCTAGACTTCGGTGGATATTTCTAGATTGAGGCTTCTAGTGATGACATTCATTAACAATAGACTGGTATTACCATTTTCAGATTCTTAAATATTGTTAATGCACAATTGGAAGTAAAAGTTGCCGATTCAATAGAGGCTGAAATGTTGTAGTTGGAGGAGACGAGGAAGTTTCACAATTCTTTATATGCTAAGAGCATCTATAGTCGTCTTGAGTCAGATTTTGGGTATTTGGCAAATAGAAAATGGGTTTTCGCTGTAGTCGTCAAAAGCCAAAATTTGGATGAGGGCTCAGAAATTTAAATCAATATATATATATATATATATATATATATATATATATATATATATAAATGCATTGAAGTGAGGGACAAAGGACCAAAAAAAAATTAAAAGAAACAAAAAACAGTGAAATGACTCACAAAAGGAAATAAAAATAAAAAAAAACAAAAAAACCTCAAATGCCTGGGGACGAGGGATGAAGTCCCGTCCTAGGCTATACACCGTCCCTTCAATGACTCACAAAATGTACCGTCCGTCATTTTTTTTTATAATTTAATTAATGGGACGGAATATTATCCTTCGTCTGTCGAATTCGTCGTATGCTGAATTGAAGGGACAGTGTATCGTTTGCCGTCCCATATTTCAGATGAAATATTATCTTTCGTCTCATTTAAGGGATGAAAGATTATCTTACGTCAGCTATAATTTGGCAAATTTCAAACCGTCTTCTATATTTGACAAGCTACTGTTCATGCGGCACCCAAATTTTGGGTATTTGGCAGATGAGTAGAGCGATATTTTTTTCTATTTTTTTCATTTTTTGAATATTTAGCAGACGACTACAGATGCTCTAAAGTAGTATATATTGCTTGTGGTCACTTTTCTAAGTCTCATATATGATACTGAATCTAAGTTATATGTATATATCTCTACTATATTAATGGGAGAGATGGGGATCAGTTTGGTAAATATGTTTGTGAGCAAACCCGTGCATCGCACGTGCTCACTTTGGTAAATATTTTCGAAAGTGGACCAGTTTGGTAAATATTTTCGAAAGTTGATTAGTTTGGTAAATACTTTCATTCCCTTCTTTTTTTTTTTTTCCCCTTCTTCCTCCACGTGCATCGCACGTGCAGCATACTAGTCTATTATAATAGGAGAGATGGGGTTGGTAATTAATTAACAATTTTTTGTATGTGTGCAAACACGTGCAGCGCACGTGTTTGTGATTTTTTTTGTCTTTTTCCTTCCTCCACGTGCATCGCACGTGCACGTGTTGGTAGGTTTTTTTTTGTCTTTTTCCTTCTTCCTCCACGTGCATCGCACATGCATGATACTAGTACACAATTATTAGGATCGAGACCCATCAGGAGCTGGAACAACAGGTATGTTCTGTGTTTTATTTTTTCTTGTTTGGCATACTATTTTAGTTGATTACACCTGATGTTATATATATGTTACCCTGCAGCAAGAAAATATGCGGTGTTTTAAAAAAAAATTTATTCTTTGCTTTATTTTGCTTTATTTGTTGTTGTTGTTTTATTATACCCATTATTTGGGATACAAGCCCTGTTTGCATACCTTATACTAGTATAATGCACGTGCGATGCACGTCTATAAAAAAATTTAATCATTAGCCATCATGGGATGAATTTGTATATCGTATAAGAAAAGAAATAGTAAAACATTTAACTTGAAAAAATAGCAGGCTTAAATAATAGAATATATAAGTGTGAACGACTATATAATCAAACTTCAATAATACATTATACGATATACAAAATTCAAAATGCATTGTTAACCAAACCCAAACCCATATAAAAAAATAAAAGTGCATAGAAGAGTATGTAGTACCAACCAAAATAAAACTACAGCTGAGCTTTCTAATTGAATAACACTTCTTTGTAGACAACATTTCTTGTGTATGTTCCATCTTGCCCGGACAATTTTCCTTCACGAATAGCTATCTTGGTGGAGTTCATTGAAATTCTTCTTGACAAAGCCACGTAAAGTTGCCCATGGCTGAAAACATGATCTTTTAAATAAATCCCCGCGAACGATATAATTTGTCCCTGCGCTTTATTTATGGTCAACCGAGACCATTCATCTTAACATCACAGGACCTTCAGGTAAGCATTTTTCTCTGCACTATGAGAATGTGCATGATTTATGAGTTGAATTAATGCACTAATATCAATTCTTCATGGCATTAAATTAATTCAACATATTTATTCAACTCATAAATCTATACACCCATATCAATGCATGAAGAATTAATGCACTGATATATAGCCATATAGAGGCATGAAAAAAAATATATAGGGTTAAAAAAATAGTATAGATATCAGTGCATTCAATTAAATGGTTGTTCCTTCAGGATGATATTAATTAATTAATTTATGTTAAGATTAAATGTTTCTTCAATGCATGAAGAATTAATGTTAGCATATATTAATCTGAGAACACCCACAGTGCATGAAGAATTAATGTTAACATATATTAATCTGAGAACACCCATATCAATGCATGAAGAATTAATGTTTTTTTTTTCCGAAAAAAGTATTGACCTTGTAAACGGTTGTTCCTTCAAGATGTCAAGGCAGATGCTCCCATTGCTTTAAGATGCTCCGATTACATTTTATACCCCTATAGTATTTTTTAGCCCTTTATGTTTGTGAGGATATAATAGTAAAAAGCCGCTAAAATAAAGGTTTGCTTAATAATAGTATAGATTTCTACCATACTATGGTCTTATGGAAACTTTAATCACTGGATGTTGTTTCTGTGATGTAGACAAGGTATTAGAGTTCCTGTTTATTTTCTTTATGCCCTTTCCTGTATTTCCTCTATCTTCTGGTTTATACAAAAAATTATTAAAAAATTGAAGGAAAATAAAAAAAACGATGGTGATGGAGAGGATCTTTGTTTCTACTTGTTTCTGAGGTTTTAACAAATCAAGATGTAGTTATACTCAGTTTCTCTTTCAAAGAGTTGTCCTGAAGTTTGAGTAGGTGTGTTAGAGAGGGATCTTGTGCCATAGGATGTGCAGTTAAATGATGGTACTGTAATTGTTTTGTTTCTGCTCGCTTCTATTCAACGGACCTGAGTTTCTAGCAAAGTAAAATATAGTTTCTATAACTTTCCTTCTACTAAGAAGAGTGTCAGGGTGCAATTTAGTTCGACATTAGTTGGATGAGGAACCAATATTGGGTAGTTATAAACTTAGGTTCTCTATCTCTATCAGCTAGCTTTTAGAGGTGAGTTCTCCTAAGTTCATAATAATTGGTATCATAGCCAACTCCATACTTCCTAATTCGCTCGGAAAGGTCTACTTAGAGGTTGGATTAAAATTACTGGTAGACCAGGATTGGGCCAGTGTCGCTAGAGTGAAAGCCACCGAGAGTCGGTAAGGGCTACCTAGAGACTGGATTAAAATTACTGGTAGGTCTGGGCCGGGCTAGTGTCGCTAGAGTGAAGGCCACCGAGGTCGTCGGATTATGAAAGTGTGGTGGAATGTTAAGGTCCAATTTAGTCCCACATTGGTTGGATGGGAACCAGTGTTGGGTAGTTATAAACTTGGGTTCCCTCCCTTCTAACAACTAGCTTTTAATTAGGGGTGAGTTCTTGTCAGGCCCCACTCCCCAAAATACGAGAATACGAGCATGTAACGTAGGCCCAGCGAATGATTAGACATCATCCATAAGCTGTACAAGTCTAACTCAACAATATGCAAGAGAAACAACAACGCAAGCAAAGAATATAATCACATAAACAATGAATAAACTCAAAGATAATCATAAAATAAATTCACTAAATAATAATCCAATATCTGAGATAAAACAAACTGTGGGTCATAAAGCCCAAAAATACAAAGTATGACAAAAAGAAATACAATAAGCAAATAAGAAAAGATGGCTAAGTAGTCTAACCGTCCAGCTCCGATCTTCAGAGAGTTTGCTCACCAATGTCTTCTGGTATTGCTCCTTCAGTACCTGTTAAATCTGGATCTAAAAAAAAAAAAGAAAAGAGTACCCTTAGAGCAAATCGTGGGCAACAAGTAGAGAAAACAAAAGATAAAAGAAAGCATGAATATCAAAGAATAAGGACATGATCAAAGACAAGGAACAAAGCAAAGGCATGCAAAATATCAAAGGTCTACAGTAAATCACGCATGTAATGAGTGATGTCAGGATCAAGCAGGATATACAGGTTATTAATCATTTTATTAATCTATCTAGTGCACGTACTACTGCGTCTCATTTCATAGGTTCGGCGCAAACCACAGTAAACGTTTTAGACTGATGGTGAATTCTTGGTTCGTGTCCTCGGCCTAGTAGTCGAGAATTTGCGGGATGTTCGGGATTTTCGGGATTTTCGGGATATTCGGGATATTCGGGATTTTGTTGGCAAGGGACCCCTACCGAGTACAGTCTCCGACAGTTTCGATTGTTCACTACCACATCAAACCCATGATATCCCGGCTTGTTATTAAGTCATTTTCATCTTATGTGAGCATGCAAGAGGGTGTTAATGTTGGATAATACTATGTGTGATTAATTCTATGCGTTACAGACAAAGTAAGACGCAAACAAGTCAAATCAACACACATCACATGATCAGGACAGCATGACCTTGCTGTACTAAAACATGGATTACGGCCACCACAAAATAGCAATTCTGAATCCGCCAGAAGGTCTAGAAAGTAGACTTCCATACGGTTCCAGCAAGTATAATTAAGGCATATAAAAGATGTAGGAACTAGGATGAAAACTCTATTCTATTCATATTTTATGTTCAGGCAGCATGCAGTAAGTTGTGTACAACTAATTATCAGGTCAGAGAACTCATTAATAAAATCTAAAAAAATTCTGGGTGATACCTATACATATCTAGGTTCGGCCTAATTTATTTCAGATTTTTCTTTTACTGTTAACAGGGTTAAATAAAATATAGAACAGCAGGGTACGCATGAAATTATGAATATGAATTTACTAACACAGTTGCAGTAAAGTGATGATATCTAACAGATGACAAATTAAAATTTAAATCCGGACCAGGAAAAAATAATCTAGACATCTAGGGCTACATTTTATGTTCAGTAAGTTCTTTCAAATTATGTCATTAGCATGGTTAAAAATTTGATTCAAAGTGAAACATCTAGCAGTCCAGAAATCAACTCAACATAAAAAGGCAACGAATAAATCATATGATCACATATAGCATGCAAAGTGGTAATCAAAGTAATCCTAGGTGTCAACATGAAAATCTCTAAGTTTAAGATACAATTATCACAGTCATGGTATCAATTCATCAATTAAATCCGATCCAGTACATTCAATTTAACATGTCCAATTTATCAAGCAGTTCTGTGCATGAATCTAGTTATTTAAATATGCATATGCATAAAACAATGGGAACTAGGTTTTAGATCAAAGAGATAGCATGATGTTAAGAGTATGTCAGGTTAGCTCGTGTAAACCCTTAATAATCTTAACGGAATTGTTAAAGGTAGTTTGATAATAAAATGGACGGATCTACTTGCAGGAGATCAAATAATCCTAAAGAAGGGGCCTGCTGATAGAGCTGGGCGGGGAGAACACAAATAATAAAGGGGTTCAAGAAGAGACTTATATGTTATATTGCAGATACAATTAATAAGAATAATAGGATCAGAATCCTGGGCGAAACTCCCAAAAACACGTGCGAAATACGTGCGAAGGAATCCAATAGCAACCAAGTGAAAACTTCACACCGGATTCGACAGAACACAGAACAGCGATCGGCGATCTGATGCGCTGTGAGACCCCGTATTTCCGTATAATAGTATATGGAAGGAATAGTATATAGTATATATATATATATAAGAAGTAGTAGAAAGAAAGAAATAATGGAAGGATTGAAAAGTGACGTGGCATGGATGGAAAGAAAGAAAGTGAAAGGTATTAAATGTGGGACTATAGAAGATCCTATAGGCTTGGATGGTGTGATGGGCTTAGAAGATGATCTATGGGCTAGATGGAATAAATGAATGAAGAAAGAATGCATGAGTGGAATGGGTGTGCTTTGACCCCGGGTTGACCATGGGAAGATATGTCCCATATCGGCTATGAAATAGGAGAGAAATAGAGATAAATTAGGAAGCCTATGAAGAAGGGTTACCCAACGTCCGGACACCCTTTTGAGGCAGCCTGGGGTGGGCGTGGCTAGAATTTAATTAATTGTGTGCGTACGGACTGAGTGCGGGGCGTTACAGATGGTATCAGAGCCAACTTTCGACATCGAATGTAGGATTTGTATATAAAAAGTGAGTGATATGTGTATGAGATGCGTAAGACCCTGTGTGAGGATTTGTATATAGGAAGTGAGTGATATGTGTATGAGATGCGTAAGACCCTGTGTGGGCAGCGATTAGGAGACAAATCTACATTCGACTAGAAAGGCGATCCTGTACTAGACTGCACGTCCCGTATTCAGCGAGGACGCTGAATTCTTAAGAAAGGGTGAATGTGAGACCCGTATAATAGTATATGGAAGGAATAGTATATAGTATATATATATATATATATAAGAAGTAGTAGAAAGAAAGAAATAATGGAAGGATTGAAAAGTGACGTGGCATGGATGGAAAGAAAGAAAGTGAAAGGTATTAAATGTGGGACTATAGAAGATCCTATAGGCTTGGATGGTGTGATGGGCTTAGAAGATGATCTATGGGCTAGATGGAATAAATGAATGAAGAAAGAATGCATGAGTGGAATGGGTGTGCTTTGACCCCGGGTTGACCATGGGAAGATATGTCCCATATCGGCTATGAAATAGGAGAGAAATAGAGATATATTAGGAAGCCTATGAAGAAGGGTTACCCAACGTCCGGACACCCTTTTGAGGCAGCCTGTGGTGGGCGTGGCTAGAATTTAATTAATTGTGTGCGTACGGACTGAGTGCGGGGCGTTACATGCGCCCAGAACACAGAACAACAAAATCGCCTAATGGGTGGCCTCCTTCACACCAGATCCGACCCAAATACGAGACGGCGGATGGGGATCTGGTGCGACCGAACACCAAACAGCAATCCCACCAATGGATGGTCGTCTTCTTCAATATCGTAAGGAGAGAGAGAGGGAGCACGGCGAGACTGGCGGCGACCTCGGGATGACGGCGATGACTGCGAACATGACGGCACAACACCACGGCGAGGCGAGGGCGAGGGGATGAAGGCGAGGGTTAACACAGGAACTAGGGGTTAGTTTAAAGACGGCTGTGGGGTTTTAAATTAGGGTTTACCAAAAAAAATATTAGAATTTATAGGGGAAAAAGATTAGATATTGGGTATATAATCCAATAAATAAAATAGATTTACATGAATATAATGGATTAATACAAGAGATTAAGCTATCTGATAAAATGTGATTGTAACAAAATACAATTTGTATCACATTACATAAATTATTTAAAATAAAAGAAGCACCATTATTAAATAAGAATCGATTTGTTTTAATAATCAATAATAATAACAAATAATCGTAATAACAATAAGAATAGAAATACTAACCATAACAATAAAATAATAATACTAATAATAACATTAATAATAAAATGACAATAAGAATAAAAATACTAATAAATAATAATAGCAATTATCAGACTAATATCAATATATAAAATATGAATTTGTCGAAATAGTTCAAACAGAAACAATATCTTTGATTTGAGTTTAAAATGTAAATAGTTGATCAAGTAGAAATAAAGACAATGTTTATTCAAAATAATTATAACTATTATTTAGGAAAATCTTTTAACAAAAAACTTAAAACGAATTTAACAATAATAATTTTATAAATCTCGAAATACAGAAAAGTACTCAGAAAATACGTATTTGCGAAAATAGGGGTTACAGTTCTCCTAAGTTTGTAACAAAAAAATTGTCGTGGAGTTTAGGTAAAAGATTTTTGACGGACCCTCAGTTGTGTGTGTGTGTGTGCGTGTGGGGGGGGGGGGGGGGGGGGGGGGGGGGGGGGGGGGGGGGGAAGAAATTAAGATCTTGCCTTATCAAGCTAAACTAACATACAAACAAAACAAAACAAACCTAAATTACTCCTAACTTCTCTAAATTAAATAGGGCACGCTAGACTTCTTCCTCTAGAAACCAAATAAAATACTAAATTAACACTAAATTAATAAAGCAACAAGATAAAATTAAAAAAGTATATTATTGTTCTAGATAATTCTCCTTCGTATTCCCCATCTGGAGCACAATGGACTCAATCACGAAGCCTGCATTAGATAAATCCAAAATTAAAGAGAATAGGTTCATTCATACATACATGCATGCATGCATACATACATACATGCATACGTCTATAGGGTGATCTTCATGTGAGTCCCAGGGTCATGATAATGTTCGAGAGCCCTAGCCTCACGCTCATGGTGTGGAAATCCTATGAAAGATCAGAACAGTCCTTGTTATGCTTGCCTAAAATAGTCCGAGTGAAGATCGATCAAAGTGTTTGAAGTTCGTCTGTCATTGCAGTAAAATGTTCTCATTGCAGTAAAATGTTAGAACATTGTATGGCCTAAATAACTTTATTTTTGTAAAGATAAAATGCAAGGACAAAGTATTTCAAATGACTTGATCTCACATCTTTAGAATATTTTAGACATGTAAATGGTTCGGATGTTCAGCCTTCTAACTAGATATATCTGTGACCAGCTTCTTAATGGAGGGATGTGGCCGCTTAGACCACGGAATTTGCAGTCAAGAACAGGTTAGTGGTACCCTTAGATGTTCTAGTCCGCATGCGCACTACACCTATATATTCAATGAATCCTTAGCCTTCACCTGCAGTCCGAGGTAATCTTTGAAAATTTTATCAAGAATGAACGTTACAATTGTTGGTCTTGAACGAGGAACTCCTCACAAGCACGAGTTGTCAGCTTGCGTCGAACTATGTCTCTGCTTATGTACACACCTCCCGTCGCTCCTTCCAACTAAATGGTCTGATGAAGTGTCGCTCCTTCCAACTAAAGTGTCGCTCCTTGCAACTAAATCGTCTGATGAAGTGTTTGGACCATGGCAGGTAGAAATGGAAATTAGATAAGATACCGAGAATGAAATCAAATCCTATTAGGGCATGAGATCCAAATATATGTGAGACCATACACTTGAAGATAAGCACGTGTAATACGCATGATACAGTATTTACATATATTATGAGCTCTTTGCTCATTGAAACATCTCCATACATAATGTATTGATTTTCCCGATCCTGGGATAATTTCATGCATCCTTAACTTCTTCCTGGAAAATTTTAAAACTCCAGTACAGCCACAACATTCACATCTTATCGTCTGATCCAAGTGTTCTTAGTATAGATTCATAACAGTCACGTTCAGTTGGACTAGTTTACAGGGTTCATCCAAAGAATTTTTAAAGTCGCTCCTATGTTTCGAAGCGTTGTTTCATTTGGAAATGCGAACATTATCATGTGAGCCTTCGACTCAGTGTAAACTAGTCTCTATTTTGTAGAGTTAATATTAATGCTGATTCTACTCTCATTGTTTTTTCTGTTAGATTCCCTTTTACTTTAGCCAGTCTTGGTTGACTGATAAATAATCTGTTGCCTAACTTGCCAGAAGTTGGAATTTTTTTTCCAAAATGACCCTATTTGTGAAAGTTTTTTTACAAACGGTCTGTTTTTTTTTTTAATTCCCTAAATATCCCACTAGCTTTTTGAAAAAGAGTATAATTCCTCACGCTTTTTCAAAAAGCGAGTCTTAGGGTTCAGAAAATTAGAAACCTAAGACTCGCTTTTTGAAAAACCGTGGGGGGTAATACCACACTCGCTTTTTCAAAAAGAGAGTCTTGGCCTTTTTTGCCCAGCAACACTCGCTTTTTGAAAAAGCGGGGGGAATTATCCCACACTTGCTTTTTCAAAAAGCGAGTGTCGTTTGGGACTTAAACCCCCCACCCCCAAACAGATCTCACTAATCCTATTTTCTTTCTCCTTCTTCGCTCGCGAAACCCTAACCCATCGTCGATTTCTTTCGATTTAAGGCCCTATTCTATCAAATTAGTTGTCGAATCACTCCTAAATTCTTCATTATCTCATCCCAGTCCAATTGCCCACTTTGTGTTTGCTGGTTCTTTCGAATTTTTTGGTGATTTTCGTGGCGTTCTTCCAAAAGGGGGTTGAATGATTTGGGGGTGTTTCTCGTGGTTCGATTCTTGGGCGAATACTGTGGTATATTTTTCAAACTCTACATTTTTTAATGTTGTATTTATATTTAGAATTATTTAGTTAGAAATTGGTTGATATTATTGGATGTACAATTTGCATCTCCTCGAGAGATGGCGTCCTGAGACCCACAGCTTCCACCTTTCAGTTGGGGAGATGACTGTTTCGTTGCAGGACGTTTCAGTACTCACAGGCCTTCCGGTAGATGGGCAGGCAGTGATAGGATCAATGGACTTCGACCCTCCATATTTAGTAGAATAATATCTTGGTGTCGAAGTGGAGACTGGGGCGGTTATTGGGAAACAGATTCGGTTGAAGTGGTTAAAGGAAAAATTCAAGGACCGATTGAGCGATGATTCGAATGAAGAGGAGGTCCACTGCTACTGCAGGGCGTACATTCTGACTCTTTTTGGAGGTGTGTTGTTCCCTAATTCCAGCGGACATTCTGTCCCCTTGATGTACCTCCCGCTTATTGCAGATCTAGGACGAGTCAGCCTGTACAGTTGGGGTATTGCTGCCTTGGCATCCCTCTACAGGAGTTTGTGCCTGTGTAGTCTCGGGTCCATGCAGATGAATGGACCGATGATATTTCTTCAAGTGTGGAGTTGGGAGCGTATCCACGTTGGACGTCCTGTAGTTATGAAACAATCACCCAACTGGATCCATCTCTCTGAGGATCAGCACAAGCTACCTCCTCTTGGTGTGTACTGGTCCGGTAACCTTACTTGGACTGCCAACCCCAACAGGTGCCTGACCTACTTCCGTGATGAGTTAGACAGGTTGGCAGATAATTGCGTAGTGTGGATGCCCTACACGAAGGCGCGTCTAGCTCGACTGCCGCCCATTTCCCTGTATATGAAAGATCTTTGGCTAACAAAAGCACCACTGATCAACTTTAGCACAGTTGAGTTCTATTATGTGAGCAAAGTGCTACGACAGTTTGGTCTACAGCAGGCGATTCCGGTAGCCGAACCATTTAATGCGGCATGCATAAAATTACTGGAATGGATCGTCAAACAGGACATAATTGGGCCGCCAGCTTCTCGACATATGTGGAGAGATGGAATCTACACAGGTTTGATGAAATCATCCAGAACATTCCTCCATTTGATCGAGTCGTGCACGAGAACTATATGGGCTGGTATGGGAGGATGACAAGGCGATACATCTCTCCGACAGGGCAGACTCCAGCAGGCGTGGTGGTACCGATACGTCGACCGGCAGTAGAACCAGTAGATCTACATTCAATGCATTTGCCTATGTTTCAACCAAAGGCATCGGCTATTCGTACGATTGTAAGTTTTTTAGTACTATTAAATTCATTAGATGCCAGTATAATATTTTGATTTACATGTACACATGTAGTGGAACTACAAAGTCCAACTTATTATATTTTGTAGATGGCCCAGACTTGGAGTATGGGCAAGAAATGTACAGCTGCGCTGAGTAGCAACGTAGCCGATGCGGTTAAGGACTTCGCACGCGAGATGCTGACGTCCTGTCGAGCACAAGCTGATGCGGTGGGAGAGGGGGCGACCCTCGATGCTATCCTAAACACTCCCGCTTATCAGACCATTGCATGTGCTCCTCGTATGAAGAGAGTTGCCTGTAAACCACCGCGTTGGCCTACAAATGAGGAAGAACAAGCGGATGAAGTTGAAGAGGATGAAATCCAAGTACAGGGGGCAGAACAACAAGAGGAAGAGGAGTCGATAATAATGTCCGAAATGTGGAAGTAGAGATGGTGTGAGTTGTTTTTGGAATTTGATGTCAAATATAAGTTGTGGTTGATGCTGGAGCAGTGTGTAGTGAATTTTTGTCCCACCAAGAGATCAGATATTGGGTTCTTCAGCATACAGAGCAAGACTCGCTTTCTGAAAAAGCGAGTCTAGGAATAAACACCCCGCTTTTTCAAAAAGCGAGTGTTGTATTCTGCAGTTCCAGAGGTGAGCTATCCTCTGGGAAACAAGCAAACTCAACAGTCGCTTTTCGAAAAAGCGCGGTGTTGATACCCAGACTCGATTTTCGAAAACGCGAGTCTTGGGCCTGTATCTTTTTTGCCAGCAGACTCAAGACTCGCTTTCTGAAAAAGCGAGCCTAGTCAATACTTCCACGCTTTCTCGGAAAGCGACTGTGTGGATTAGGCGAAAACCAGAGAAGTATTGATCTCTGGAAAACACTGGACTCAAGACTCGCTTTCCCAAACACCGAGTCTATTTGTACCAAACTCGCTTTCTGAGAAAGCGAGTCTTGGGCCTGTTGATAAAAACCTACAGGGTAAAGACTCATTTTTTTGGAAAGCGAGGAGCTCTATATAAGACTCGTTTTTTGGAAAAGCAAGTCTTTTCTAGGGTAATGTAATCTTTATATTATATTACAATACTCACAACGCTACAATCACATTATGACATCAACAATTGATACAAACGAATTTTCAAAATAAAACTTTGTAATCTCTTTCTTCATAATTTAGTACAATTACAAAGTCCAAATTAAAAAGTACAAGCATACAATAGTTAATTGTTTTGAGTTTCACTATTAGTGCATCGCCGCTTATTGTGTCCTTGCAAACCATATTTTGAACATTTCATCCCTGTACCACGACTTGACATATCTCTCACATCCATGTTATTGCGGATTCTGGTAGATCTAGGCATGCCCTTCCGTTTACGTCGCAAACTAGCATCCGGTACGAGTTTTGGTCCATTAATAATAGGCCAATATGCTGGATCTAGAATAGGATTAAACACGGGAGCGTATGTTTGTGCTAATGAAGTTATATGGTAATATTTATCAACCAGATGCTTGTGTTCGATTGCACGATATGCACAAGCTGCCAGTACATGAAAACAAGGAATATGGTATAGATGAAATTTCATACATGTGCATGTTTTCGTTCCCAAATTCACAGTGTGTAAGTTCCCACCATTCCTTTCTCCACTTACCATGCGTATACCCGTTCTCACGGAAAAAACTCCCGGTTGATGATGGAACATTGTAACCTCGTGTCCGTTTGCTCTCTCACGGCGACTATCGAGCAGTTCATGTACTCTTCGAGCAAAAATTACCCTTCAGATAAAAGTTTACTGGCTTCCTGTCGACGATTAGTAAAATAAGAGTTCAGATGTAAGAAGATCGTCTCAACTATCACAGTTACTGGCAAACTACGGACGTCTTTCAAGACTGAATTGAAGCATTCTGACAGGTTCGTAGTCATTATGCCGTATCTTCGACCTTCATCTGCATAAAGTGCCCATTTCTCAACCGGCTTCTCTTTCAACCAATTAGACGCCTCGACATTGATGGTTTCAAGTTCAGCAAGTTTGGCCATGAACTTTTTGGGTTGGCTTTGACACGCTATAATTTTGGCCTTTTTCCGCAATGCCTTGCTACCAAATTTACTAAAGAAATTTGTAGCAAAATGATGCATAGAATAACGGTGATAAGCATTAGGTTCGTTCCAAGCTCCATTTTGTAAATCCATAGCAGACATTATACCAGCATGACGATCAGAGATAACACACAACTCAGTGCGATCGGTGACATAATATCGGATGCAACTCATGAACCATGTCCAGGTATTTATACTCTCCCTATCAAGCAATGCAAATGCAAAAGAAAATAAGCAATCATTAGCATCTGGGGAAACAACAATTAGCAAGCAACCCTTGTACTTACCGTACAAGTGAGTTCCGTCAACACTGATAACTGGTCTGCAAGACTTAAAACCTTCAATCGAAGGACCAAATACCCAAAATACTCCCTTGAATGTTTCCTCGATAGGACTTGACTCATATTTGTCCCAGTGAACAACGGTGCCTGTATTTGCTGCTTGAATTGCTGTGAGTAGAAAAAGCAACTTCGTGTATGCTTCTTCGAAGGTACCATACAATCTCTCAATCGCCTTTTGTTTTGCTAGCCAAGCTTTCTTATACGAAATCTGATAATTATATTCTAATTTCACAATCTCAATAATTGACCTCGGTGTTAAACCGGTATCCTTCTTCACCACATCAACAATCAGATTACAAACAAGATTGCAATCAATTTTACGGTGATCTTGATTCAACGTGGGATTCGTACAAGTGTGAGGCCCAATTATCTTCTTCACCACAAAATTCGTCCCGCCTTTTGGAACCATTGCTCGTAATCTCCAAGGGCAACCAACATCACTTACTCCGAGGGGACCTTGCACGATCTCCTCAATGGTACGTTTTCTAGGTGCCATTTTGTATTTAACAGTGTACAGTGACGGTGTAGATTTCAAAGTTACGAATTCACGATATTTTTTGATAGAAAACAACTTCACAGCTTGTTGAATGGACTCCTTACTTACAAACTCCTGTCCAACGTACAGTTCGTCTACATTGGATGAACCGGACGACTCATGTGCAACTGGGTGTACTCTAGCACCTTGAGCCATCTCCTCGGTAACAAGACCATCAACATTGGCGTAGCTATAAGTAGCCCTGACTTCATTAGAACTGTTGTTCGTTGGATTTACATTTGCTACATCATCATCTTCATCTCCGTCATCATTTTCAACACTATCATCATCTTCATCGTCTGTTTCTTTCTCTTCTTCATCATCGTCTAATAAGCTGTTGTTACAGACTGTATTTTGAAAGAGTTCAAATACACTGTCATTTGGAACATAGTCAAGGAACCGGATTTGTTGTATTTGTGAAGGTGTTCTCTTGTGAGGACACTGGATTTGGTTGTGAAGATTGAGCGGGATTAGACCTCAGCTGTTGTGTAGGCACCACTCTTACGAAGCTTGAACTAGGAATGTCATGTGGCTGAGCATTCAAAATTTGAATTTTTTGAATATATAACTCTAATGCAGACCAAGAACAATTGGGCTCAAATGTCCTAGCAATCATTGACTTCATAGCATTATCAGTAGATACGGGCACTGTCATAAAATACTGATCATCTCCTCTTCCTGCTGCGTATCGAGCTAAAATTATCACATTCCATTGATTCCTATCCCAATTAGTAACTTCATATATTTTCTCAACTACTTCTTCAAATGTAATGGTACGAGGTACCCAAACTATTTCCGGATCCAACACACTATAACAACAACTAATCTTTGGATCACGAATTATTTCACCACCAAAGTATAACCAAATAGGAATCTCCAAATCCATACCTACGTTAATTTATACCAATAAGCGAGTTATTATCTACCCATAAACAAAACCTAATGAAATTAACAAAATAATAGGGCAATAAACATCATACCTTCACAAGATTATTTGGGTCAAATAGTTGAAGTTGCTTTCCTCTTCAAGTATACCCAAATTCCAAAATTTTAAGCTCTATCGGAAGATGGGTTTAAGGTTTCCAAAGCAAGATTTTGGGTTAATCCACAAATTTCGGTAGTACTTTGACGAATTTGAGATGAGAGATGGGTTAGGGTTTCGGAGTTAGAAGAGGAGGAGGAAGAAGGAGAAAGAAAGTGAGATCTGTTTGGGGGTGGGAGGTTTAAGTCCCAAACGACACTCGCTTTTTGAAAAAGCGAGTATGAGATAATTCCCTCCGCTTTTTCAAAAAGCGAGTATTGCTGGGCAAAAAAGGCCAAGACTCGCTTTTTGAAAAAGTGAGTGTGGCATTATCCTCCACGGTTTTTCAAAAAGCGAGTCTTAGGCTTCTAATTTTCTGAACCCTAAGACTCGCTTTTTGAAAAAGCGTGAGGGATTATACCACACTCGCTTTTTTCAAAAAGCGAGTGGGGCGTTTAGGGAATAAAAAAAAAAAACAGGTCGGTTGGGGAAAAACTTTCAAAAAAATGGTCATTTTGGAAAAAAATTCCAGAAGTTGACTCCTTGGAAGAGGTTGGGCTAAATCAACACGTAATTTCTCTTTCCCTTAAATTTAGTTTTTTAAATTCTACTTGAAATTTTCATTTTCAATTGCATCTTCTGCTCTCTAATAGTTGGTGATTAAAATCAAATGCAGAAGAAAGCTGAGACTGCATCAGAGGATGCTACAAAGTAAGCACTTTCCTGTAAAATTGAATACTCGCAACCCTTTCTCGGTCTATAGCAATTAAACTGTATAAAGGATTCTGCCAGGAATGAACTTCTGGGAGCATTAGACTTGAGACTCCTGGCACTAGAAGAACAGCTGTTTGCTTTGTTTAAGAGAGCTGCAGGTGCTACATGCTCCACTCAACAAATTTCTGATCTATCAGAATTTTCAATGGCAGCCAGCCTTGGTCTATAACTTTTCTTGTTCTGCCTCACTTGCATGCCTATTCTTAATTCTTCATTGAATGGGCTGTTATATATATGGTGAGAGGATATGAAACAAAAGGTTGACTAGTTAAGGGTTTACAATACCGAATCAGGTAGGAAACCTAGCTCCAAGCTAGAAAAGGACTCTTAATCAAAGAAACCAACTCAAAACTGTAGCCGAAACTCAACCTGGACAAGTCAATTTCTAGGTACAGTGGTATTCAATCACTTGGCCATCTACCCGTGCCCATTATGGTCAACTAGCATTCTCTTTGCATTTTTGGTTGACTGCTAAATGTATGCTAGGCTCCTCGAATTTTTTCCCAAACTGCCCCACTTTTTGAAAGTTTTTTTCAAACCGCCATACTTTTTTTTTTATTCCCAAACAATCCTACTCGGTCTTTGAAAGACCGAGTCTAGTATAAACTAGCGCGGTTTTTCAAAAACTGAGTCTTGCACTTCGATTTTACTAGACTTGTACTTCGAAAAATCGAAGAGTAAGACTCGGTCTTTGAAAGACCGCGCTAGTTTATACTAGACTCGAGTCTTAGACTTTGGGGGTTTTAATTGCCCAGATCTCCTTTCGTCTTCTTCTCGATTTTATTTACTTTTCGACTTATTTTCTTCTTCTCTCTATCCCTCAATGAAACCCGTCGCCCCCCAGCCAATTTTGTGGTCGATTTCCCCTTAATTCGATCGATACACTCCCCAAAACCGAGTAATCTCTCATCGATTTTCGATTTTCCCCATCCTTTTCCCCCAAATTTGATTATTTCTTTAATCCCGAAATCCCGAAATCCCAATTTCTTAGATATCGTTTAATTTCGTCTTCGTTGGGGGAAGATCTTGGTTGAAGGATCTAGAAGTACTCTACATTGTCAGTAGCTCACTTTGGAATCTCCTACTCGAAAGGTATATTTCTGAAGCTTTTGATAAGCAAATTTTGTGTTAATTTTGGGCTATTGTGAAGGTGCTGAGTTGAATTTGAGTTATTGTTGACAATATAGAGTAGCCATTGTTGTTTTGTTTAGTTTTAATTAGTGAATGAAAAAAAACAAATAAGTAGCAAACGACATTGTTATATAGAAATTGTTGTTGTGGAGATGTTTCGAGACTGTTGTTGTTTTTGTTGTTGAGATGTTGTGGTTGTGGAGATGTTTCGAGATTTTTGATGTTTTTGTTGTTGAGATGTTGTGGTTGTGGAGATGTTTCGAGATTGTTGTTTTTTATATCTAGGTTATGTGTAGTTAATAACAATTTTGTTGAAGTTGTAGGATTTATATTTTATTGTAAATGGCACGCACAATGGGGAACATGGAGGTAGGAGAAAGTAGTAGACCTCCACGTGGCGATGGACCACGTACTCGCGGTGGACGTGGTCGTGGTTGTGGTCGTGCTCGTACCGAGGATACTAATGTAAGTAATTAATTGTTGATTCTAATAGAATTGTATTACATTTCGGTTTATTGATGTAAATGTTATTGTTATGTAGGTTGAAGTCAATCCAAATGTGGCGGGCACTTCTTCATCAGTCCCTTCATCATCGTATATCCCTTCTGGAGGCTCAGGACCCCTCGACCCTTCACTCCTCACTCTTCAACCGTTACATCGATCGCAGAATATTTAGAATGGTGAGACTACGGAGTGCCGCTTTAGGACTGGTCATCCGCTACCTATGCACCCACGTATACACGAGATACTAAGAGACTGTGGGTTCTACGGTATTGCTAGGATGACATCCATCAAGTGCGATCGACCTCTTTTGGAAGCACTTCTTGAAAGATGGAGGCCCGAGACACACTCTTTTCACCTGCCAGTTGGGGAGATGACAGTCACTCTGCAGGACGTTGCCATACTTACCGGGCTTCAAATCGATGGAGAGGCAGTCACAGGATCAATGGACTTCGACCCGGTTTATATAGTCGAGGAGTACTTAGGTGTCGCAGTTGAAGCCGGTACGGTTAATGGTAAATTTATCCATTTGAAGTGGTTGAAGGACAAGTTTAAGAATAAATTAAATGAAGGCTCAACTGCGGCAGAGGTGGAGTGCTATTGTAGGGCCTACATTCTCACGCTATTCGGCACCGTATTGTTTCCAAATTCGACAGGAAATAGCGTCTCATTGATGTTCTTGCCATTAATCACCGATCTAGATAATGTCAGCCGTTACAGTTGGGCTAGTGCCGTACTTTCGTCACTATATCGGAGTTTGTGTTTGTGCAGTACAGGTTCGAACCAGATGAATGGGCCTATGATTTTACTGCAGATCTGGAGTTGGGAGCGGATTCACATAGGTTGGCCCGTAGTACGGATCCAATCTCCGCACTGGATAGTTCTTTCCAATGACGTGGACATGCTACCTCCTATTGGTGTTTACTGGACAGGCAAACTTACATGGACAGCCAACCCCAACAGGTGCTTAACATACTACCGCGATGAGTTGGATAGGTTGGCAGCTGACTGTGTCGTGTGGTTTCCTTACACGGAGGAGCGACTGGTTCGACTGCCGCCTAATTGCACGTACAGGTGTGATTTGTGGCTCACGAAAGCACCGTTAATCAACTTTGGGGTTGTCGAGTTCTACTACCCCGATAGAGTGCTACGCCAGTTTGGTCTTCACCAAGGGATTTCAGTTGCCGAGCCATTCAATACCGAGATGCACAACATTACAGGAATGGGTCGTACCCCCGGACACAATTGGGCTGCTTGCTTCTCTGTGTACGTTCAGAGATGGAATGTTCACCGTTTTCAAGAAATCATCGGTGGCATTCCACCGTTTGACCTCTCGGTGCATGGGTTGTACATGGCTTGGTACGAGAAAGTCACTAGACGGTATATTTCTCCAACATTGCAGACTCTTGCTGGAGTGGTAGTCCCGATCCGTCGACCAGGGACCGAACCAGCAGATCAACATTCCGTGAAGTTGCCGATGTACCAACCAAAGGGATCCACTGTTCGGAATTTTGTAAGTTTTGAAGTTTTGTTTTAAATTGTTAAAGTTTATATATAAATTTATTTTTATATATGTATGTGTATATGTAAGTAATATAATCTTTCAACTTTTCATGATTCTCAGTTGAGCTAGACTTGGGCCATTGCAAAGAAATGTGCATCTTTGTTGAATGGCAACGCCGCCGATCAGATGAAGGAAACCATACGGGAGATGTTATCTTGTTGCCATGCACAAGCTGATCTTGTGGGCGAGGGAGCAACATTAGATGCAATACTAAGGACTCCCATACATCGAACGAGCAGCTGTTCTAGGGTCCGACGAAAGAGAGTTGTTCGAAAGCCTCCACCTCAACCTCCAAGCGAATCAGAACACAAAGAATAAGCAGGGCCTGAGATTGAAAGGGAGGGTATACAACAAGAAGTTGGTGGTGAGATTCAAGAAGAGGAGAACATCCCGTTGTCCGGTCTAATATAGGCAACTCCACAACGTGGTAGACGATTACGAAGACCCACCAACTTCTTCACACCTGACCCTTGATTTTTGATGTTATTTTGATATTAGTTTGATGTAAGTCTGATGTTGTAATATTATGAGTTAGTATAATTTTGTAATATTTTGAATTTGGTAGGTGTTGTAATATTTTTAGTTAGTTTGATTTTGTAGTTTTTTTAATGTTCTTAATGTTGTAATATTTTAAATTAGTTGTTTTGAGTTTGTCTCGAGTAGTATGTTGTTAATGTCTTGAGTTTTTTTAATGTTTAGTTGGGCATATGTTGATGCTAGAGTTTGTTAATATTGTGGAGATTCTGGAGTTTGTTATTGTGGAGATGATGTTGTGGAGATGTTAATGAGATTGTTGATGTGGTTGTGGAGATAATGTAACACCCCTGCCCCAAGCTCGGACAATTTTATACAATTTATAAGACAAATTAGATACTATGTAGTACAACTGCCCACCACAGGCTGCCTCTCAAAAGGTGGTTAACCGAATTGGTGATTCTCGATCCTTGGCATTTATTATTTATATAATATTTTATTCTTTGAAACTATCGATATGGGATTAAATCCCTTAACAAATTCTCAAAGGCAATACCGAATACTACTTACACTTGGTGGGCCCCACCTACAAACTCCCCACGTCACACATGGGAGAACAATCTCAAACAAACCAGCACTATGCTGTGTATCAAACCCGGTGGGCCCCCACCTTTCAAACCGGATTCAAAGAATCCTCTTTTTGTATCAAATCCAAATATTTGTATAAATCCCTCCTATAGAGATACTCTATAAGACCAAGTCAAATTCCTTTTTCATTATATATTTCAAACCATATATATATATTTCAGAAATACTGGGTATTACATACACCCTCCCTTCAGAAATCAGCGTCCTCGCTGATGAGCACGGGGCATGCACAATCTAGTGCAGGATCTACTTTCTAGCCGATGTAGAGCATTTCTGTGAGCGTCACTCTCGTCTTTGGAATTCTGGAGACCAATCCCACTCTGCGGATCATTCTGTGGATCTCTGTCCATCGTCCCAGACTTCTGGGGATTGTCTGTCTCACTCCGCCGATCATCCTGGAGTCCATAACTCACTGCTCTCATACACTCGGTGTCGAAAGTCGGCTCTGATACCATTTGTAACACCCCTGCCCCGGGCTCGGACAATTTATACAATTTATAAGACAAATTAGATACTATGTAGTACAACTGCCTACCACAGGCTGCCTCTCAAAAGGTGGTTAACCGAATTGGTGACTCTTGATCCTTGGCATTTATTATTTATATAATATTTTATTCTTTGAAACTATCGATATGGGATTAAATCCCTTAACAAATTCTCAAAGGCAATACCGAATACTACTTACACTTGGTGGGCCCCACCTACAAACTCCCCACGTCACACATGGGAGAACAATCTCAAACAAACCAGCACTATGCTGTGTATCAAACCCGGTGGGCCCCCACCTTTCAAACCGGATTCAAAGAATCCTCTTTTTGTATCAAATCCAAATATTTGTATAAATCCCTCCTATAGAGATACTCTATAGGACCAAGTCAAATTCCTTTTTCATTATTGTTGCCGCTAAATTTGGTGTGGGGGCAAACAGATAGAACTTGTGGATTCTTAGGGAAACTGAATAGAAAACCTGTGTACCTGTTCCGTCGGGCGTCGATCCTTGTTCCCGCCGTGCACCTGCAAAAAGTGCGAGACACCGGGGTTGTTCCCGGCGATGCACCCTCCGACGCTCAAGTCAGTAATCTGGCAGACTATGAAAGAGCGTAAAAACTGGTGAAAGATTGATTACCTCTTAATGGAGATGGATGGGGGGTATTTATAGGCATCTTAGAGAACCATTTGGGGATGTCATCCCCGTGGCCTGATATAGAATAATCTCCTTGTAAACAGATTAGGAATGTAATCTGATAAGGTATATTCTGGTAATCAGATAAGGAATTTAATCCCCAAATCCCAGTGAAAAGATTGACGTTCATCAGGACCGTTGATCAAGATTGGTCAGGGATCCTGATTTTATCTCGTTGGGTGAGGTGTGTAGCGGGTTAAAACCCGCACCCTCTTATTAGTGGATCCATTCGTGGGTTATTGGGTCCCCGGGGAGAAGATCCAATACCCATTTTGGACTCTTTTGTAGAGAAATTACCGTTTTACCCTCGGGCTTCAAGATTCGTGCCTGATTTGGACGGCTCCGATTAAATCCCATTTTTAGCCATATCAATTATATATTTCAAACCATATATATATATTTCAGAAATACGGGGTATTACAGATAATATTAACAATATTGTGGAGATGTTATTGAAATTGTGGAGATGTTAATGAGATTGTTGATGTGGTTGTGGAGATGTTGGAGATGATGTGGTTGTGGAGATGTTAATGAGATTTTTGAAATTGTGGAGATGTTGGGCATATGGAGATGTTAATGAGTTTGTTGATATTGTGGAGATGATGATGTTGTTGTTGTTGTTGTTGTGGTTGTGGAAGTGATTCAATGTGAAAGATTATATTTGTAAAGGGGAAATGCTTAATAGAAAGTGTATCTGGTTAAATTTAAGCCTAGACTCGGTCTTTGAAAGACCGAGTTTGGTATAAACTTACACGATCTTTGAAAGACCGAGTCTTGTGCCTGTAAGCAAAATTTCAATCAGCTTCACGACTCGGTCTTTCAAAGACCATTGTCATTTTAACTAGACTCGGTCTTCGAGTCTTGATGCTGATTGTAAAATATATCTTAGAGTCTTTTACAATCAACATCAAGACTCGGTATTTCAAAGACTTGGTCTTTCAAAGACCGAGTCTAGTTAAAATGAGAACGGTCTTTGAAAGACCGAGTCTTGAGTTCAATCTATTTCAGAAACCAAGCTACTCTATGGAAATGAGTGAACACCACAGTCGGTTTTTGAAAAACCATTCTAAATATAACTAGACTCGGTCTTTGAAAGACCGAGTCTTCAATCTGTGAAATTTTTTTCATTTGGATTGAAGACTCGGTCTTTCAAAAACCGAGTCTAGTTATATTTAGAATGGTCTTTCAAAAACCGACTGTGATGTTCACTCATTTCCAGAGAGCAGCTTGGTTTCTGGAATAGATTGAACTCAAGACTCAGTCTTTCAAAGACCGTTCTCATTTTAACTTACGTCTGTAAGATAAATTTTACAATCAGCATCAACAAAGACCGAGTCTAGTTAAAATGACAACGGTCTTTGAAAGACCGAGCCTTGATGTTGATTGAATTTTTTTGAAAGACCGTTCATCTGCATAAAGTGCCCATTTCTCAACCGGCTTCTCTTTCAACCAATTAGCCGCCTCGACAATGACGGTTTCAAGTTCAGCGAGTTTGGCCATGAACTTTTTGGGTTGGTTTTGACACGCTATAATTTTGGACTTTTTTCGTAATGCCTTGCTACCAAATTTACTAAAACAATTTGTGGCAAAATGACGCATACAATACCGATGAAATGCATTCGGTTCGTTCCAAGCTCCGTTTTGCAAATCCATAGCAGACAATATACCAGCATGATGATCCGAGATAACACACAACTCAGTGTGATCGGTGACATAATACCGAATGCAACTCATGAACCATGTCCACGTATTTATACTCTCTCCATCAACCAATGCAAATGCAAATGGAAATAAGCAACCATTTGCATCCGGAAAAACAGCAATTAGCAAACAACCCTTGTACTTACCGTACAAGTGAGTTCCATCGACACTGATAATTGGTCTGCAAGACTTGAAACCTTCAATCGAAGGACCAAATGCCCAAAATACTCCCTTGAATGTTTCCTCGCTAGGACTAGACTCATATTTATCCTAGTGGACAACGGTTCCTGGATTTGCTGCTTGAATTGCTAATAGTAGAAAAGGCAACTTCGTGTATGCTTCTTCGAAGGTACCGAATAACCTCTCAACTACCTTTTGTTTTGCTTTCCAAGCTTTCTTATATGAAATCTGATAATTATATTCTATTTTCACAATCTCAATAATTGCCCGCGGTGATAAACCAATATCCTTCTTCACCACACCTACAATCAAATTACAAACAAGGTTAGCATCAATTTTACAGTGGTCTTGATTCAACGTGAGATTCGTACAAGTATGAGGCCCAACTATCTTCTTCACCACAAAATTTCTTCCCCCCTTTTGAAACAATAGCTCGTAATCTCCAAGGGCATCCACCATCACTTACTCCTGGGGGACCTTGTACGATCTCCTCAATTGTACATTTTCTAGGTGCCATTTTGCATTTAACAGTGTACAGTGACGGTGAAGTTTTCAATGTGACAAATTCACAATGTTTCTTGATAGAATACACCTTGACAGCTTGCTGAATGGACTCTTCACTTACAAACTCCTGTCCAACGTATAATTCGTCTACATTAGATGAACCAGAAGACTCTTGTGGAACTGGGTGTACTCTAGCACCTTGAGCCATCTCCTCCGTAACATGAGCGTTAACATTAGCATAGCTATCAGTAGCTCTCACTTCGTTAGAACTGTTGTTCATAGGATTTACATTTGCTACATCATCATCTTCTTCTCCATCATCATTTTCTACACTTTCATCATCATCTGTTTCTTACTCTTCTTCATCATCGTCTAATAAGCTGTTGTTAACCACTGCATTTTGAAAGAGTTCAAATACACTGTCATTTGGAACATAGTCAGGAACCGGACTAGGTTGGCATGGCAACTCAACATCTGTAGAATCTAGGTTTCTTGTATTTGTGAAGGTTTTTTCTTGTGAGGACAGTGGATTCGGTTTTGAAGATTGAGTGGGGTTAGACCTCATTTGCTGTGTCGGTACTTCCCTTATGAAGCTTGAACTGGGAATATCATATGGCTGAGCATTCAAAATTTGAATTTGCTGAATATATAACTCTAATGCAAACCAAGTACAATTGGGATCAAATATCCTAGCAATCATTTACTTCAGTGCATTATCAGTAGATACGAGCACTGTTATAAAATACTGACCATCTCCTCTACCTGCTGCGTATCGAGCTAAAATTTTCACATTCCATTGATTCCTATCCCAATTAGTAACTTCATAAATTTTCTCGACTACTTCTGCAAATGTAATGGTACGAGGTACCTAAACTATTTCCGGATCCAACACACTATAGAAACTACCAATCTTTGGATCACAAATTATTTCACCACCAAATTATAACCAAATAGGAATCTCAAGATCCATACCTACGTATATTTATACGAATATGCGAGTTATTATCTAACCACAAACAAAATCTATAAAAAAAGGTAGGAAAATTAAAGGCCAATATTCATCATACCTTCACAAGCCTCAAGGATAGAGTCGTAGATATTTGGGTAAAAGAGTTGAAGTTGCTATCCTCTTCAAATTTAGCAAAAATCCAAAATATGGATCTTTCAAAAGATGGGTTTAGGGTTTTTATAGTGGAAGGTAAGAGGGTACTTCTAGATCCTTCTAGATCCTTCAACCAAGATCTTCCCCCAACGAAGACGAAATTAAACGATATCTAAGAAATTGGGATTTCGGGATTTAGGGTTTAAAGAAATAATCAAATTTGGAGGAAAAGGATGGAGAAAATCGAAAATCAATGAGAGATTACTCGATTTTGCGGAGTGTATCGATCGATTTAAGGGGAAGTCGATCACAAAATTGGCTAGGGGGCGATGGGTTTCGTTAAGGGATAGAGAGAAGAAGAAAAAAAGTCGAAAAGTAAATAAAGTCGAGAAGAAGAAGAAAGGATATCTGCGCAATTAAAACCCCCAAAGTCTAAGACTCGAAATACCCAGTCTAGTATAAGCTAGCGCGGTCTTTCGAAGACCGAGTCTTGCTCTTCGATTTTTCGAAGTGCAAGAAAGACCGAGTGGGATGGTTTGGGAATAAAAAAAAAGTAGGACGGTTTGGGAAAAACTTTCAAAAAGTGGGGCAGTTTGGGAAAATATTCAGGCTCCTCTTATGTTGACCAATGGACTTGTGAGTAGACTGCGCAATCCTGCAATCCTGGGGCTCTGGCTGCATGTGTTTAAAACTTTAAGGACCACTTCGACATATTTAATAGACGGTGTACAGTGCTTTGATGTAAACTTTACTTTACGTAGAGAATTTTCAAAAATATTAAAAGATTAAGTTTATCAACATGTAATGCGGATTAAGTTAGAAATTATACTATTAATTAGTTTAATGAATTTTCAAGATATGGAATAAGTTTAACAAGCCCAATTAAAGAATCAATAATTACACCTGGGCGTTCTTAGCATGTAAGATATGCAATAAAGATTCGTACTCTAATTAGCATGCAGAAGCATACTCTCAATATTTGTGGAAAATAGATAAATCAAATAATATTCTAGAGACGATAAATAGTATCACAAATAAATGAAGGAGTGGAAAGAGATTACCGGGTTCAAAGAAAGCTGCGCTGGTGCTCGGGGTGGCTGCAGTGGCGAGGCAGCGAAGAGGAGGCATCACTATTAGGTAGGAGGTGGCAGCTGCTGCAGATAGTGGCAGAGGCGGTCGACAAGGAGGAGCCGTCAGGAAGTTGACGAGAAGAGGAGGAGGGTAGCAACAACAAGGTGGAGAAGGGGGGATTTAGGGTTAGGGTTTTGAATCTGAGGAGAGGGACGATGAGGGTGGTTGATGAGGAGGGAGAGGGAGTAGTGGTGGTCGTGGAGCATTAGGAAGTAAGGGCGATGGGAAGGAGCAGTGGGGGTTGAAGAGGAGTCGGGGTTGGGTTGCGGGACAAAAAAGGAAGAGGATGAGGGGAGGGGTGAGGCCGTCAGGGGTTTTGATGGTGGAGGTTGCAGTGACGAGGGCGGGAGGTGGCCGTTGAGGCTGTAATGGGATTCAAGAAGAATGGGAAAGTGGGTTCGGTTGAGAATAAGGAGAGGGAAATAAGAAGTAAAGAGAGAGGAAGTGGAGGCTGTGAAAATGGGAGTTAGGGTTTGGGATTTGTATTCGATTTGAGTATAGTTTTAGAGTTTATCACAAACGCTGAAATTTTATCTCAGTGTCTCACACAAAAAGATAAATGAAGAGCAAAATTCAATCACAATATTTTTTTTTGTCAATCAAAGAATCCTTATTTCATTAATCCAGATGCTTATATATAGACTCATAATAAATCTCAATACAAATCTTTAAAATATTCTAACACAAAAATAAATTGTGTAAATTGCAAAACCACTACATATGGCTAAAATTGCCAAAAATAAATATGAATGCTGAAATAAAAATACTAGGCTAATAGAACAGTCATCCTAGGCGATGCCTGCGCTGATAAAAGAGCCAGAATCATCTTGAACCGATGTCCTCATCATTCTCTCCGGGTCTGGATCCAAGCGCTGGAGTTCCTTACTATCAATCCAAGTATCCTCCGATTTCAGCTTATTTTTCCATCTTACCAAATACCTATGAATACTACCATCTCAAGTAGAGATTATCTGATCATCTAAAATATTATCCAATTTTTTAGTCGGTGGGTAAGTAGTATTAGGTAGATGGGGAAATGTGAGAGTCTCACCAGTAGGCTGCATGATAGGCTCATCTATAAGAGGATTTCTAGAGTTAAATTTTGGATCTTCATAGGGTACTAGATCCTCAATATTGAAAATCTTACTTATGCCAAAACCTTCAGGAAGGTCAATGACATAGGCTTTATCATTGATTTTATGTAGAATTTTAAATGGGCCTGCAGCACGTGTTTCCAATATCTTAACGGATCCAGCTGGAAATAGTTCCGGACGAATTTGAACCATCGTTTCGTCACCCACATCAAAAATTTTAAATTTCCTTCTAGTATCTTCCCTTAACTTATAGTTAAAATTATTCTCATTAATTTTCTTGAAAATTTATCTATGCAAGTCATGAATGCGGAATGCAAATGTAGAAGCAGACTCTGAGACCCTATGATGTTCTAGCATAAGGACAAGATCTATGGGTTGCCTATGACGATAACCATGCACAACTTTATGTGGATTCATGCCGGTTGTTCTATTCTTAGATGTGTTGTAGGCAAATTCAGCAACAGTCAATTTCAAGTCCCAAGTTCATAAGTTTTCTCCCAGAAGGGTATACAAGAGATTGACAAGACTCCGATTGACAACCTCCTTCTGTCCATCAGTCTGTGGTTGGAAGGCTGAAGAGAATTTCAATTTCGTACCCATCTTGTGCCATAAAGTTTTTCAAAAGTAACTCGTGAATTTCACATCCCTATCGGACATAATGGTTTTTGGAAACCCATGTAGCTTCACAATATTATCGAAGAAGATTGGAGCTACATGAGATGCATCGAAAGTTTTCGAATATGGGAGGAAGTGAGCCATTTTTGAAAAATGGTTCACGAAGACAAGAATGGAATCGTGTTTTCGGTAAGCCTAACACAAAATCCATGCTGACATCTTCCCAACGGTGACTGGAAACAGGTAAAGAAGTATACAGGGCTGTGTTATGTTTTTGTTGTTTAGCGAGTTGACAAGTATGACACCTATTAACAAGTCTCGCAACGTCTTTCTTTAGTTTAGGCCAGTAAAACCTATGTTCCATAGTATCAATGGTCTTGCTATGCCCAAAGTGTCCAGCAAGGCTACCAGCGTGCAATTTTCAAACAAGATACTCTCGTAATAATGTACTAAGAATGCACATTTTGGAGCAATAGAAGTGATAATTATCTTTTAGGAAATAATCATCTATCACTCAAATGATGCCATCCTTCAAAGAGGTGTAGATCTCATGAAAAGCTGGGCAGGAGGCATACTCCTCTTTTAATCTCTCAAAACCAATAATTTTAGTGCATAGTGTAAATAAGATCATGTGACAACGACTTTGTGCATCTGCGACCATAATATCAACCCCTTTCTTATGCCTAATGGTATACGAATGTTCTTGTAGAAACTCTACCCATCAAGCATGTCTCGGATTCAACTTTTATTGAGAGTTAAGGAATCTTAAGGCCTCATGGTCTGAGAAAATGATGAATTCTTATGGCAGGAGGTAATGTCGTCAATAGCGGAGTGACTGAATTATCACATAGAATTCCTTCCCGAATCCCAGAAAGATAGTCTAATCGGAAATGAAGGTACATTTGCTAGGATTAACATAAAGCTATTTCTTCTTCAAAACACCGCAGACCTATCTCAAATGGTCAAAGATGTTGCCCAACGAATTGGCTATAAATGAAAATATCATCAAAGTACACTACAAAGAACTTGCTCGTAAAAGGACGGAATACTTCCATCACGATTCTCATAAAAGTGCTCAGGGCATTTGTCATTCCAAACGACAGGACCATCCATTCGTATAGGCCATCCTTCGTCTTGAAAACGATCTTCCATTTATCAGTAGGACGAACACGTATTGGTGGTAACCACTCTTAAGGTAAATCTTGGAAAAGATTGTGGCACTAGACATTATATCTAACATGTCATCCAAACGGGAATGGAAAAATGACATTTCACCGTGATTTTGTTTATGGCATGGCTTTCCACACACATACGCTAGGTTCTATCTTTCTTTGACGTCAATAAAGTAGGAACTGCGCAAGGACTTAAGCTTTCTCTGATGAAAACTCAGCATGTTTTGTCTAATTCATTCGATAGTGTGGCAAGTTAGGAAGACTCGCTCTCGGAACCAGATCAATAGCGTGTTGGATATCACGCAGTGGGGAAAACTGGTTGGGGAGGTCAGTAGGAAAAACATCTGCAAATTCCTGAAGGACAGGAGTAACTTGAGGAGTGATGGGTGACTTAGGCTCTTTAGGGACTTCTCTCGCTGTGAGTAGAAGAATTGTCGTCCATTTGTCTATCTCTTCTGTGTTCCTTTTCACCCATATACGCTACTTCTTTTCCCTTTCTTGAGGGAGTTGAGTTTTCTCAGACGGATTAGTTTGGGGTTTCATGGTTCTGAGCTTTATCTTTAATCTGCCATATTGAAACACACAATGGTTGGAACGGTCATATTTTGTCAGATCATGGTCGTATAACCAAGGTGTCCCTAAAATTACTTGTCACGCCCCGCTTCCCAAAAATATGGAATGCAAGCACGTGGCATGGCCCAGCGAATGACTTGCATCATTATAGGCAACAATATAATACAGGAAGTAAAACAACCATGCATGAAATAAAGAAGTAATCACATAAATAACAATAATTGAATTTAAGCATAAAATAACCAACACAATATAAATCCAACTTCTGAAATCGACAATAACATTATTCGGGTCAAAAGCCCACAATACAACAATTAACAATATTGTTTAATTATTAAAGTTCAAAAGAAAAAAGAAACAATAATTATTCAACGGCGCAGCAACACAAGTCCTTCACCATTGTTGTTCTCCTAGTCCATCAGGTAACTCTCCTTGATTACCTGTAAGCTGTTCATCTAAAGAGAGGAAAAATATCCTTAGAGCAAAGTTGTGGACAGCAAGTAGAGAAACAGAGAACAATGACGATATCTGTATAACGATGAATGCAATGGACGATGAAATCAATAGTATTGAACAGTAACAAGGCGATAATAGTACAATGTGCAATAACGATGATTTATAACGATAACAATAAACAGTAACAATAATGGTAAACAATAACGATAACACTATTCAACGAAGATGACAATATGCAATGACAGTGTAATGAAAATCTTAAGTCTATTATTCATTTTAAATCCTAACTAAAGCACGTACTACCGCATCCCATACTACAGGTTCCATGCATACAATCATTTTCGTTTAGACGGAGGTAGATTCTGTAGTTCATGTACTGGGTATGATGACGATAACGGTAATAACACTGAACATGTGTAATTTCTTACACGATACCGATAACAGTAATGTTGCTGCTGATTTTGGTGTGGGAGCCAACAGATGACTTTGTGGATTCTTGGAGAAAACAATAAAGCAAACCTATTGACCTGTTGACCTTCACCAACGTGTTGACTGATTTCTTGTCGCTGCTGTTGACCTGCAAAAAGTACGAAATACCGGGATGGATCCCGGTGACGCACTTTCCGATGCTCTAGTCAGTAATCTGAATGAGTATAAAAGAGCTTTAATTGGAAAAGTATTGATTACCTTCTTATGGTGGGGGGAGAGGGGTTTTTATAGTCGCTTTAGGGATCTGTTTCGAGATAAGAACATATCTTTACTTCCCGGTGTGAATGGATATAAGCGGTTAAGATCATTTCTTAGGAATAATTATGAATCTGAATTCTTTTTTATCCTTCTGAACTGGTCTGTAACGGGTTGGGACCCATACCCAGTAAGACCGATCTGTTTATGGGTTATTGGGCTTTGAAGAAAGACCCAGTTCCCATTTCAGCCCTGTTTGTAGGTGAAATTACCGTTTACCCCTGAGCTTTAAGATTCGTATCTAATTTGAACTGGTCCTGATTTAATCCTATTTTTATCCATATCACGAGCCCCCCACTCCTGGAGACTGAGTTCTACAATCTTTAAGGAGTAGTTTTGTTGGTCTAATGGCGTAAAGAATTTTATCAGAATTTTTAAGGGAGTTCGGATCTTGCTCGAGGTGTAACGGTGTTATTTTGAGCTTGTAAAATGCCCAAAAATATCCTCAGAACTTTCTGGATATTTTGAGATTTTTCCAGATTTTTCTCAATTTTCCTCATTTTTTTGAATTTTTTATTCATTTTCCAAATTAAATAATTAATTATCGAAAATTTTAATCAATTATTCTAATTTAATAATTATTATTTTCAGAATTTTAAAATAATCTCCTGAATTAATAATTATTTTAAGAATTTTTTAATTAATTTTTTCGATTTTTAATTAATTTTTCTGATTTTTAAAAATAATTAATTCAAATAAATAAATTAATTAATTAAATATTATTTGGACACGTGGCACGATTCTGGACGTCGATCATGATCAGATGGTGCGCATCGCAAAGCGGATCATTCTCTGAACACGTGGCACATTTCTGGACGTCGATCGTGTCGTGGCGCGAATTTTGAGAAGATCTGACGGATCGCGTGGCTCGGCAGCATTTTTCTCCACATGACGAGTTCGGTACCCTGGTAGCTCGGCACCCGACGTCGACGCACCAGGGGTCGCCACGTGACACGGTCAACGCTGGCGTTGACCGTCACGTGGCAGTTTTTTTTTTCTCTGCTCTTCTCCCGCTTTGTTCTCTTCTCCTCTTCCACGTCTTCTTCTTCCCCCCCCGTCTTCTACTCCACTTCTTTTTCCTTTGTTTTCGACTCGACCCCGCCTTTCTCCTTCGGCGTCGTCTTCGCAGTGCTCGGTGATGGCGAGGGAGGGAGGTGAGCTCGACAAGGAGGAGTCGGAGCTTGGCGAAGGGTGGAGCTCGACATCGACAGAGCTAGGGGTGCAGAGAGAGAGAGATGGAGAGGCCGAAGGGAGCTCGAGCTTCGGTATTGGAGGTTGATGGCCATAGGTTTGAAGCTAGGAGGAGCTCGTGGAGTTCAGCAGCGGAGTTTGACGGAGGGGACTCGACGTCGGAGCTATACGATGGGTTTTAGAGCTCAGGATGGGGAGCTCGATCAGAGCAATGGAGAAGAAGCTCGGTGTGATAGGTTCGGCGAGGGCAGCTCGCAAAGTGGGGAGCTCTACGGAGCCATGGAGAAGAAGCTCGATTGGGGCTTCGTCCAAGGTGAACGTGACGCTCGGCGTGATGGGAGCTCGGTGATGGAGGTCGGCGAGGTGGGGAGCTCGGCGAAGAGTAAGCTCGTCGGAGAAGGCATGAGATCCCGGCTTGTAGCTCGGCGAGGGCATGGTTGAGCTCGACGTCAGAGAATGGGAGCTTGCCATTGGAGCTCGACGAAACCGAATGGAGGAGCTCAGCTTTGGAGCTCGATGGAGGGGGAGGCGATCTCGGCGAAGAACTTGCTTATGGATGGGGGCACCGGTGCTTGATGGTGGTTGGAGCTTGGTGAATTGGTGCCCGGAGACAGCTCGACGAAGGAGATGGAGTGGTCGACATCGAGGCTTTTGGGTTCAGGGGTTTTGAAGAAGAGGAGTTTTTGTGGGTTTGGGTCCAAAGCGGGTCCGAACCCAACCCGTTAACCCCTTTATCTCTTTTTCTTTTTTTGTTGTTAGGTTATGGGCGAATCCGAGCCGTTGATCGTGATCGAGCATGAATTTCGAGGAGCATTTTTTGCCATTTTGCAGTTTGGTAGCTCAGTAGCTCGGATTTCAGATCTAAGCTACGTGGCTCCATTTGGACGGTTGATCACGATCATGGCACGAATCACGAGGCAAGAGGCTCAGATCACGAGAAAACGTGATCTTGTCATTTTGTAGTCGTGGCGAAATCTGAGTCGTTTGATTGTGATCAGGTGCGAATCATGATGATGAAGTCGTTTTTTCCCCAATACGGAAGTCGGTGCCCCGGTAGCTCGGCATTGTAGCTCGGTAACTCGACGCTGTGGCTCGGGGGCATCTTTCCCCGAATGGGCACTTCGGTAGCTCGGCATACCTATGTTGCGATCCACTTTCCCGATGCTTCAGAGGTCCAATCGGGGCGTGTGACCCCTCGTTTCGAAGCTAACTCGGATGTCTACAAGTTCTCTTTAGAAATGGGTTGAAGAATCACCCTTCTTCATGGTCAAAATAGTTCCGCAATATCTTTGTCTTGAGGAGTGTTTTGGTCTCAGAATCTTCGAAGAGGAGCTCCACTCCTAGGAGCGAAGAAGATGGGCTAGGAAGATCCTCGTAAGAGCCATGGGAAGATCCATTCTTGGAGGTGAGTGCAAGGAGCAACTCTAGAGGAGAGTTTTGAGCTCCGAACTCGCTTAGAAGAGGCCCACTCGGGAGGCGAATGGGACGAAGGGCTTGGCTCTAGGAGAGGGCCATTTGGGAGACAAGTTTAAGGAGCAACTCTAGGAGAGATTTGTGCTCCGAACTTGTTGAGAAGAGGTCCGCTTTGGAGGCGAGCGGAGCGAAGAACTTAGCTCTAGGAGAGAGCCATTTGGGAGACAAGTTTGAGGAGCAACTCTAGGGGAGAGTTGTGCTCCGAACTCGTTGAGAATAGGTCCGCTTTGGAGGCGAGCAGAGCGAAGAGCTTGGCTCTAGAAGAGAGCCGTCTTGGGAGACGAGTTTGAGGAGCAACTCTAGGGGAGAGTTTTGAGCTCCGAACTCGCTTAGAAGAGGCCTACTCGGGAGGCGAGTGGGACAAAGGGCTTGGCTCTAGGAGAGAGCCATTTAGGAGACAAGTTTGAGGAGAAACTCTAGGAGAGAGTTGTGCTCCTGAACTCGTCGAGAAGAGGTCTGCTTTGGAGGCGAGCGGAGCGAAGAGCTTGGCTTTAGAAGAGAGCCGTCTTGGGAGACGAGTTTGAGAAGCAACTCTAGGGGAGAGTTTTGAGCTCCGAACTCGCTTAGAAGAGGCCCACTCGGGAGGCGAGCGGAGCGAAGAGCTTGGCTCTAGGATAGAGCCATTTGGGAGACGAGTTTGAGGAGCAACTCTAGGGGAGAGTTTTGAGCTCCGAACTTGCTTAGAAGAGGCCCTACTCGGGAGGCGAGTGGGACGAAGGGCTTGGATCTAGGAGAGAGCCATTTGGGAGACGAGTTTGAGGAGCAACTCTAGGAGGGTGTTTTGCTCCGAACTCGTTGAGAAGAGGTTCGCTTTGGAGGGGAGCGGTGCGAAGAGCTTGGCTCTAGGAGAGAGCCATTTGGGAGACGAGTTTGAGGAGCAACTCTAGGGGAGAGTTTTGAGCTCCGAACTCGCTTAGAAGAGGCCCACTCAGGAGGCGAGTGGGATGAAGCACTTGGCTCTAGGAGAGAGCCATTTCGGAGACAAGTTTGAGGAGAAACTCTAGGGGAGAGTTGAGCTCCGAACTTGTTGTTTAAGTGAGAGAATCAACGGTTGTGGGAGCAGTTCCGAATGACGAACCACTTCTTACTTGCTTGTGATCAAGTAGTCGAAGCGGAGTCGAGCCAAGTGTTGGACTCTGAACTCGTTGTTTAAAAGAGAGAATCAACGGTTGTGGGAGAAGTTCCGAATGGCGAACCACTTCTTACTCGCTTATAAGCAATTAGTCAAAGCAGAGTCGAGCCAAGTGTTGGATTCCGAACTCGTTGTTTAAAAGAGAGAATCAACGGTTGTGGGAGCAATTCCGAATGGCAAACCGCTTCTTACTCGCTTATGAGCAAGTAGTCGAAGCGGAGTCGAGCCAAGTATTAGACTCCAAACTCGTCGTTTAAAAGAGAGAATCAACAGTTATGGGAGCAGTTCCGAATGGCGAACCACTTCTTATTCACTTATGAGCAAGTAGTCGAAGCGGAGTCGAGCCAAGTGTTGGACTCCGAACTCTTCGTTCAAAAGAGAGAATCAACAGTTGTGGGAGCAGCCATGTAGGAGAAGCTGGACTCTGAACTCACCATTTAACGAGTCGTAGATGTGACTCGGAGAGATAAAGATGAAGCAAGAGCAATAATTTTCAATGAAAAAATGCTAAGTTTTGTTGAGATAAACTAAGTGGCTGCTTCAATAGGGCGAGCCATTATTACATGCTATTGGCCGGGTTACAAGCATCGGCCTTATTGAAAACCAAGATCTTACTTCTACGATAAGGTGAAGGCCTCTTGGGAGGAGCTGGGTTCTCCCTCCATTGGACCTCCTTGGATGAGGTGGAAGACGGCCCCGGGCTCTGAGTCTTGAAGCTCGGCGGGCCTCTCTGTTCGTTTGTAGGCTCCTCAGGAGGAAGCTCGGCCCCATTTTTTTGGACGAACTTGGTCAGGTGTCCCCGCTGTATGAGTTCTTTGATCTCCTCCTTGAGAGCCCGATAATCATCCGTGTCATGGCCGTGGTCCCTGTGAAAGCGGCACCACTTATCCTTGTTCCTCATCTTGCCAGGGGTATTCATTCTAGGGGGAGCGCGGAGTAGCCCTTCCTTATCCACCTCCATAAGAGCTTCTGATATATTAGCAATGAGGGGGGTGAACTTCTCAAAACGAGGAGTTGGGCGGCGCTGGCCATTGCCGTCCCTCTAGGATTTTTGGGACCCCTCTTCGCCCGTATTCTTCCGTTTGTTCCCGGAAGATGATTCTTCAATAGTAGGGGGGTTGAGAGCCTCTTCCACTTGTATGTACTTCTCCACTCTAAGTAGGAGTTCTGAGAAGTCCCGAGGAGGCTTCTTGGCAAGGGACGCCTTGAGGCGAGCGTTAGTGACGTTGCGCTCGAATGCGGCAGAGGCTACTAAGTGGTTAAGGGAGGGAATGGACCGGACTTCGGCGGTGAAGCATCGAACGTAATCCCTTAGGCGTTCACCCTTTCTTTGGTTGAGGGTCACCAGAGATACACTTGTTTTCTCGGCCTGGCGGCTACTCACGAAACGAGTAAGGAAGAGTACTTCGAACTGATCGAATGAGAGGATGGAGGTTGGGGCGAGTCGAGAGTACCATTCTCTCGCAGGCCCCTTTAGCATGGCAGGGAAGATCTTGCAGAGGAGGGCATCTGAAGCATGGTGGATCATCATGAGAGTTTTGAAACTCTCTATGTGATCGCGGGGTCCGACTCCCCGGTATGCGACGCGAAATGAGGCGGCTTGAAGTTTTCTGGGATGGGGGCCTCCATGATGGTGTGGGAGAATGGAGGCCTACTCAGGCAGAGGTTTATCGCTCTTTGCTCTTCTTTCCTATCAATTCGGCCGAGGTGCCTCTCCATCTCGTGGAGACGGCGGTAGACCGAGTCTTCTCTTCGATCATATCTTGCCGAGCCTCGGGACTCATCTTTGTACGAGGGTGGACTGGGACTGCGGTGATGGTAGCTTAGAGATAGAAAAGGACTGGGAGTGTGAAGGCAGCTTGGGGCAGGTTCAGGACTAGGTGCCCATTGTTCGTGGTTGGGAGCGGCGTTGAAGGCCCGCAGAATGGCCTCTTGAAAATTTTGGAGCTCCGTCCTTGTGACTGGTGCCTCTCCAGCTTGGCGGTCCCTATTTGTCGCTCGGCTTACTGGAGAATGAGTTCTCCGCCGATGATGCTGAGGGGACTCTCTTCGCCTCCTCGAGGGAGGGGATCTTCTGGTCCTCGGTCAGCGTGGGGTTCGGACTCTTGAGATCGCTGGGTGCTTATGTTTATGGACTCCCCCAAGGGCTCGCCATCCATTCAGGCGAGTTCGGAGGTCGACCCCCTTTTGGCAGTCGACAGTCACTTGACGAAGATCCCGCTCGGGAGGGCTTTAAGAAGCCATAGATTCAACTGAAGGATTGGGACCCGCGACATGGTCATGAGGAGGATGTTGCTTCGGACGACTCCGACGGGAGCCCCCTGGGCAGCCCCCCGAGAACCCTGGAGGGGCCTGTTGAGGAGGAGCACCTTGAGCTGGAGGAGGGGGAGGAGGAAGAGAAGTGGTTCTTCGGTTGGAGACCGCTGCCTTCCCCTTCTCTTTTGGATGCTTGGCTTGAAACTAGTCTCGCAGATGAAGTTAGGCCGGGTTGCTTTTTCGTTTCCTACAGACGGTGCCGAATCTGTTGCTGCTGATTTTGGTGTTGGAGCCAACAGATGAATTTGTGGATTCTTAGAGAAAACAATAAAGCAAATCTGTTGACCTATTGATCTTCACCAATGTGTTGACTGGTTTCTTACCGCTGCCGTTGATCTGCAAAAAGTGCGAAACATCGGGATCGATCCCGGCGACGCACCCTCTGACGCTCTAGTCATTAATCTGAATGATTATAAAAGAGCTTTAATTGGAAAAGTATTGATTACCTTCTTTTGGTGGGGGGAGAGGGGTTTTTATAGTCGCCTTAGGGATCGGTTTCGTGATAAGAACATATCTCTACTTCCCGGTGTGAATGGATAGAAGCAGTTATCACTTCTTAGGGATAATTATGAATCTGAATTCTTCTTTATCCTTCTGAACTGGTTTGTAATGGGTTGGGACCCGTACCCAGTAAGACAAATCCGTTTATGGGTTATTGGGCTTTGAAGAAAGATCCAGTTCTCATTTCAGACCCGTTTGTAGGTGAAATTACCGTTTTACCCCTGAGCTTTAAGATTTGTGTCCGATTTGAACGGTCCCGATTAATCCTATTTTTAGCCATATCAGGTAAAAATACTAGACATGTGTAATTTCTTACATGATGCCGATAACGGTAATTATCACTGGCTATCATCCGAGTACAGTCACTATATTATCAACTACCTTGGTCAAGCCTTAACCCCGGCTTGGTTAACATTCTTTATTCAGTTATCATATGAGAATGCGATTAATAAGGGACACTAGAAGGATGAAAATACAACCCTAAGATCATTCAATGTACTCTATACAATTAAATGCACCAAATACAACATTATAGATTCAATCATATATTATTAAATATGCAAACCCAATTCTGGACAGTAGTAGGTTGCTGTACCAAAATCAAAATTTTCGTTGCTACAGGATAGAAAATGTGGATCCGTCAGAAGGTCTAGAAACTAGACTCCTGCCCGGTTTCAACGCATATAATTAAGGTACATAAAAGTTGTGGTAACATGTGTCAAAACAGCAAACTATACAGGATTTGTGTTCAGCCAGAAATTATAAAATTGTATTTATACATATGGAACAGGACTGAAACAGCATTAATTAATTCCAGGAAAATTAGGGAATGTTTTCTAATATGTCTAGTATCAGCATGCCAAATTTAAAGTCATAATCTTATAGGTATCATGGTTAAATTAATTGTTAATCAAAGTGTGACAGCAGTTTTTAGAATCTGGAATTGTTTGACATAGCAGCAGTAAAACTGCGATATCTCACAAACCGTAACTCGGAATTCAATTCGGCCAAAAAGGAAAGTAAACCAGACATCTGGGGCTACATTTCATATTCAAGAAGTTACTGATTTTGGTGACATTATCTTGGTCGAAACAGCAAGGTAATATTCAGGTCGGCGTTAATTTTCAGGGTGTCAACATATTCTTTTTGAAGAAAATGATTAAAATGTTAATAACGATGAGTTGTGGGTTAACAATCATAAATCACAGCAAGCTACACCTATGTGAACATGTTATTAAGATGTATAATGTCCATAATCTTACTAATCACAAATAATTGACACACTAACATCAATTATACAAGCCATCAATACTAGTATGCAATCTACAATTATTGTGAGATGTCATGACAATAATAATCCATATTCCTATATTTAATAATTAACTAAATGTATACATGTAATATCTCTATGCATTGGAGACAAAGATGGCACGAAGTCAAGACTACTACTTAGATTCGCTCGTGTAAATCCGTATTATTCCAACGATAGATAATAATAAGCATTACACGATAATAAAATTGGATCTACTTACGGGATTCAATAAAAATCTTGAATATGATACGATAACTATTCGAGAAGAAATGACTTGCCTTTAGATGATGATTATATCCGATAATTTGAGAATAACGGGATCGGAATCCCGGCGACACAGTGACGAGCAAACGATCACAATGATCACGATCGGGCACAGATCTCGTTGATCAAGACGATGATCAAGATGAAGATCAAGCGAATCCTACGGCCGAGATCAAAAATAAAATATATAAGAATTAGAAGAGTACCAAAAAAGTAAATGTACCATAATTGACAATTTGATGAATGAGAACAAAAAATGGATCAAATGTTTAACTCACCAAGTAGAAGACGAACAAGACGATCGAGATGATCAAGGACCGAGATCAAGTGTGATCGGTCGATCGAACGGCTGAGATCGAAGATCAAGATCAAGACCATAATCGATGTACTCAATCTTAACATAAATGTAAAAATAAATTTGTAAACACAAAATAGAGTAAAATCAACTACACTAGTTCAAATTTTATGGAAACATAAAGTGTAATTGTATAAATAAAATGTCATAAGGAAAATATTTCTTTACCATTAGTTTCATTATATAAGTAAAAAGTCTTGAAATATCAATTAGCAAATAGGTAGAAAATCTTGCCTCCTTAATATCAAGTTGCATGTTTGTCTTCACGACATCAGGTTGCAAGTTGCCGTCAGGATATTCGGTTGCACATTTTGCCTCCCTGACATCCAGTTGCAATTTGCCTCCATTGACATCGAGTTGCATATTTGCCATCTCGACATTAGGTTGCACCGAAATGGTGAAATGGAAGATGTAACCTTCCATGTGCACAGGGATAGGGAACATTTAATTTAAGTATGATGTTATGTTTTGAAATTCGTGATATAAAAACAGTAGAAAAATAGGAGTTGGAGTTGAAATTCACACAATGGAATATCAAAATAGATGTATAGATTATAAGTATCAAACACAATAGTACAAATTGTAGTAGTGAAAATGATTATAAAAGTAGGGAGAAAAACGGAATGAAATACATGCATAAGCACAATGCAAATGTGAATGAGAAAATAAATATATAGTGTAGCAATTTACACAATAAATATATATTATAAAAATATATAGTAACGTAAGAAATAAACAAGCCCCTAATATGTCCTTGAAGATTCACCGATGCCGATCGACGAACCGAGCGGGAAGAAAAAAATGGACAACTCCAGAATCAAAGGAATATAGGCACAAAAGAATAAAATTATACCCAATAAGGAATCAATGAATATGAATGAATGGAAGGGACGAAACAACTGAGAAATGAAGGAATTGAATATGAAGGGATCGAAAGAGGAATCAAATGAGAGGAGTATCCAGATTATATGTTGGTTATTACATGTTCATGTGATTGACGTGGTGTGCATATTATTGAGTTAGACTGGCTAGAGCCAAACTTGACCACGTATTGGCCAAACATGACTAATACAGTAGCCAAAACCGGTTAAACTCCAACATAGTTAGAGTCTAACCTGACTCCAACATAGTTAGATCCTAACCTGGCTCTGATACCACTAAAAACCTGTCATGCCCCGCTTCCTAGAGTACGGGAACACAGGCATGTAACTGAGGCCCAGCAAATGATATAAGTACGCCAACTCATATCATCCATAAGTTGTACCAGTCTTAACTCAACAATATAAAAAAAAATGAATCACAACCACGCAGAAAACATAATCACATAAACGAGAATGAAATTCAATAACCAAATCTGGAATATAAGAACTTACCAAATATCTCGAGAGGCTCCTGCTCCAATCGTGGAAGAACTGCAACCAATGCCCTCTGGCAAATCTCCTGGTTCATCTGTAGCTGGACCAACTAGAGTGAAAAAGAAATGTCCTTAGAGCAAGTATGGACAGCAAGTAGTGAAAGCAGAGAGTAAGGAACATATGAATCAAGATCAAATTTACCAGAGCAACAAAGGTATTAATAAACAATGGTCATAATCGAGTATATATGTGTCAACTTAGGTCTATTAGCATGTTGTTTCTCCTATCTAGTGCACGTACTACTGCGTCTCATACCCCAGGTTTGGTGCACGCAAAACAGTGTACATTTTAGACATAGTGGTGGGATATACAGAGCGTGTACTCGGTGTCAATAACAATTATTTACAATTAACAATCAATCATTCACAATCAATACTCCTCCTTCCATGTCAATACAATATCACGATAAGGCCTTACCGAGTACATTTTCTGAGACTATCCACTACTAAGTCAACCCTTATTAACCCCGGTTTGTTTAGTATTTTATTATTAAGTTATTCATATCCATGCAAGTGTGTATAAGAATGTCAAAGGGATGATAAGAATGCAGCAACATGATGCATTGCACAATAATATACTTGAAGTAGAAAATCTGAAAACAGCCGACACAGTAACACTAAAATAATGATAACTCATAGACTACAGTTCAGAATTCAAAGTTCCAGGATGTTATCAGCAACTAGACATTTAGGACTAAAATTTATATTTAGTAAGTTTCTGTTAATTCTTATGATAACAGGGTCGAACCTTTGTGCAAAACAGTACAGACAGTAAGAACTCATAAAAAGCTATCACATATGAGTTAAAAGTGGGTAATCGACATGTTATGGTATCATGAAATGCATTAACACTATGTACAGCAATTGGAATGGATTTTTCAGTGAACAAGTCAATTTATCATGTCATTGTTCAAGTCACAAGATCTCAATCAATCAATGTATTCGATCACAATATATTTTTCTCATATGCAATTCCTAGTCATTTTATTTATGTCATATGTGTATATAGGCTTGGGTTTGAGTCAATGGATAATAATACGATATCAAGAGCACATCGGGTTAGCACGTGTAAACCCTTGATACTCCCAACGGAAGGTACACAAGGCAGAGTTAAGGATAATTGAAGGGAACTACTTGCGGGAGGTCAATAAGCTTGAACTAGAAAAATTAAATGAGTTCATGTGGACTTACCTGTTATTGCAGATATAATTAAATAGAATAACGGGATCAGAATCCCAGGCGAAAACTCCCAAAAAGCACGTGCGAACCCGTGCGAAGAATCAATAGCAACAAAGAAATCAGTAACTCAGTAAGAAGGAAACCCCACACCGAATCTGGCCCAAAACAGCGGACAGCAAAACCAGATCCAATAAGCCAAAACACAGAACAGCGGGAGCAGCCACTGATCAGATCCCCTAGGCAAAACAGCAAACAGCCATTTCCGATCCCTTCTCCCCGAACACCAAATAGCCAATTCAACCACTCAACGATCTTCTTCCTCAATCCAATAGAGAGAGAAGGAGAGAGCAGGAGAACTGGCAGCGACGGCATGATACGACAGCGGGGTGACTGTATGGCACTGCAGTAGGGGCAGAGCGGCAGCGACTGGTCGGGAAGCGACGCAGCGACCAAGGTAGACGGCGAGCGACGGTGTTGGCGATGGAGGAGATGGAGTAGTTGAAGAAGACGATGGGGAAGGCTGTTGTTGGCAGTGAGATTGAAGACGAGGCGAGGTGCTTGAGGGGGAGCTTCAAGCGGGAGGATGAAGACTGCAGAAGCTTCGATGGGGTCAGGAGTTCGACGGAATGTTGGCCAGGGCCGGCCCTGGGGCAGGGCCTAGAGAGCGACTGCCCCGGGCCCCTAAAATTTGGGGCCCATTTTTTTTAGAACTTTTCAAAAAAAAAAAAAACAGTATGCTTAATAATTATGCTGCTGCATAGAGTAATTATGCATAGAGACCAACAATCAAGTCTCAACTGTCTAACTATCTACTTAATAATTATGCATAGAGACTCCAAGAGTCTCAACACATTTTTACTTATTTTATGTTCTTAATTAACAGTATGAGTATGCTTCTGGAATCTGGATAACTTCAATTGAATCAATTCTGATATCTGAAGAGACTAAGAGTGAAGACAGCAACATCAGCTTTTAGATTTGGTAAGTTTTTCTTAAATTCTGATATCTTAAGAATTATGCTTTTGGTTCTGGAAATGGAATCTGTTTGCAACCTGTAAAATTGTTGTTTCTGAACAATTGTTGCAAAAGATTGTTAAATGACATTTATCTGAGAGTTTAGAGTTAAGTGATAACTTACATGGATTTATTTAACGAACATTAGATTAATGCAATCCAAACAAAACATCTACCTTAATGAATAATGACCAATGCCATTTGAGGGCAATCATGCTATTGCCTTTCAAATGAGGCAACCTTCCTATTAATTATTATATGCCATCATTGATATTGATCAACTTCGTATCTAATTAAATTTTGTACAATTCACTTGGAGATCCAAACTTGCAAGGTATGTATAATATATGCCAAAGGTTTCAGGTGCCTTCACCATCCGGATCCATTGAAATTACTAGCTAGGATCGATAGAACTCCAAATCTTTAATTGATATCAGATTCTGATCAAGATATCGATTTGTAGGGTTTTATGAACTGATGAGTGTTCCCCTTTACATTGTTCATGAGATGAATCTTCTAGTCTTGAAGACTTTAATAACTTAATTGAGAACACGAACATTAAATTGCTGTAAATTAATTGTTAGAGCTGGATCAGCAATAGCTCAATATATATACAGGCTTTTACATCATCACAAATCTCATTGATCAACTAGTGCTTTTCATTTGCATACATCGAAGAGATTTTAGTTCAAAATTTACTTCATATATATCCATGACATCGCTATAGCTATAGTGAGCTCACTAGACGGTCTCTAATATGAGCATCAATTATTCCACATTGCAGTCAGTCTCCAAAAAATGTTTGCGACACCATACCAAATAAATTAATTAATGACATATTTCTCAAACAATATAATAATTTAAAATCATAACAAAGAAATATCTTAAACAGTGTTGCCCTGCTTCCTAATGTGGAAAAACATAAACAACATTCTAAGGCTTTTCTTTCTCCTCTCTTGTTACTAAAGCATATCTAAACTTGCAGAGAATCAAAGGGCACAAGGAGAGGAAACTCGAAGAGATAGGCAAGAAATCGGTTGATCTAGCAGAGTGGCTTCGTCATTCCCAATCGCAGAAGCAGCAGAATGGAAAGGACAGCCAACTACAAGTATTGAGGCAGAGGCTTCCTGTTATTTTGGTGAAGGGTGGATCAACTTCTGAAGCCATTCTTTATGTAAGTCATCGTAGCTCCCTTTCATTGGGAAGATTTTACCCTTCATTTTATTTGCTTTATATCTCATTTTTTTTATAAAGTGTCTCGCTGTCTCTAATTTGCAACACAATTGTAGATGTGATATCACCAATTTTTTCTCTTTCTCATCGCTGCACTGGACAACCCTTCACATTGCTCTAACAACCTTCGTGATCCACTTTTATCAGGTGTATTCATATTTTCTTATTATATATCATTGTGCTGAAGCTTTTGTTTATCATGTTGTCTAGAAAGCATGAATCCGGATATGAGAAAAGACAAAAAGGAAAAAGATTAGAACAATTAACTTTATCACAAAAAGGAGCATTAGATAAATTTTTTGCTAAAAATTCAGGACAATCAAGTCAAGTAGAAGATTTAAGCGAAAATGAACATGATATAAATGAAGTGAATGAAAATGAATATGATAAAAATGAATCCATTTTTGTTGATATGCATGGTTTGAACGAAGAGCAACAAACTCTTCCGTTGGATATTTATGATCCAAGAAGTTGGGATAATCTTGATAACAAAACAAAAGATTTATTAGTGGAAAAAGGCCCCATAAGAGAATCTATTTTGAGCTTTCCATTTGATGGTAAATCTAGACATTTTTCATGTGCACATTATACCTGAAAATTACCAAATGGTGAGAATCTAGATAGGAAATGGCTGGTATACTCAAAGAAGGAGGACAAAATATATTGTTTTTGTTGTAAATTATTTAAATCAGGACATATTAATAGTGCTTTAGCAAATGAAGGATATAATGATTGGAAACATGTTAGTGAAAGGCTTAAATTACATGAAAACAGTACTCATCATATCACTAATATGAATACTTGGATAAAGTTACAAATTAGATTATGAAGGAGGGAAACAATTCATAAGCATGTACAAGAACCAATTCCCAAAGAGAAAAATTATTGGAAACAAGTTCTTGTGAGAATTATTGCTGTAGTGAAACATCTTGCTAAGCGTAATATGGCATTTCATGGATCCAATGAGAGAATTTATCAACACAATAATGGTAATTTTTTGGGTTTAGTTGAAATGATTGTAGAGTTTGATTTAGTAATGCAAGATCATGTCCGACGCATTGAAAATAATGAGATTCATTATCATTATCTTGGTCATAAAATTCAAAATGAGTTAATTTCTAGGTTAGCATCTAAGATTAAAAGTGCAATAATTTCAAAAATTAAAAAGGCTAAATATTTTTCTGTGATACTTGATTGTACTCCAGATGTAAGTCACCAAGAACAAATGACATTGATATTGCGATGTGTAGACATGTCAGCTACTCCAATAAAAATAGAAGAATATTTTCTAGAGTTTTTAAACGTGCATGATACATCTGGATATGGGCTTTTTAATGAATTGCAGTCTGCATTAATAACTCTTGATCTTAATATTGATAATGTAAGGAGACAAGGTTATGATAATGGATCTAACATGAAAGGTAAACACCAAGATGTGCAAAAAAGGTTACTTGAAATAAATCCTGGAGCACTGTATGTGCCATGTGCTTGTCATAGTCTTAATCTTACTAAATGTGATATGGCACACTCATGTGTTAAAGCAATATCTTTTTGTGGAGTTGTTCAAATATTCATTATTTTGTGGTTCTACAAAAAGATGAAAAATATTGCAAGATAATGTACATGACCTAACTCTTAAACCATTGTCTAACACACGATGGGAAAGCCGTGTTGAAAGTGTGAAAGCCATAAGATATCAAGCTCCCCAAATACGAGAAGCTTTGTTAGAATTACTTGAAAGTATTGATGATGCTAAACCAAAGAGTGAAGCCGAAAGTTTAATAAATGAACTTCAGAATTTTGAGTTTGTATTAAGCATGATTATATGGCATGATGTTTTGTTTAGTGTTAACATGGTTAGCAAAATATTGCAATCTAAAGATATGCACATCGATGTTGCCATACAACACTTGAATGGGATGATTTCTTTTTTTGAAAATTATAGAGAGAATGGGTATACTTCTGCCATGATTTCTGCAAAAAATTATTGCATTGGATATGGAAATTGAACCTGTTTTTCCTTAAAAACGTAAAATTCGAAGAAAGAAACAATTTGATGAGAATGCACATGAAGATAATACGCAATCTACTGAAGATTCTTTAGAGTTAATTATTTATTGTTATAGTGGATGTAGCTATTGTTGCCCTGAAAAGTAGATTTGAACAATTGCAAGTATTTGCTGACATTTTTGGATTCTTGTTTGATTCAGAAAAGTTAAAATCTTTAGATGATAATAAGTTGAAAATTTGTTGTGTCAATCTTGAAAATGCTTTGAAACATGGTAGTTTTGCAGATGTTGATTCAAATGATTTGTTTTCTGAATTGAAAGTGTTACAAGTGACTTTATCAGCAGAGAAAAAGACATCCATTGAAATCCTAAATTGGTGATCAAGATTATTTGGAACTAATACAAATATATGTGGTCATTTATTATAATATTTGTATGACGTTTTTTTTTTGAATCTTTGAACTGTTTGTAAGCTTTCTTATCATTTAAGTATTTATATATGACTATATTTTAAAGCTTATTTTGAACATGTAATCTAAGAAGGGCCTCATAATCTTTGTTCGCCTTGGGTCTCCAAATTGTCAGGACCAGCCCTGATGGTGGCAGTGTCGATGCTGAGGAAGAGGATGAGGCAGGGTCGATGGTGCTCGTCGAGGTGCAGTGCTGATTGAGGAGTTGGCAGCGGAGGGCTCGAGCGGCGGGGAGACGACCAGGTGGTTCGACTGTGAAAGACGATGGGAGAAAGGAGGTTCTGTGTTCGGTTGGGTTCTTGTTTGGTTTTGGAGGCAAAGGAGGGGGAGACAGGGTAACGGGGAGAGAGAAAACGAGGAGATAGAGGGGGGGGTTGGTTATTAGAATAATAATTAAATATTAATTATAGGGTAGTTAGAGATAGTGGGGAATGTGGGATTCGGTGGATTGTGCAGAGTGGGGAAAAGTGGAGAAATTGTTTACGGGTGAGTGTATGGGTTTGTGAGTTTGGGTTTAGGGTTAGAGTCCAATAGGAGATGGGCTTGGGTTTGGGCTTCAATGAATTCAGAATAATTAATAAATGGTAGAATGGATTAACTTAGGCTTCAAAATAGATAAATAAAAAGAAGAGACAAGATCCTAGTTTGGAATATAAATTTGGGTTTCAATAGGAGATTCAATAGGATTTAAATGCATCGGAAGAATTTATACGGAAATTGAAAAACAAGAATACATGGAGAGAAAGAAAGAACTGGAAATCCGTATAATCAGAAACAGGGGTTACAAAAAATCAGGGGTATTACAGGAACATTATCTAGGAAACACGGGTCCCTCCTTCAAGTACAGTCTCTACCTTGTTCACTACTTAAATCACCCTTTAAACCCCGACTTGTTAATTATTTTATCGATGCAACAATACAATATGCAATTAAGGGACATTTCGATGAATGATTGTAACAATAGAGAAACAATGAAATGATAACTTGAATATGACGTTGAAAATGATGACAATAGGTTACTAGGATCATGCAATGCAATAAACACACTCTAAATCATGCAAGACTACAATATAGGAACAATTAATTCATGAAAACTGAAAAGTGAAATTCTGGACAGCAAGAAGAGTCCGTACTAAAACGTAATTTCCTGCTGTTTCCGAAATTGAAAACTAAATCCGTCAGAAATTATAGAAACTAGACTTCCACACGGTTCCAACGCATATTTAAAGTTCAAAATCCGACAACAGTATTTAGGTCAGACTCACCATTCTTTACAGATTATAGATTCAGGCAGAAATACAACATCATGTTATTATATTTTTAGAATCAGCGAAAACTCGATAATAAATTAATTAAAATTATTTATTAGACTCCTAAACATGTTAAGTAACAATCTGAAAATTTTCAGAGCAATGTTTTATCATCTGATCAGCCTTTTAATATTTTAAACATCAAAGACACAAGAATCTAAAAATCTGGAAATAAAAACACAGCTGTAGTAAAACGACCATAACTTTAGCTACACAACTCGAAATTCAGAAATTTAACATGTTCTGGAAACTAGAAAGATAAGGCTACAACTCTTATTCAGAAAGTAATTTATTTTGAGAACATTTACCGAGTCGAGAATTGCAGACAACATCCAGACCGCAAGCAACATAAAGGTTTTTTGTGTATTTTTCATGGAATAAATTAAGTAAACATGATGGGTATCGATTCTTTAGTTAATAAATTATGTAATCAACATGAATGGTGTAATAGCATAATAAATACAATTAAAAACACACACATACACAATTCTAACAACATCCAACATCAATCGATCAATCAAACATACAACATAGCAATTATCTCTATAGTAATTAATTGTGTTATGATTATATGTGTAACCCTATTATGAATACTACACGGATGCATGAAAGATTCGATCTTTAGAGTCAAAAGTGCCACGATGTCAAGAATATTGGGGTTAGCTCGTGTAAACCCTCAATAAACCCAACAAAAGATAATCAATACAACGATATGATAATGAATAGGATCTACTTGCAAGGATTTCAATAAAACTTTAATTTAATATGATGTACAATTCAAGAGGAAATTGACTTGCCTTTTGGACGAAGAAATTTAATACCAAGAATAACAGGATGAGAATCTCGAAGCAACGAATCCACGAACACACGAGTAACACATGCAATCCACGTGCAAAAGAAGAACTCAAGCAAAGACAGCAACAACAGTAAAAGAGACAACAACTGCAACAGTAAAGGGAGAGAGGGCACGGGGGTCTAGCGACGTCAGGCGACGCCGGGGTTGATGGCGGGGGCATGGTCGACGGGAGGCATCGACGTGAAGGGGTAGATGGCGTCAGGTTCTGGTGTTGAGCGACGGGAATTAGGCGAGGAAGAGGATCGGGGTGTGGCCTAGGGGGTTGCTGGCAGCCGATCAGGGGGTAGGGTGGTTGCCAGAGCTCGGGGAGATGGTCGGAGAAGAAGGAAGTAGGGGTGTAGCGGGAAATAGGGGGTTGGGTTTTGATCGGGGAGAGACAAATAGAGAGGAGAGAAAAAGAGGAGAGAGGAGAGAGATTAGACGGCTATTAGGGTTTCAATTGTGTAATTTTTAAGGTTTTCAATAGGATTGTATTTATAGATTGTAATTACGATGTTGGGTTAGTGGTTTAGGATCCAATAACAGTTATTTGGGTCAAGAATAATTAAAATTGGATTTTAGGGTTCAATAAGAGATGAGTTTAAAGACAATGGGGTTCAAATAAAAAATACCCACAATCAAATAAGAGAAAATAAGATCAATAAGAATAGTTCAATCAAGAATGACGAAGAATTTCATGAACAAAATTTAATTAAAACAATCAAGAAAGAGAAAAATAGATTATTTTATTCAATTGAAATAAAAATATTCCAAAAGGGGGAAAAATGAAAAGAAGAAAAATGGTAGTTACATGTTGAGTCCATTCCTGGTGCGTATAGTCTCTCTAGCCACTTACCGTCTTAGCAAGTACGCGGAGCACGGCTTGCCATTCGAATGCACCAAAAACTTGTCGTAACCCTGTTTGGAGTCCACTCATGGTTCATATAGTCGCTCTAGCCTTTTGCCCCTAAGAAAGTATGCAGGGCACGGCTCGCCATTCGAGTGCCCCCAAAACAACCCCGGATAAGTGTAGAGCTCGTTCATGGTTCATAGGGTCCCTCTAGCCACTTGCTCCCAAGTAAGTATGCAGAGCACGGGTTGCCATTCGAGTGCTCCCGAAACTCATCACCTTGTTCAGAGTCCATTCAGGGTTCATAGGGTCTCTCTTGCCACTTTCCTCCGAGCAAGTATGCGGAGCACGGCTCACCATTCAAACGTTCCAAAAAATCGTCATCACATTGTTAAGAGTCCACTCATGGTTCATAGAGCCGCTCTAGTCTCTTACCCCCGAGCAAGTATGCGGGGAACGGCTAACCATTCGAGTGCTCTCAAAACAACCTCGTACAAGTGTGGAGTTCATTCATGGTTTATAGGGTCTCGCTAGCCACTTGCACTTAATCAAGTATGCGAAGCACGACTCGCCATTTGAATGCTCCCAAAACTCGTCATCACCTTTTTTGAAATATACTCATGGTTCATAGAGCCGCTTTAGCCTCATACCTCCGAGCAAGTATGCGGGGCACGACTCGCCATTCGAGTGCTCCCAAAACAACCCCGGACAAGTGTGGAGTCAATTCATGATCTATAAGGTCGCTTTAGCCACTTTCCCTTTAGCAAGTGTGCAGGGTATGGCTCGCCACTCGAGTGCTCCCCCCTCCCCCCCCCCCCCCCCCCCCCAAAAAAAAAAGAAAAGAAAAAAAAACTATCCCTAATGTAGAAAGACATCGCTCAAAGAGACAATGCTTAAACACTTAGAAAATTTTCATTTCACATCAAAATCTCAATACATGTTCAAAACAAGAAGTAAACAAGATTACAAGTCTCTGCAATATTACAAATCTCACTCAGAGTCATATTTCCCTCATAGTGGCAAATGGATGTTCCTATTAAGAGACACGTGTGGCTTACGCCCCCCTCAAGGTAGAAGAGCACCGCTCTGATCCCTTCATTGATCGGTGGGGAAGATGAAGCCCGCTGCCTGTGTACAAGCTGCGCGACCGTTAACACGCCTCTCCCCTTCAACAGTGGCTACACTGACGAACCGGCCACCCTGCTCTGTGCATCTCCTTGATTCCTTAAGGTCTTGTATGGGCGCAAGGCCAACTCATGAAACGACCTCCCATTATTTATCTCGTCACGGGAGCAAGAAGTGATTCTCGTCTTAACCCCCTCAAGGATCCGCTTCAACCAATGAATCTCCACTTCTTGTTCAACAGGCCTCTCCTTGAGTTGGGCTTCCTTCACCCTAATCTTCCAACATAATGAACTCGGATATACCGAACCACCAGGATGGGCCTCCCCTGAAGGTTCGAGGACAACATTCCTCAGATGGTCTACTTCTAAGCTCTTCTCGAGCACTACATTCTTCAGCCCATCCCTCTTGGTGTTAGCCGCAAGAAAAGAGCGGCGATGAGATTTTACTTCCGAGCTCCTCCCAACCATCGCCTTAGCAAGGGAAGGCCCGCTATTGCAAGGATAATCCTCCACTTCGGTTGAAGGCTTCTCCCGAAGACCTTCATCACGACGCTTTTCTTAAGTGGCCGAGCTCCGCTTCTGCTTTAGAGAGCTTCTTCCGTGAGCAAGAAAGTCCCAACTCCACCACTTGGAGCTTAGTATGAAGGCGCGCAATTTCGCTATCGCGAGGGTCGCACCCAACATACACGACAACCTGCTAGTAGAAAGGAGCGTGAAATCACTATAACAATACAACCAAGACTACAAGACACGCACATAGACTCAAGTACTCAAGCTCAACACAAATTATTAAAACATTAAAGAAGTTTTCATTGCATTAAAAGGAGATACATCGAGCGGTGGCCAGTCCACTATTAGGCATTGGTATAAAAGACAAAAGACAAAAGCTAGGAAGAGAAAAAGGGGTCAAGGGTCCACCTCGGTCGATGGCACCAAAGGAGGGGAAGACTCGCCTCCAACTTCCTGTAACCCCCATTCCCGCCAATATGTAATTTTTGTGTATTTTCGGAATTTCGATTCTTTGTAAATTATTTTTCGTTTTTAAATTTTTTTTGTTAAAAGTTATTGTTGGATCTCCTATTAAAGAATATTTTAATCAATAATTTTATTTGTAACTATTTTCCAATAATTTTTATATTCTAATACAAACCTTATTATTATTATTATTATGACTTTGATACATATTATGATTATTATTATTATTATTATTATTATTGTTGTTGTTGTTGTTACTATTATTATTGTTATTATTGTCATTATATTTTTCTTGGTATTATTATTATTGATGTTCTTCATCGTCTCTTATGAACCTCTGTAATTTGAGTATTTAATAATAAAAGTTATTTTCTTGCTTCCAACTCAAATTTCATCTCCCAATTTATTTAATTTAATTTTCTACAAAAAAATTATTGTTCATCCCATTAAAATTTTCATATTGATGTCCCCAAATTTATCTAAGTTTTAAATCATTTTTTATTGGTTATTTTATTTCCTTATTGGATTTTAAACCCAAAAACCCAAGCCTATTCTCCTATTGGATTCTAACCCAATACCTAATAGCCCATTACCCTATTCAACCCTATATATAATACTATTCTAATACCCTACCCTAACCATACCCTCTATTGTCTAACCTTAGCTGCAACCCCACTCTCCTCACTTTTCTCTCCCTGTGACTGTACACCCATACCCTCATCCTGTTCATCTTCCTCATCGATCTACTACCCTCCGATCGCCTCCAGTCACCGCAACCAACTTCTCCATCGACTGGACCCATCGAAGCCTCCATTGTCATCATCCCCCGCTCATCATCCCGTCAACCCATCATTACCAGTTGCCACCTTCTTCCTCTGTTTTTCCAGTCCAAAACATAGCGTCCCCTCGTCATCAGGCCACCTCGACCGCCATCTCCAGCCTCGCACCACCCTCGCCTCCACCATTGAAGACCATCACCATTGCCTATCCCATCGTCTTCCTCCTCTGTTTGAAATAGAGCCTCCGTCGACTCCCACCCACGCCATTGCCGAACTCATCTCCTTCATCACCATCTCGCCCTCGCCAACATCCACCTCCTGTCTCCTCTCCACCCTAGTCGACCGCCCAGTCGCCACCTCACCGGCAGCCATCGCTGCCTCCGACTAGTCGACCACCGATAACAAGCCCCCTCCCCTGTTCTTGGGCGAATCACCATCAAGTGATCCCCATCCGTCAGATCTTCTTTGATCATCCTCATCAAGAGCCATCAGATCTTGATGATTACATCTTGATCATCATCAAGCTCCTCTTTGAGTCTTGGCCATCCGATCACCCTTGATCATCATCATCATCATCATCATCATCATCAAGCTCCTTTGGACTCCAGCCGTTGATCGCATCCTGATCATCACCATCAGATCCTGCACCCGATTTGATCCATCATATCTTGATCAACCTGTTCATTAAGTTCATCATCAGCTGTCGATCCTCATCTTGATCGATCATCAAGGGGAGCATCAGATCATATCAGATTCAGCTTCATCGGGATCCACAGCAGATCAGATCATAGCAGATCTTGCCATTCCTTTATCCACTCAATGCAAGTACTTGTATGAATTTTTATGGTTCCTCGTACAAGCATAAATACCGCAAGTAGATATCACTATAACTTATTTTTCATATTCTTACTCCTTGATTATCTTGATTCTATTCGTCGTTTGACTTCTATCAACCCTATAGTCTAAAAGAGTTCCCTAAACATTTCATTAATATATCCATCACACAAACACTATGTAGATCTAGGAAATTTATTCATATGAATGCATGTTGTAGCTGTTTGGTTGTGTGTTAAGCGTGTGAATGATGTTCCCTTTGTTAATGAGTTGAAAATACATGTGGCTTGCTGATTTGATACTTGTTACATTCTGATTTCCACCTTGCTTCAACCCGAATCCATCATAAATACTAATCATGTTATAATCCATGCAAAAAATAACTTTATATGCTGCTATCCTGATTTTGTATGTTGATTTCAACCCTATTAATGACTAAATTTTGGATTATGTTATGAATATGAATCATAGTCTCAGGTGTCTAGTTTATAGACCTTTCGACGGAATCGAATTCCGAATTATATTTTGTGAGTTATGACTGTTTTAGTGCTGCTGGGTCTGGATTTCCAGATTCCTAATTTTGCTGCATCACCTTGTTTTACAATTTAATTTGAGCATTCTATCTGTAATATTATGACATGAAATTTAACATGCTGAGAATAGACATGTTAGAGAATCTTCCATAATTTTTCTGGATTTAATTGATGAAGTTTCAGACCTGTTTCATGCTTGTAAACACAATTTTGAAAATTTTGGCTGAACATGAAATCTGTGTAGAATGCTGTTTTGACACCAGTTGCTACAACTTTTATATATCATGTTTGTATGTGATGGAACCAGCAAAGAGTCTAGTTTTTAAAATTTCGTACAGATCCAGATTTGCATTCATCTAACAACGGGAATCTCAGTTTTAGTGCAACAAAGACCTGCTGTCCAAACTTGGAATTCTCGTTGTTCTGATTATTATAAATTTTGCTGGCACTCGAATATGCTTTCTACCCTGCCTGAACTTGTTCCCTGTTTTCTACCATGTTTAAGCGCCATGTTTGCACACTTTCATGCCTGTTTTGATAATAATAATAATAATAATTTACAAGCCGGGGTTTAAGGGAAAGACCTAGTGGTGGGGTATATAGGAGGTTGTACTCGGAAGGAGGCCTGTGTTTTCCATGATTTTAAGTTGAATGGAACTAAGTGTCACGTAGAACTATGTGCCATGTCATGGATGGCGGGGGCCACCTCCAGTGCCTGCGGGGGTTACCTCTAGTGCCCATTATATGATTATATGATATGTGTTTGCAATCAGATGGAACTAAGTGCCACGCAGAACTAAGTGACACGTCAGGGGTTGACGGGGGCTACCTAGTGCATGCGGGGGCCACCCCTAGTGCCCATGGTTGATTACGTGCTCGTATTTTCTGCAAGAATTGAGTACTTGATCCTATTTAATCCACGACCAGGGCTAAACGTAACTTGTTTATATGTAGCAACCATGTGGTAAATAATTGGGACTCATGAAGTACTATATTAGATAGGATTAAACAAGCAGACTTAAGTATAACATGCTCACTTGCACATTCTTGTTACCTGGTCATGTTACTTGTTACATGTTATATGTTATTTGTTACTTGATACCCGTTACCAATTATATGCTCACTTGTTTACTTGATATCTATTACAATTTACTTGTTCACTTGTTCCCTGATCCTGTTACTTGATTCGTATTACTTGCTCGCTAGTTTCCTTGAACTTTATTATTTGTTGCATCCCTATCATGTCATGTTGTATACTCTCGATTCCAAATCTCTGTTTCATGCTTTCTTGCACTTGTTCCCATACCAGTTGCTTGTACTATTCGCGGCTCATAACTTGCACTAACAGGCGTTTGTCCCTTGTTTCTCTATTTTTTCTACATGATAAAATACATGTTTTGGAGATCAATGGCCTGCAGGAGTTGGTGAGAAAAATTTTTAGGCTTCGCCTGGGAAATCTTGCTTTAGATATTTGTGTTTTTGTTTATTTATTTCTTGTTGCTACTTGAAACTTGTAACGGGGTTATTGTCTCGAAGTTTTACCTTTGATCCAGATCTTGTATTTATTTGGAAAATTTATATTTGTATCAAATAATTTCTGTTGATGAATAATTTGTTCATGTATGCGTGGTTGAGTATATTCTGTTATATTTCTTGTTATGCTGTTGAGTCGATCCTACAGCTTATGAATGATGAAAATTATTCGCTGGGCTTTGTCACCTACTCGTATTCCGTATTCCTTTTAAGAAGCGGGGTGTGACACTTCCCCCACAACTCCCGAAGCCTCGACAATCGCAGGAGGAGGATCTGCCACGACATCCTTCTCCTCCTATTCCTTGGCAGGAGCAGCACTTAACAGCGAATACCTCATGCTATCGAAACCAGGGACTCATTTGGAGATGTGCTCGAGGACCTTAGCATACACCTTCTCCATGTTTGTGGCAAGGTACGACTCCGCCTGGGACTTCGCTAGTGCAACTGCGGCCTCCCTCTCCTTCGTCATTCTAGCCATCTCCCTCACTACCGCTTCCTTCTCCCTCACCACTACCTCCTTCTCCCTAGCCAGGGCCTCTTCCAACTACGCAATCTGTGTTGCCTGAGCCTCCTCCCTAAGTGCTGCCGCATTCAGCTCCTTAGCGACCTTTGACCGCTCCGACCTCGCTCTATCAGTCACTGCCTTCAACTTCTTCTCCTCGTCCACCACATGCCTCAACAAGTGGCCCATGTGACAAGTGATCTAGAAGGAGAAAATGAGTCGAAGTTACAAGAAAAACTACTACACGATGAAAGCAAATGGTAGGAAACGAACTACAAACGAAACAAGACATACCGACATGCCGGCTCGAGAAATCTCTAAGGCGGATTCACCAAAAGTCCCCACAGCCATTGCAGCCTTATCCTTGGGGTTTCGAGATGATGAATCGCCTGCATGCAACTGGCTGGATCCCCTAGGAAACCACCAAGCCTCCTGACTTGCCAGTCCGGGATAAAAATCTTCTTAAGCTCGTCAGTGAGAATCGTGTCAGCTTCAACAGTGAGCGGAGGAGCCTCGAGCGCTAAGGTCGTAGCCAAAGAGAACCCACCGGTGACAGGAGTAGTCGAAGAAGCATGAGGAGATCCTAAGTCCTCCACAGGAGTAGCGTCTGCTGAACTTCTAGCAATCTTCGAAGGCGTATGCCTCGTAACTATCATTTTTCTCTTCTTTTCATCAAGGAATTTGCAGCTCAACCCCGAACGCCTGGCAAAGATCGCATCGAAATCCATCCCGTCTGCCTCTACATTAGAAAACACAAAGCGTTAAAGAAAGGAAGATAGCTACAACAGCAAAAGTAAAATGCAATACATAAGAAGATGCATACTAGGGTCGATCGGGCTAAGACTCCCCTTAAAGAGAACCTCCTCAGTCACCTCACTCCAACTCAGAGTCGGCCGCTTCAAAAGAACATTCACCATATTCTCCTCCTTGGGACTAAGACTCGGATCGACTTTCGCTTTCTTCGGCACCTCCTCCGTCCAAATTGTGGGAATCCCCCACGCCTCACGACTACAAACAATGAAGTAATTGTCCCTCTAGTACTTGATCGAATAAGGGTTGTCGATCAGCTTCATGCCCCGGCGAGGGGTGAGATAGAACCAGAACTCTGCCTTGCTCTTCTGGTGAATCTTATAAAGCACCCTTAGCACATTCATTCGTGGCTCCAACCTCGCTGCTTGGCAATGCAACAAGAAGCTATTGACATGCCTCCACATATTCAGCATGTACTGGACGTGACTCAAAGTGTACTACCTCAAGACCTCTCTAACAAATGGGTGAAGAGGTAGGCGGAGCCCTGCATAAATAACATCAACGGGAAGAAGCACAACTTAAGACAGATCGGTGAACAAGCTCTAACTCTGGGGCCCGGTAACATTAGATCAAACTTTCTTCAAATCTTGTAGCATTCTCGTATGCTAACCAACTCCACCTCAGTAAGAATCGAAGATATGTCGTCTACATCCAAAGACTACTCATTCTCCTCATACTGGCGCCCCATACCATACTCAACCCAATCCCCTAAGTTGGCGGGGTAATCTCGAATACGAGTGAGGGTTCAAGAAATTTATAGGGTTCAAGACCGACTCTTGGGCTCCTGAGTCATTGGGCCCCCAACCGACGAGGAAGCCCACGGGTCGAGGAAGACCAAACGCCAAAACTGTCAATGGCCAACGGTGCCATGTGGTGACACCTTGAAGCGCCACGATGGTTTGGAGTCGCACGCCAAACAATCGCGTTCCCGACCCAAACGAGTGCAAAATCCGTTGACTAGTCAACGGTGCCATGTGTCGACGCACAAAGCACTAGGATAGGTCGGGGTCGCACACCGAACAAACGTGCTCCGAACCCAAACAAGAGCAAAATTTGTTGACCGATCAACGGTCAATAGGGACAAGTGTCACCTCCTGATTGAGCCACGTTAGCTCGAGGTCGCGCACCGAACAAATGCATTCCTGTCCCAAACGAGCCCAAAAACCGTTGACTGATCAACGGTCAACAATCAACACACCCTACTGCTATTTGATCTCCACAATTTTCTCGCCCAGACTTGATCAACGGTTGTGATCAAATCAAGTAATTCCTTTCAAATTAAATCTTTTATTTAATTATTAATTCGAATTAATTATTTAAAAATTCTGAAAAATAATAAAAAATTTGAAATAATTAACTAAAAATTCTAAAAATAATTATTAATTCGGGAAATATTTTTAAATGTCCGAAAATAATAATTATAAAATTAGAATAATTAGTTAAAATTTTGAAAATTAATTATTAAAAACCAGGAAACTGAATAAAAAGTTGAAAAAATGATTAAAATTATTAAAAAAATATGGGGGGAAAAAACCCCTCAAGATTCTAAAAATAATTCTTGGTATTTTATAAACTTAGAATAGCACCGCTACACCTCGAGCAAGATTCAGATGTCCCCGAAAACTCCGATAAGTTCTGTTAACCCTTAAAAACGGGCGAACTAATCCTCAAAGGCTGTGAAATCCAGTCTTCGGAAGTGGGGGGCTTGTGATATGGGTAAAAATAGAACCAAATCGGGACCATTTAAATCGTACACGGAGCTTAAAGCTCTCAGGGGTAAAATGATAATTTTACTAGAAATGGGTCTAAGAAGAAAAAATGGTCATCTCTCAAGCCCAATAACCCAAACCAGACATGTCTTACTGGGTTGTCATAACAGCCCAATATAAATGAGTCCATATCATTTAAATATAATTTAAACTCATAATTATCCATAAGAGACGGTTTAAAAAACATATCCCTTACCAAGAGAAGAGTTTTAGCTCAGTCTCTCCAACCACTCTTATCTCTTCATGAAGAAGAGATAATCAATTCAATCCAAAAACACTGAAAAGTAGAGATAAATAATCATCTTGAAACTGGCCCCTATGACCTCCATAGAAATTAGGTAATCAGTATTTTGCCACCCATAGCTCTCTCTCATATTCTTTTTAGTTCTGACTTGAGCATCAAAGGGTGTCGTCGGGGTCAACCTCGGTATTTCAGACTTTTGCAGGTCAATCGGAGCAATTGTTACCATCCAGATCAGATCCAATAGTTCAAACGAGTCAGATTCAGAAGCCAACAACAGTTGAAAACAGTCAACATCCGTGAAAATTTAAAATATCAGCTTTTTATTATTTTTAAAAGAATTCTCAAATAAGTTGCTCCCACACAGAAAAAAGTAGCAACCAAACTGCTCTTGTTGCTCTCTGTGGCAGAGGAAAAAAATCGAACTTCTCAAACAAAGACAAGGATCCTGTTACTCTGAAAGAATTGAAAGTACCATATGACCATCTTCATGTAAACAACCATGTACTCCACCATCTCCATCTCACTCCATTAGTTGGCACTAAGAATTATGTGTACGTATAAGCCACATATAAGAGTGATGTCGACGTATGCTTATGTTATAAAATTTAAATAAGATCGACATAGAAAACTTTACCAGATGTCATGACGACGAACTCCCTGTTCCAACTACTTTCCAGCCTTGATGAGAAATCTCTTTCTATGGTATTGGGTTACTGTGTCTTTAAATCTGGCAGTAATTAGGGAGAGCACCCACATCCTCCTTTGATAGGGTTTCAACCATAAATAAGCTCTAAACCTTATGGATATGGGCCTAACTTACCGATTAACCCAATTCCACCAAGCCTGTCCAATACCTATTAAGAGTATGGCTGGCATGTCCATCTGACACGAGTCCACACCTTTATTCGAGTTAAGTATTGATTATAGTTCCTACCTGATTGAAATAATCCTACATAAGTTTATTCTAAAAGGAATAGGCCACATTCTCCCAATTGATGTTCGAGTACCCAGAAAAGAAACCACAACATTTGGGTTAATAACAAGATGGATCATACAATTCAGGAAAAGAAAAGGCTGCTAACGAGCATCCACATTTCCACAAATCACTACAGAATCTCTTATAGGACTCACATCCCCACAGTCTTTGGATACCACATTTTAATGGGGATATTACTTTCCAATTCCCTTTTCAAAATGGAGAGCTAGCATGATGAGTATTTTCATTGAAATCCCTCATCTTTCTTCTCCAAAAATATTTTCTACTCACAACTCAACCCAATTTTGTTTGTTATTGCTTATTAGTCAAGGTCTTTCATGTCCATTCATCAAGAAGAGCCAACTTTTGATTTCTCAAATTAATAACCCCTAACCCTCCTTTTCTATCCTTGCAAGCACATCCCCGTTTCATTAAGCATTGTCATTACCATCTCTAACCCAGAAAATGATCTTCTAATTCGATCTATATATCTTTCTTGATAACGCATTTAGGCACGCAAAAATAATAAAACATGTAAAGGGGAATGATTGTTAGAAGTGAATTCCCTAAGGTTAATCTGCCTGATTGACGGTTGTCAGATTGGCGGAGTGCCTCGGTGTCTCTCATATGGTGCTTTATATTGACGGTTGGGTCATTGCTTGGGGCGACGAAGGCAACCGTGCGATTGATGGAGATGATAAACAGTATACAAGCGAGGGACTGAGTGAGAGAGTGAGCTCAACTTGGCACGAGAAATTGGTTCTGGCGAGGTCGGCCGATTAGTAGGATTAGATTTCGCTGTATTATTTATTTGTTTGTTGGGGTGTATGAATTCCAGAACCCAGCCTGTTGGGATCTGAACTTAATAAGTCTTATTTTTTGTTGTATGTTTTGTTAAATTATTTTTAATGAAATGCGGGGAATTCAACCCACCATTTAATCTTCGACAGGAAGCACGTCATCTCGACACCCCTTGATATGTTACGAAGATCGCCTCCTCTATAACAAATAGCAGTCGGAATTTAACGATAAAAAAAGGGTTAAACTGCCTTATTTAGAGAGAGATCTACCATAGTGAGTCTACTCACTACCCTATCAACCAGGGCCGACCCTGAGTTTCTGGGGGCCCGAGGCGAAAGGCCCAATTAATTGTTTTTGGGCTCCTAATAACAACATAATTTTTTTACGCGCGAAATACGTGCATATATTTATAAGGGAAATACAAATTTGGGAACCCTTAAATTTGCAAAAAAATTGAAGGCCTGAGGCGACCACCTCACCGTCCTCAAGGTGAGGTCCGGCCCTGCTATCAACTACTACTTGCCAATCAGATATATGTAATTGACCTTTTCTCAAGGGCAAGCCTAAATATTTAAAAGGTAATGATTCAGATTTGTAACTGAAGAAATTAAGTTGAAATCTCAAGTTGTTAATTGTCATCACTTCCAAACTAAATAACAGAAGAACATCGATTGAGAAGATCTTTTGAAGTTGACTAAAGCTGGTAATACCAGAGATACTCTCAAAACAGTAAACAACTTAAGGTTTCTTAATTTGAGGTCATCACTAGAAAAGAATAGCAAAGTATCATCTACATATAGGGCTACAAACGAGCCAAGTCGAGCCGAATAGCTTGAGGCTAAAGCTCGGCTCGTTTATGTATCGAGCTCACTTTCAGGCTCGAGCTCGACACGAGCCGAACTTTGACCGAGTTCTAGCCTAAAACTCACGTACCTTCAAGCTCGAGCTTGACTCGTTTACGTATCGAGCTCGAGCTCGGCTCAAGCTCGACACGAGCCGAGCTTTGATCGAGCTTTAACCGAGCTCGAGCCGAGTAGCTCGCAAATAGCTCGGTTCGTTTGCAGCCCTATCTGCATATTCTACATCTTGTCTCGTAGTACTAGGAGAGATGCTGCAAGTGTTGTGCTAATCTAGCTACCTAAATAAATAGACTAACTAGACACAAATTATAAAACCTCGCAAGTTCACGAATCGTTTATAGAATCGTAGTAATAGCAAGGGTCGATCCCACAGAGATTGTAGACTTCAACTTACTAATCAATAAAACTAATAATAAGAATGAATAAGGGTTGTTGTAATATTCTAAAAGAACTAAAAGATTAAAACTAAGATGAGAGGTGTTGAATCACAAATATCTCTTGAATAGTTGGGTTGTTGATCTCCACCAATAGTTAGTAATGCGAAGTTGCCTTCTGAATTTACTTCTAATTACTCATGTTTGTTCACTTCAAGGGCATGGTATCTACTCCTTAAAGTATTGTTTCCCTACGCCAAGAATTAGGCATGGTATCTACTCTAATTCGTTTCTTCCCCTAAGTATTTTAGCATGGTATCTACTAAGTTATACTTAACAAAAGCATAAGAACAGTGGAAACGAACAAACACTTAAAGTTCTAGAAATTGGTATCAGATCTAGATCCTTTAAGTTGATTGAACCAAGAATCCTAAAGATTCCCTTGTTATAAGTTACGAGCACGAGATACGGGTCGTCTCAATATGCTCATATAACAGATTCAGATTTCTAACTCACAAACTTGATGATATCAGATTCTGTATGGCAGTCGACTGGCTCTCACTTTCAGTCGACTGTACTTATAACTCCTGAACAAGTTTGACTGTTATCAATCTATATCAATTCAATTAGATTCAATCAATAAGTAAAATAGAAGGATTCAAAAGAACATAGCACTACATAACTACGGCTTCGACCTACCCAACTATGAAATTAGTTCCACATAATAATACTTTTATTGCTTAACAAGTTCAAATACATGATCAACATCAAAGAATAAAGAGAGAAGAAATAAACTAAATGATTCCGGCAATAGAGTCAACTGGCTGTCACACAGTCGACTGCCTTCGAGTACTGGTTCTCCTCTTCCCTGTCTTCGATGATGATGGAATGAAGCACTGGTTGCTTGTTCAGGAACTTGGTGATTTAGTTGCTTTCCCGAGATAGATTCCTCCTAAATAATGCTTCGTTTCTGATATTTATAGAACACGGCTGAGAATTAGGGTTTCCCCTTTTTCAGGAAAAATCCTTCTTTATTTTATTTGGCGATTTATGTCTTTCTCTTTTCTTCTTCCTTTCCTTATCTGTTCACCACGTGCTCTTGCCAATTCTCAGTCTCTAGATTTGATTCGTTGCATAAGATCTGGTTTCAAATAGATTCGGAATTAGATTTGGGTGAATCTTCGAATATCTTATCTGTTTACTCCGCCGCAGACCAGTCGACTTATCTTCGAACCAGTCGACTGAGTCGAGACTCCTGAAGATTTCATAATTGTTCAGACCAGTCGACTGTCTTTTGGGAGTGAGTCGACTGTGTCGAGAGTTGTGGAAAATCAGCTTCTCTTGTCCAGTCGCCTGTGTTGGGGAACCAGTCGACTGATCCTCTGCAGTTTGCTGTGTATTATCCTTGAAGTCCTATATCTGCTTCGTTTTTTCTGTTATAAGCTGTTTCCTATGGAAAAGAGAAAATAGGAGTTAAATACCACATATAGAGCTTTTAAATGTCTAATTATATTAAGATTATTGCTCTAAAAAGTGAATAATATTGTGTTCATCAAATACCCCCAAACTTAGATTTTTGCTTGTCCTCAAGCAAACTAGAATTATGAATAAGGAGAATAATAATAACAATGGACTCAACCACCAAGATTTCTTATTATGTGGACATCAGCATAGAAAGGTATAAATAATTTCAGACAAAGTAAAATTAAACATACCCACTTTCTCTAGTGCAATTGTTCAGTCATAATCCCCAAACTTAATCATATTTGTCATGCAATTAATTTAATTAAAGTATGCAACAACTCCATCTGTGATTATCCCCTTTTCTCTACTACAAACCTAGTAGCAAACTAGAGGCTTTTTTTTTTTTTTTTTTTTTTTTTTTTTTTAAGTCGCTTCTCTAAAGTTGTCACTTGCCTTTTTACGCGAATGCGAATCATTTGTGATGAATCCACCCGGTTACTCAGCGAGTCACAAACTCTAAAGTGCTTTGCATACTCATATTTCAAGTTGCCGTTTGACGTAAAGGTAAACATTGGTGATGAGTACCCCTAGTTACTAAGCACTCAAAACATTGGAGTAGATTGACTTTATTTAAATATGTATATATATATATATATATATATATATATATATATATATATATATATATATATATATATATATATATATATATATTTATTACTCTATTTACTTAAACTCAATTTAGGACTAGATCTAAAGGGAATAATTACCAGAAAAAGCATCACATTTTTTTTTATTATGTATAATTGCATGACTCATATAATCTTGTAGGGAATTTATGAAACTCAACAATCCTAAAGTAAATAAGTATCCGTCTTCTTACTTTATAAGAAATTGTTTATCCTAAAAAAAAATTCAAAAAGATGATAAATATAAATAACCCTAATACCCCCAAACTTAGATGGAACATTGTCCTCAATGTTCGAAAGAAAATGTAAAAATAGGCATATGTCACATCTAGTTAGGAGAGAAAAAATAAAAATAACTCAAAGAAAAAAAAATAATAAATAACTGAAAAAAACTGAAGGGAAAGTGTAAATACTCCCCTGAAAAATTGGGTTGCCTCCCAATAAGCGCTGTGTTTTCTGTCTTCAGCTAGACTTGATGAGGTCATGTCATGTATTGTACGGTTTGAAGATTCACATCCTCCTCTTGCGGTTCAATGCTCATCTCTATGTATGGTTTCGCTCTATGCCCGTTCACCTTAAATGTTTGATTCTTTTCCTTGCTATGAACCTCCAAAGCGCCATGTGGAAAGACTTTTGTGACAATATATGGTCCATACCATCGTGACTTAAGGTTGCCTGGAAAGAGTCTTAATCTGGAGTTGTAGATCAATACCTTTTGTCCTTCATAAAACTCCTTCCTTGCTAGCTGTTTATCATGGTACAACTTGGTTCTTTCCTTGTACAATTTTGCATTTTCATAAGCGTCGTGCCTCAACTCTTCAAGCTCATTTAGTTATAGTCTTCTTTTGTCACCTGCTTGTTTCATGTCAAAATTGAACCTTTTGATGGCCCAATATGCTTTGTGCTCCAACTCTACTGGCAAATGACAAGCTTTTCCAAACACCAAACGGTATGGGGACATGCCAATGGGTGTTTTGAATGCGGTTCTATAGGCCCATAATGCATCATTCAAGCGCAGTAACCAATCCCTTCTGCTTGTATTGACTATCTTTTCCAAAATGCTCTTGATTTCTCTGTTGCTAATCTCCACTTGTCCACTGGTTTGAGGATGATAAGGGGTCCCCACTCTATGTGTAATACCGTACTTCTTCATCAAAGAAGCAAATGGAAAGTTGTTGAAATGGCTCCCTCCATCACTAATTATCGCTCGTGGTGTACCAAACCTAGTGAAAATGTTCTCCTGCAAAAACTTGACAACAACTTTGTGATCATTAGTTTTTGAGGGGACGGCCTCGACCCATTTAGACACATAATCTACACCAACAAGAATATATAAATAACCAAATGAGTTAGGAAATGGACCCATGAAGTCGATTCCCCAAACATCAAAAAGCTCGATTACTTGTATGTTGTGAAGTGGCATTTGATTTCTAGAAGAGATGTTGCCTGTCCTTTGGCATTTGTCGCAAGTCCTGCAAAAAGAAAAAGCATCTTTGAATACATTAGGCCAATAAAAACCAGATTGCAATACCTTTAGTGCTGTTCTTTTTGGTCCAAAATGTCCTCCACAGGCATATTGGTGGCAGTGTTGTAGAATACTCATTTGTTCTTCGTCTGCCACACATCTTCGTATAATTTGATCAGGGCAGAATTTGAATAGATAAGGGTCATCCCAATAAAAGTGTTTGCACAGAGCCACCAATCTTTTCCTTTCTTGATGTGTCATACCTGGAGGGAAAACATGAGCAGTTAGAAAATTGACAATATCAGCAAACCAGGGGAGTTGTTCAGAGAGGCAAGTCGACTGGTTGAGGGACCAGTCGACTGCCCCGAGTGATTGCACATTGATTTCAAATAGTTGTTCATCTGGGAAATTTTCGTTCAGCGGGGGCACATTTCTCTCTTCCTCGTGCAGTAGCCTGGACATGTGATCTGCAACAACATTGTCGCTTCCTTTTTTATCTCTAATCTCAAGATCGAATTCTTGAAGCAACAGCACCCATCTGATTAACCTAGGCTTAGCATCCTTTTTAGCAAACAAATATCTCAAGGCAGCATGGTCAGTAAAAACAATAACTTTAGAACCAATTAAATACGATCTAAACTTCTCTACAGCAAAAATAACAGCTAACATTTCTTTTTCAGTAGTGGAATAATTTAGCTATGCATCGGTTAAAGTTCGAGAAGCATAGTAAATAACATGAGGTTTCTTATTGATTCGTTGACCTAGAACAGCCCCTAAAGCATAATCACTTGCATCACACATAAGCTCAAAAGGATGGTTCCAATCTGGTGCCATGACAATAGGTGCAGAAATGAGAAGATTTTTTAATGTATTAAAAGCATTTGTGCACTCCTCTGTCCATGTAAACTCAACATCCTTAGACAACAAATCACAAAGGGGTTTGGAGATTTTTGAGAAATCTTTTATAAATCTTCTATAAAACCCTGAATGTCCTAGAAAACTCCTAACACCCTTAACTGTAGTGGGAGGGGGTAGTTTTGATATTATATCAATTTTTGCTTTGTCTACCTCTATTCCCCTTTTGGACACCACATGTCCCAACACAATACCTTGTTGTACCATGAAATGGCACTTTTCCCAATTCAGCACTAAATTGCATTCTTCACATCTTTTAAGTACAAGCTGCAAATGGTTAAGACATTCATCGAAACAAGATCCAAAAACACTAAAATCATCCATAAATACCTCGATGAACCTTTCCACCATGTCTGAAAATATGCTCATCATGCATCTTTGAAATGTTGCTGGTGCGTTGCACAATCCAAACGGCATCCTCCTGTAAGCAAAAGTACCAAAAGGGCATGTAAAAGTGGTCTTTTCTTGATCTTCTGGAGCAATAGCAATTTGATTATAGCCACTATAACCATCTAGAAAACAATAATGACTATATCCTGCTATTCTTTCTAACATTTGATCAATAAAAGGAAGAGGGAAGTGATCTTTCCTGGTTTCATTATTCAACTTCCTATAGTCAATGCATACCCTCCAACCTGTGGTCACTCTAGTAGGGATAAGCTCATTCTCTTCATTTGTCACCACTGTGACCCCACTTTTCTTAGGAACTACATGTATAGGACTTACCCATTTGCTATCTGAGATAGGATAGATGATGCCAACATCTAGTAGCTTCAAAATTTCTGCTCTTACCAGTTCCTTCATGTTTGGGTTAAGCCTTCTCTGTGCCTCCCTGCTTGGTTTTGCATTGTTTTCAAGGAGGATTTTATGCATGCATTTGGATGGACTTATTCCTTTGATATCTGCAATGGTCCATCCTATTGCACTCTTGTGTTCTCGTAGTACCCTCAGCAGCTTATCTTCTTCCTGTGCACTTAGATTCGCAGCAATTATTACTGGTAGCGTCTGGTTCTCGCCTAAAAATGCATGCTTCAAATGGTCGGGCAACTGCTTAAGTTCTATGTCTGGTAGTTTCTGTACAGTCGACTGGTCCATGTCAGCAGTCGACTTGTTCTGGGCGTCTTGATTCGGTCGACTGGTTAGAATACCAGTCGACTTACTCTGTTCATCAGTCGCTTGATCTGTAGAAGAACAATTTTTATCAGACACCAATTTTTCAAATAAAGGTGCAGGCTTACCTGAATATGACTGTGGAGTTTCAAGGTGATGTACTGTCTCTGCAATCCTCCAGTCATCGTATTCCTGTTCAACATGAGATAAAGTTAGAGATTGAGTGATTGTGGCTTGAAGTGGTTCAACGCTATGTACCTGAAATGTTTGATCAACAATCTCCTGCACCACATCAATATTATAGCATTCATGATCATCTTGTGGTAATTTTAGTGTATCAAACATCTTAAATTCCACTTTTTCTCCGTTTATCTTCATACTTATAATGCCCTTTTTAACACAAATTTTTATATCAGCTGTACTCATAAAGGGCCTACCTAATATGATCGGTAAAGATGATGACATTGAAGATTCCTCCATATCTAACACAACAAAATCAGCAGGCAAAATAAAATCATTTACCTGAACTAGGACATCTTCTAATATACCTCTAGGTCTTTTTATACTGCGATCAGCCAATTGCAAAGTGATGGATGTTGGCTTGAGTTCCCCCAATCCAAGCTTTTCGTAAACAGAATAAGGAAGAAGGTTGATGCTTGCCCCCAAGTCTAGCAGTGCTTTTTCAAAGAAGTGCTCACCAACTTTGCAAGGAATGGTGAAACTACCTGGATCTTTCAGTTTAGGTGGTAGTTTTCTTAATAGTACAGCGCTCACTTCTTCTGTCAAAGCCACATCCTCCTTAACCTGAAATGTTCTTTTGTGAGTACAACAGTCTTTCAAAAATTTGGCATAAGACGGAATTTGTTTAATAGCATCAAGTAGGGGAATATTAATTTCTACCTTTTTGAGAGTTTCAAAGACGTCAAATAAATGTTGTTCTTTCTTTTTATTGACTAACCTTTGAGGGAATGGTGGTGGTACTGTCCCTACTTTTTCACTTACCTTATTTGAACCCAAAGCTTTTGATGGTTGTGTATCTGGTTTGTCTGTATGTGTTCCAATCATGTTGTCAATTATCTTACCATTTCTTAGGGTTGTGACTGCTTGGAGCTGTTCTTGACCTCCAGGGTTTGGTATGGTTTGTGAAGGGAGTTCTCCTGCCTTTCGTTCGCTCAATTCTTTTGCAATCTGACCAATTTGTGTTTCTAACTTCTGAATCGCTTGTCCTTGTTGGTTGCTTGTTTGATGTTGTTGTTGGAGCAATTGAAGAACGGTGGACTCAAAATCCAACTTCTTCTGTTCTGGAGCTGGTCGATCAAACCCACTTCCCATCTGAGGGTTCCTTGCATGTCCTTGTGTGAATTGATTCCCTTGATTAATTTGATTATTGCTCCATGAGAAGTTTGGATGATTCCTCCATCCTGGGTTATATGTGTTCGAGTATGGATTGTTCTTTGGTGGAAATACTCCTCGACCCACATAGTTCGCATGCTCCTGATCTGTGAAAGTAGACATGGGACATGTATCAGTTGTGTGATCTAAATGAGAACAAATTGCACACATTTCATTTGTTTGATTTTTAATTCCACCCATTGTCGACATTGCATTAACAAGCATATCAATTTTCTTATTCATGTTTGCCATTTCTAATTGAATGTTATTACTATTAGAGATTTCGTAAACTCCCTGTTTTTTCGTAGGTCCCCTTCTTGTTGAGAATTGTTGGGAGTTCTCGCTGAGTTCTTCAAAAAGTTCAATGGCTTCTTCTCCACTTTTCCTCATCAAAATTCCATTGCAAGCTGCATCAACAATTGCTTTGTTAGTGTCATTTAAACCTTCATAAAAAGCTTGTACCTGATCATCCTTAGGCAGATTGTGAGTAGGACACTTGAGAAGCTTGCTCTTGAAGTCCTTCCATGCTTCGAAGAATAGATCTCCATCTTTTTGTTGGAAGAGTTGAATCTCCCTTTTTAGCTGTTTGGTTTTCTGGGCTGGAAAGAACTCTTTCAAAAATTTCGTTGCCAATTGCTCCCATGAATTAATTGATCCTGGTTCCAAAGAATTATACCACAACTTAGCATTAAGTTTTAAAGAAAAAGGAAACAAGATTAACCTGATTTGTTTAGCGGTAAGCCCTTGGACGCTTTGTGTCCCGCAAAGATCGAAAAAGTCTTGCAAGTGAAGATGAGGCTCTTCATCTGGTTTGCCACTAAAGTGGGGAACCATACTAAGTAAATGAGGAGATAGGTGCATGTTCCCTGTAGCATTAGGTTGAAAAGCAATGCAGGAAGGTTGCTCAATATTCTTAGGAGTGAATTTGTCCTGCATTGGCACTCGATTTTGTATTTCTTCAGCCATTGTTGTCGGTGAGATTGGTCTCTGTGCAGTCGACTGGGCCCGTACAGCAGTCGACTGGCTGGCTGTGAGAAGCTTACCTAGCCTGTGCAAAGTTCGTTCTGTTTCTGCGTCAATAGGTAGTAGCTCTGGTCGAAGTGATCGTCTACCGTGCATTCACCAAAGTCCTGTAACCTAAAAGAAAAATTATTAATAAAAGAAAAGAAAAACTAATAAAAATTCTACTGACTTGTAAGTTAAAATACTAAACAATCTCCGACAGCGGCGCCAAAAACTTGTTGTGCTAATCAAGCTACCTAAATAAATAGACTAACTAGACACAAATTATAAAACCTCGCAAGTGCACGAATCGTTTATAGAATCGTAGTAATAGCAAGGGTCGATCCCACAGAGATTGTAGACTTCAACTTACTAATCAATAAAACTAATAATAAGAATGAATAAGGGTTGTTGTAATATTCTAAAAGAACTAAAAGATTAAAACTAAGATGAGAGGTGTTGAATCACAAATATCTCTTGAATAGTTGGGTTGTTGATCTCCACCAATAGTTAGTAATGCGAAGTTGCCTTCTGAATTTACTTCTAATTACTCATGTTTGTTCACTTCAAGGGCATGGTATCTACTCCTTAAAGTATTGTTTCCCTACGCCAAGAATTAGGCATGGTATCTACTCTAATTCGTTTCTTCCCCTAAGTATTTTAGCATGGTATCTACTAAGTTATACTTAACAAAAGCATAAGAACAGTGGAAACGAACAAACACTTAAAGTTCTAGAAATTGGTATCAGATCTAGATCCTTTAAGTTGATTGAACCAAGAATCCTAAAGATTCCCTTGTTACAAGTTACGAGCACGAGATACGGGTCGTCTCAATATGCTCATATAACAGATTCAGATTTCTAACTCACAAACTTGATGATATCAGATTCTGTATGGCAGTCGACTGGCTCTCACTTTCAGTCGACTGTACTTATAACTCCTGAACAAGTTTGACTGTTATCAATCTATATCAATTCAATTAGATTCAATCAATAAGTAAAATAGAAGGATTCAAAAGAACATAGCACTACATAACTACGGCTTCGACCTACCCAACTATGAAATTAGTTCCACATAATAATACTTTTATTGCTTAACAAGTTCAAATACATGATCAACATCAAAGAATAAAGAGAGAAGAAATAAACTAAATGATTCCGGCAATAGAGTCAACTGGCTGTCACACAGTCGACTGCCTTCGAGTACTGGTTCTCCTCTTCCCTGTCTTCGATGATGATGGAATGAAGCACTGGTTGCTTGTTCAGGAACTTGGTGATTTAGTTGCTTTCCCGAGATAGATTCCTCCTAAATAATGCTTCGTTTCTGATATTTATAGAACACGGCTGAGAATTAGGGTTTCCCCTTTTTCAGGAAAAATCCTTCTTTATTTTATTTGGCGATTTATGTCTTTCTCTTTTCTTCTTCCTTTCCTTATCTGTTCACCACATGCTCTTGCCAATTCCCAGTCTCTAGATTTGATTCGTTGCATAAGATCTGGTTTCAAATAGATTCGGAATTAGATTTGGGTGAATCTTCGAATATCTTATCTGTTTACTCCGCCGCAGACCAGTCGACTTATCTTCGAACCAGTCGACTGAGTCGAGACTCCTGAAGATTTCATAATTGTTCAGACCAGTCGACTGTCTTTTGGGAGTGAGTCGACTGTGTCGAGAGTTGTGGAAAATCAGCTTCTCTTGTCCAGTCGCCTGTGTTGGGGAACCAGTCGACTGATCCTCTGCAGTTTGCTGTGTATTATCCTTGAAGTCCTATATCTGCTTCGTTTTTTCTGTTATAAGCTGTTTCCTATGGAAAAGAGAAAATAGGAGTTAAATACCACATATAGAGCTTTTAAATGTCTAATTATATTAAGATTATTGCTCTAAAAAGTGAATAATATTGTGTTCATCAGCAAGGGACAAGTATATAACCAAAAAGTTTGGTACAACCAAAGCAATCAAACATTCACTGTTCATGTTTTTCTAGTGTTTGTCGCTAATAATAAAAAAATAGTAGAAGCTCCCCATTTGTGGTTACATCAGTGATATGACAGTATCAAAATTACACCAATAGGAAGTTAACGTATGGGTTACTGCTTGGGCAACGGAGGTGTCCGTGCGAGCGACAAAGTGGACAAACGGTGTACAAGCGAGGGACTGAGAGAGAGAATGCACTCAAATTGGCACAAGAAATTGACATTGGTGAGGTCGTCTGATCAGCATGATTAGATTTCGTTGTATTTTTTGTTTGTTGGTTGGGTTGTATGAGTTTCAAGACCCAAGCTGTTGGGAGCTGAACTTCATAAGCCTTATTTTTTGTTATATATTTTATTAAATTCTTTTTAATAAAACGCAGGGGGCATTCAACCCACCATTTAACGGAAAAAAAATCACCAGTTGGAACATTTAACAAAAAATAACATCGGGTCAAAGACCTTTTTCCCTCTTGATGTAGAATCAGAACACTCAAGCATCCACAGTTTGATATTGGTGTAACAAGTCAAGACACAAACCATGATAAACGTGTTGGGGTTTGTGGATCCAATATACGATAATCAGTTGAAAAAGATTGTAACTCCTGTTTTTTCGTATTTGTATTTTTATACTGTATTTTGCCTCATTGTACTCCTTCATCTATATTGAGATCCTGCATTTTATTTCAGTCTGAATAAAATCATTACTTCGCCTCGACTCAATTTTTTGGGTCCTTTTACTGAATTCATTTGTGTGCACTTTGTGTCATTCTTCATGAAGAAATGGCTATTTCTTCTCATTTATCTCTTTATCCCCCATTTTATTGCATTTTGACCAATTTTCCAGTTGGGCCCTATTCAATTCGGGTACCCTAATACCCATTAAACCGAAACCCTACTATTTAAACTCCTTAACGCTAACCCTAACCTAACTACTGTTGTGACCCAAAAACCACCGCCGCTCCCATCTTCTTCTTCCTCGCTCGCTCTCGTTCATCTTCGATCCCTTCGATCGCCCTCCGATCATCTTTCCGTCGTCAACACCATCGCCAACACCCACGACCATCATCCCCACATAACCAGCACCACCGCCGGCCTCATCCACCATCGAACCCAACCTCCGAAAACCCATATCGCCATTTCCGACCTCCATCAACCTCTACCCATCGCCATTATCATCGCCTCGTCGTCGCCTCCTCAATCCGACCTCCGTCCATCGCCTTCAACATCCTCGAGCCATCCCCAAACTCCTCCCCTGTTCGAACCCAAGGAGCAGTGTCGCCGCCAGTCGCTACCAGTCGCCGCCGTCAACCTTCCCAGTCGTCGCGTCGTCAGTCGAAGCTTCCGCAGCCGCCTCGCCGATCGCCGCTAGCCGTCGCCGAGATCCTCTCTCTCGAACTCTGTTTCGTCGAAGAAGAGAACGAAGAAGAAGGAGGATTGGCGGGATTCGATCTCGACCATCGGATCGCATCAAGATCCGCACGATCGAGCCCAGTCTGATCGCTGTTCAGTGTTCGGCCACAGCAGATCCTTGAACGCTGTTCGCTGTTCTGGCCAGATCCGCTGCGTAGGAGAGTTTCCATTGGACGGTTTTGGTGTTCCGTGTTTTGGCGCAGCTGATCCCGCTCGCTGTTCTGTGTTTGGGCTTGGATCTGGTGTGGGGAAAACTCGATCTACGGTCGATCTTTGCACGTGCTTCACACGTGCTTTTGGGAGACTTCGCCCGGGAATTTTTCGATCCAATTTTCTTCAACAAGCAGATCTAATCGTCGTCAATTAAGGCAACTATTCCTCTTGTACACATTTTTGTTCAGTAAAAGCATTCCTTGAAAATGCTACAAATAGTTAGAAATTGTGACTCCTCCTTGACTGTCGTTGTTGATCATATATTAAACCTCCGCAATTTCATAATCCTAAGAGTCACAATAATTTCATTGTATTATATTATAACTACTTGGACTCATTTTACCCCCTGAACACATGGACACATGAATTAAGGAGCCTTAGATGTGTAGACATATGTTATATCTTGTATTTGATGATCTTGCAACCATTTTGGCTTGAAAAACAATTATTACTTGCTGTTTTGACCACCATTATCCTGTATTTTATATCACACAATAACTTAGACGCCTAATGACAAATTTCCTTGTAACCTATGCTAGTAAGTTATTTCCACATGTTGCTGTCCTGAATCTTCTTTTGCTGTTTCGACCCATTTAACATTAGAATCTGAACCCGAGACCTGAATAGAAAATGTAGCCCTGGATGTCTAGATGTCGTTAGACTCCAAAATTTTAGAATTTGGAGTTACGGCCTAGGATTTATTGTAATTTTACTGCAGCTGTGTCGGTAGGCACAGATTCGTAAAACTGCTGCACACCTTTACTTTGCGAATTAGTTTAGCTATGTAAACAGCAAGCGTTGGACATAAAATTTCATATGTAGTTGCTGGACACCCTATAGGACATTCCCAATTTTTTTTAGAATTAATTTACAATATTTCACACATTTGCATGCTTGCTTGATAAGAATTAATAAATGTAATAAGCCGGGGTTAAGGAAAAGACCATAGTAGTGGACAATATAGGTAAGTGTACTCGGAAGGGGCCCGTGTTTCCCACTTGATACATATCTCATGAACTAGTATATTATAAATCGATTCATGGACTAGTATATTATTGATCCATGAACTAGTATATATATGATTCATGACTTGTCTTGTTATTACTTGACACATGAACTAGTTATATGATTACCCAATTCATGAGCATGACTTGCATGATACTTGATACTTGTTACCTGAGTACACCACCCTATAAACTCCATTACTAGGCCTAAACGAAATTGTGTTGACTGTAACAACCATGTAGTAAAAGAATGGATGCATGAAGTACTACCTAGATAGTAATAACTATAAGACTTGAACATGTTACATACTAACACGATACTTGACTACTTGATACTTGGAACTTGATACATGAAACTTGAACTCGATACTTACTCACTTGATACTTGTACTTGACATTTTGACACTAGACTTGAGACTTGACACCCGACACTTACTAGATGCTTGTCACTTAAGGTTAGATACCCCTACATGTACACTTGTCACTTGTTCCACCATTAGTGTTTATTTACCCAATCTAGTCACTTGAGTTGTCCTTCTTGCTAGCTAGTTCTTGGATTTCCACTACTTGTGTATCCCTATTACATTCTTGATTCCAATTCTTGTTCCCCATTACTTGTACTCGTTTTTACTATTTGTGGCCCTAGCTTGCACTAAGGGCATTTTCTCTTGTTTTTTCCTATTTTTCCTTTTTTGATATTATTAAGCAGACTTTGGAGATGTGCTACATGCTGGAATTCGGTGAGCAGATGTTCTAGGCCTTGCTTGGGGAAAAGCTCTCTTTAATCATTTCATTTTGTAACTGAGTTATTTCTTTTGTTATTGCTTAAGACTTGTAATGGGCTGATGTTCCCGAGTTTTATTTTGATCCAGACTTGAAAACTATTTGGACATTATCACTTGTTTCAATTGTTTTCTGTTATTTAATAAATTATTCATGCATGCTTGGTTATATATATATCTTGTTATATACTTGTTATGATGCTGAGTCGATCCTACAGCTTATGGATGATGTTAAAATCATTCGCTGGGCTTCGTCACGTGCTCGTATTCCATGTTTTTGGGAAGCGGAGCGTGACAAAGATAGTCGAGAAGGAGAGTCGAAGTGGATACAACAGGTCAAGAGCAGCAAGTGGCTACAGCAGAGTTGCGGTCGACCGCACCCCTCGACTGCCTAGGCAAGACGACCGGTCGACCGCACAGTCGACCGTCCTACTCTCTGACTCAACTTTATACCTTGAAGGAATGACCAGTCGACCGCACAGTCAACTGACCCGCTTTCTGTTAGAACTTCTGCAGTCGAAGGGGAAGACCGGTTGACCGTCAAGATGGTGCGGTCGACCGTCCCGACGCTGAATAGATGAACGGCTGAGATTAGAGATGTGGAATCCTATATATAGTGTATTGTGTATGATTTTAGGGTTAACCGAAACTAAGTGAAAGGAAAAGAGAGATCTACAGCCGTCATTAAGAGAGAGGGAGATAGAGAGAAACCCTACACCTTGGTAGTAAGTTTTTGAGAGATTTGTAAAACCTAATCTTCATATTTCTAGTGAAAATCGCAGGAGTACCTCTGCGTGGGGAAGTAGCCATTATTTGGGTAAACCTCGATAAAAATCTTGTGTGTTCTTGTGTGTTGCTTTTGGTTGTTCTTTGTTCTCTGATTTTGATTCTATAGTTCTTGCATCTCATCGTCGTTATTGAGTTTATTCCATAGTTAGAATTCAACAAAGTGGTATCAGAGCTACAGGTTGGTAGTCTTGATTGAAATGGGGAACAAGAGTAGAGTCAAGGAGTTTGATGGAATGGATTTCACAATGTGGAAGATCCAAATAAATGCGTATCTCCGACAGAAGGATCTATATGATCTGTTGGTTGGTGTGAAGCCAGAAGGGGCGAAGGTTGATCCAGTTGCGTTGGCGGGCTGGAATAGATTGGACCAGAAAGTGCTTGGACAGATTCAGTTATCGCTGAGCAAGAAGGCGCTATTTCATATTGAGAAGGTAACAAAACCGCAAAGGAGGCAATGGAGATTTTTACATACATGTTTGAGAAGCCGAATGCAGCGAATCAGATCTTACAGCTAAAGAAGTTGGTTAACTTGAAGTTGTCAGAAAGGGGTTCGGTTGCTAAGCACATCGACAATTTCTGTATGGTTTACAATCAGATGGAATCGTCGGGGTTAAAGTTTAAGGAGAAGGCATAATCGTTGTTGTTGCTATCCAGTCTTGCCGACAGTTACGACACAGTAGAGCAAACTATTACTAGGCACCATGACTGATACGAAAATCCTAAAGAATATTATAAGCAGCATTATGAACGAGGATGCAAGGAGGAAAATGCATGGAGAGACTTCGGTGTCATATCCTAGCAATACCGCGTTGTCAGTTGATAACCGTGGTAGAAGTAACAACAGAGGGAGGTCGCAAAGCAGGAATTACAGGTCCAAGTCAAGAACAAGACATCACAAAGGTGAGTGTTGGTACTGCAAGAAGCCAGGACATAGGAGAGACAATGCGAGGAGTATAAGAAGGCACAAGCAGGGTTACAGGTAGCCAATATGGTAAGTATTGAACCCCATCTAGATGAATTGTATTTATCTACTGGATTTAATATTTTGCAAGATGATTGGTGTATAGACTCGGATACGTCTTATCATTGTACCCCCATGAGGGATGTGTTTGAGGATTACAGGGCAGGTGCTTTTTGTGCACTTTCAGTTGGTAATGGGCATATATGTCCAGTTGTAGGTAGAGGCACTATGAGAGTGAAGGCTCGCAATGGTGGGCAATTGGTCTTGTATGACACAAGACATATTCCGAGCTTGAAGAAAAACTTGATCTCAACTAGCGAACTAAACAAAGAGGGGTTTACAACAACCTTTGGGCATGGAGAATGGAAGGTAACTACAGGTGCCAGGTTGGTGGCAAAAGGAAAGCGTGGTGACACGCTGTACTTACTCAGGGGAGGTAATTCAGGTGATATCATTGCTACAAAATCAGTAGGTAGTTCCTCTTCAATTCTATGGCATGTTAGATTAGGGCACCTTAGTGAAAAGGGTGTCAAGCAGCTTTGTTCTAGGGATCTTCTGCTGGAGCTGAAGAAGGTTGAGATGGATTTTTATGAGAATTGTGTGATGGGCAAACAGAAGATAATTAGCTTTCAGTTGGGTGGAGGTGAGAAGAAGCTTGCGAAGCTAGAGTTGGTACATACAGATGTGTAGGGTCCAGCTCAGGAATTCTTTTATGGTGGTAAGAGATACTTCGTCACAATCATACATGATACTACAAGAAAGGTTTGAGTTTATGCAATCCGCGAGAAATCAGAAGTTTTTGAGTCAGAGCTTGGAAGGCCAGGGTTGAGAATAAGATGGGTTGCAAGGTGAAAGCAATAAAGTCATATAACGGAGGTGAGTACACAAGCAAAGAGTTTGTTAATTATCTGGCTAAGAAAGGTATCAGAGGAATCAAGACAATTCCTAAGACTCCACAGGAGAATGGTGTAGCAGAAAGGATGAACCACACGATACTCGAAAGGGCGAGATGCATGAGACTTCATACGGGTCTTCCGGTCCATCTTTGGATTGCTACAGTTGATACAGCAGTGTACTTGATTAGCCGTTGCCCGTCTAGTGCCCTTGATGGGGTCATTCCAGAAGAACTATGGTCAGGTAAAGCTGTTAATTATTCGCATTTGAAAGTTTATGGTTGTATGGTATATGTACTAATTGACAAGAAAGAAAGAAAGAAGTTGGACTCTAAGTCCAGGAGGTGTGTGTTCATTTGCTACGGTGGCAATGAGTATGGTTACAGGCTTTGGGATTTTGTGGATAACAAAGTCATTCACAGCTGGAATGTAGTGTTCAATGAGCAGGTTCTATACAAGGACAGGCACACAGGTCAAGACATTACAACCTGTTCAGAGTCAGATTGGAGTTCAAACTCAGACTCAGATTCAGATTCTGAAGGCGGCCCTAGTGGTGGGGGTCCTACAGTGCAGCAACAGGTACAGGTACTACAGGGAGCACAGGAGGCTCATGGTGAGCCTATTGGGAATGAGCAGGTTATCCAAGACGAACAGGTACAGCCAGAACAGTTCGGAAAACTTTGACTGGTCGGTAAACCGGTACCCACATTAAGGAGATCGACACGAGAGAGGAGGCCAACCAGGATATTTGATTCATCAGCTAGTATTATTTAAGAGCATGTTCTGTACACAGATTCGGGAGAGCCAGAGACTCATGAGGAGGCTTTGAGGGATGTCGCTCGAATTCAGTGGGAGTTATCTATGAAGGATGAGATGAGCTCCTTGGAACATATCCAAACTTAGGAGTTGACCAAGTTATCTGCAGGGAAGCACACTCTTATGAAAAAATGAGTTTTCAGAGTCAAAGATGAGGAGATGAAAGTTAGAGGTACAAGGCGAGGCTTGTTGTGAAAGGATTCTCTCAAAGAGAATGTGTCGATTTTAGTGAGATCTTTGCACCGGTTGTGAAGATGGCTTCTATTAGGGTTCTGCTCAGTGTTGTGGCAGTTGAAGACTTGCACTTAGAGCAGTTGGATGTGAAGACATCATTTCTCCATGGTGATATCGAAGAAGAGCTATACATGAAACAACCCATAGGTTTTGAAGCCAAAGAAAAGGAAGACATGGTGTGTCGATTGAAGAAGATTCTTTATGGGCTCAAACAAGCACCGCGGCAATGCTAGTTGAAGTTTGATTGCTTCATGAGAGGAAGAGGTTTCGATAGATGCGAAACGGATCATTGTGTGTATGTTCGTAGATATGAGGACAATGATATAGTTACCTTGGCATTGTACGTGGACGACATATTGTTGGCAGGTTCATTTATGGAAAAGATCAAGGAAGTGAAAAAGGAGCTAGCTTCGGAGTTTTCAATGAAAGACTTAGGTGAAGCAAAGCAAATTCTCGGCATGAAATCAGTAGAGACAGAAGTAGCAAGAAGCTTTGGTTATCTCAAGCGGACTATGTGAAGAAGGTGTTGAAGAGATTCAATATGGATGACGCGAGGCCAGTCACTTGTCCCTTGGCTGCTCACTTCAAGTTATCAATGGACTTGTGTCCTAAGATAGAGGTAGAGATGGAAGAAATGGCTGCTATTCCTTATGCCTCAGCCGTTGGGAGTTTGATGTATGCGATGGTGTCTACAAGACCGGACATCGCACAAGCAGTGGGAGTTAAAGCCGTTACATGAAGAATCCAGGTAAGCGGTATTGGGATGCAGTAAAGTGGATTCTTAGATATCTAGCAGGTACTTCAGGTCACTCTCTTTGTTTTGGGAGAGATTCTTTGCATATACATGGTTATGTAGATGCGGATTGTTTGGACGATCGTGATGGTTGCAGAAGTACTACAGGGTATGTATGTATAGTTGGTGGAACAACTGTTAGTTGGGCTTCGCAGTTACAAAAGGTTGTAGTGCAGTTAACCACGGAGTCAGAGTATATGGCACTTACGGAAGCGACGAAAGACATGTTGTGGATTTCGGAGCTTATGAAGCAGTTGGGCAGGAAGCAATCCATAGGTGAAGTATGGTGTGACAGTCAAAGTGCAGTTTTCTTGGCGAAAAACTCGGCATATCACTCTAGGACTCGACACATTCAAATGAGGTATCATTTTGTCAGAATGGCAGGTGAGAAGAAGTGGTTGAAGCTAACTAAGATTCTTGGTACTAAGAATCCGGCAGACATACTCACTAAGGTGGTGGATAGTAAGAAATATCAGTTTTGCTATACCGCTATCGGATTGTCTCCAGGTTAATTGTTGAGGAGACTTACAGAGGCACAGGACTAGACTAGGCCAATGGAAGAATGAAGAACAGGTTAGAGACTTCGTGTATATGTCTCCAAGTGGGAGAGTATTGGGGTTTGTGGATCCAGTACACAATAATGAGTTGAAGAAGATAGTCGGGAAGGAGAGTCGAAGTTGGAGCAACAGATCAAGAGCAGCAAGTGGCTACAGCAGAGTTGCGGTCGACCGCACCCCCTGACTGCCTAGGCAAGACGACTGGTCGACCGCGCAGTCGACCGTCCCGCTCTCTAACTCAACTCTATACCTTGAAGGAATGACCGGTCGACCGCGCAGTTGACCGACCCGCTTTTTGTTGGAACTTGTGCAGTCGAAGGGGAAGACCGGTCGACCGTCAAGATGGTGCGGTCGACCGTCCCGATGCTGAATAGATGAACGGCTGAGATTAGAGATGTGGAATCCTATATATATTGTATTGTGTACGATTTTAGGGTTAACTGAAACTAAGTAAAAAGAAAAGAGAGATCTACAGTCGTCATTAAAAGAGAGGGAGATAGAGAGAAACCCTACACCTTGGTGGTGAGTTCTTGAGAGATTTGTAAAACCTAATCTTCATATTTCGAGTGGAAATCGCAGGAGTGCCTCTGCGCGGAGAAGTAGCCATTGTTTGGGTGAACCTCGATAAAAATCTTGTGTGTTCTTGTGTGATACTTTTGGTTATTCTTTGTTCTCTTATTTTGATTCTATAGTTCTTGCATCTCGTCATCGTTATTGAGTTTATTCTGCAATTAGAATTCAACAAAACGAAGGGATATATATAATCAAGGCCTCAAAGAGAAAAGTGTACTTTTCTGGAGGCTTCAGAATCAAGTAAATGATATGAAGCACAACAGAGATGAACCCTAGTAAGAACATCAATGCTTTAGTGCGGACAGATAATTTGTTTTCTTTTTTGTCGTGTCTTTCATGAGGTGAATAGAGAACAAGTACAGCCATGTATTGTAAGAGCAACCGATCGTGTGAAAGAAGAGGGTACATCGATAGAAAGACCATAATACACTGACCTCCTATAAAGAAGAGGTTCCTGGTTAACTAAAAGGCTTGCAGGTAGAAGAGGAAGTAATATCGACTTCTCATGAACTGTCTCATATTCAAAAATTAATTTAAAAGATGTCAGAATTTATGCAATTAGTGAAGACGAGCATTAGTATGAAATTTTAAATTACAAAACCAATACAAAAAGGTGAAAGATACCTAGGTAAGAGAACAAGTAGAAGGAAAATGAGCTATTCAGCAAAGCGTAAAGGAAACCATTATTGCTTGGGGCCTTTATCTGCAGAAGGGAAGAAGGGCTGAAACAGTGGCAATCAAACTCAGAACCTTCAAAGAAGGCATAGAAAACAGTTTCTTCCATTTTATAACCACCTTTCGACTTGCTTATAAAGACATGATAGTCAAGTGAGTTAATGTTACTGTTAGGGTTTGAGGATTTGTTAGGGTATGAGGAATTGTTAGGGTTTGAGAAGATGAGGAAGAGAAGAGAGGAGAGAGAGCCGGCTGCTATTTGGAAAGAGGCACAAAAAATGTTGATTGATTATTTCCTTTGATTCAAACCTTACATATGTGAAGATACAAAGCCCAATGGGCCCAAAACAATTTGGGTCATAACATAACAATCTCCACCTTGAACCAAATTGCATCTAAAACAAACTAAAATATAAAGCAAATGCATAAAGGAAACATAACCTAAACAAAGGTAAACATAAAGATATACTAGCAACATACTAGAAACAAAACTAGCTCAAACTAGCTAGAAACAAACCGATATCAAACTTGAACAAAGCTTGAACTTTGCAATTGGAAGAGGCTTTGTGAGCATATCGGCCGGATTCAATTCGGTACCAACCTTCTTCACGGCAACCTTGTCTTCCGAGATCACATCTCGAACAAAATGGTATCGAATGTCAATATGCTTCGTCTTCTCCTGGTACATGCGATCCTTGGTCAAATGAATCGCGCTTTGGTTGTCACAAAATACCGTAATAGGACCCTCGAGTGAAGATATCTCACCAACAAACGCCTTGAGCCAAATAGCCTCCTTAATAGCCTCAGTAATTGCCATATATTCAACCTCAGTACTTGAGAGTGCAACGGTGACTTGAAGTGTAGACTTCCAACTAATTGCACAATCTCCAAGGATAAAAACATAACCCGTCAAAAAACGCCTCTTGTCCAAATCACCCGCAAAATCCGTATCCACATAACCCGATAGTTTCTTGCCATTACCAAACTCCAAACGAGCATCAATAGTACCTCTTAAATAGCGGAAGATCCACTTCACCGCTTCCCAATGCCCTTTCCCCGGACAATAGAGATATCTACTTACCACACTAATGGCTTGAGCAATGTCGGGTCGAGTACACACCATCAAGTACATGAGACTCCCGACCGCACTTGAATATGGAACCTTTTCTATATATTTCTTCTCATCATTGGATTTTGGGCTTAAAGCAGCCGAAAGCTTGAAATGTGCCGCAAGAGGTGTTGAAACAACTTTCGCTTTCTCCATGCCAAAACGGCGTAGCACTTTCTCGACAAAACTCTTTTATGAAATAAACAACTTTCTTTTGGACCTATCTCTTGTGATCTCCATCCCGAGAATCCTTTTGGCGGCCCCCAAATCTTTCATCTCAAATGCCGAACTTAGTTGCTCTTTCAACCTCCTAACTTCTTTCAAGTTTGAGGATGCAATCAACATATCATCCACATAGAGCAACCAGTAAATGAAATCCCCACCATCCAACTTCTTGAAATAAATACAACTATCATAATTGGAACGATGGAAATTAATACTCACCATGAATGAGTCAAACTTCTTATACCATTGCCGCGGTGATTGCTTAAGGCCATAAAGGGACTTCTTCAAAAGACACACACTGTCCTTCTTTTCCGCAACCTCAAAACCCTCCGGTTGGCTCATATAAATTTGCTCTTTCAAATCACCATGTAAGAACGCAGTTTTCACATCCATTTGCTCCAATTCCAAATCTTTCATTGCCACCAAAGAGAGCAAAACTCGAATGGAGGTGTGCTTAACTACAAGAGAGAACACATCATTGAAATCCACACCTTGGACTTGACTATACCCTTTAGCCAATAGCCTTGCCTTGTATCGAAAATCCGCAGGATTTGAGCCATCAATCTTTCTCTTAAATACCCACTTGCAACTCACAATCCTCTTACCACTCGGAGACTTCACAAGAGACCAAGTCTCATTTTGTTGCAAAGATTGTAACTCTTCATTCATAGCGGCAACCCAATTGGCCGCATCTTTAGAAGAAATGGCTTCCTTGTAGAAAGATGGCACACAATACTCCACATCCTCTGCAATTGCCAAACAATAAGCAAAGTCAGAGTATCCATACCTTGCAGGTGGTCTTGTTTCTCTTCTAGCTCGATCCCTTGCCAATACATATGGTTGTGCCTCTTCTTGGTCTTCCTCCAAATTGACATCATCATGTGAGATCAAATCATCACCTTCTTGGACCGGCACCTCAAACTTCACCTTTTTCTCAACCGTCTCATTCTCCTTAATAGTTGGCTCGGGTGTAACATCATTTGCCTTCAACATGGCCGACTCATTGAAAATGACATCTCTTGAAATAAGGAACTTGGATGATTCGGGACACCACAACATATATCCCTTTACATTTGTGGGATACCCAACAAAAATACACTTCTTCGATCTAGGCTCCAACTTTTCTTCATTCACATGTGCATAAGCGAGATAACCAAACACCCTCAAATTCGAATAATCGGCCGTCTTACCCGACCACACTTCTTCAGGTGTCTTCAACTCAATTGAAGTGGTAGGAGATCGATTTACCAAATAGCAAGATGTGTTAATGGCTTCCGCCCAAAACTCCTTATCCACACCCGCATTTGAAAGCATACTTTTAGACCTTTCAAGTAGTGTCCTATTCATCCTTTCTGCAATACCATTTTGTTGTGTAGTGTTGACCACCGTCTTGTGCCGAACAATCCCTTCAGCCTTGCAAAAATTATCAAACTTACGGTTGCAAAACTCCAAACTGTTATCGGTTCTCAACCTCTTAACTTTCCTTCCCGTTTGGTTCTCCAAAAGTGACTTCCATTCTTTGAAGGTGTGAAACACATCACTTTTCTTTTTCAAGAAATAAACCCAAACCTTCCTTGAGAAATCATCAATGAAAGTAAGCATGTAACGAGAACCATTACCTTTAGAAGGCTCACGAGAAGGTCCCCAAAGATCTGAATGGATGTAGTCCAGTGTTCCCTTGGTCGAATGAATGGCCGTGGAGAAGCTCAACTTTTTATGCTTGCCAAATACACAATGCTCACAAAACTCCAAGTTGCCCGTGTATTGGCCACACAACAAGCCTCTCTTGCTCAAAATGGTTATTCCTCGCTCGCTCATATGCCCCAATCTCATATGCCAGAGCCTAGTAGTATCCTCATCCGACATAGTACCCGAACGTGCAATGGTGGCCGAGCCCGTGACCGTGGAACCTTGTAAGAAATAAGAGTTCCAATTCTCTTCGCCTTTATGATTGTGAGAGCCCCTTTAGAGGCTCTAACACTACAACATATATGGCTTTCTACAACATATTTATTATTGTATTTAAGTGTTAGTGCTATTGAAAGTGATCAATAACAGCATTTATAAAGAAAATGCTGTCTTTTAGTAATTTTAAATTTTAATGTTAGCTACGACAGCATTTTTGGAATGCTGTATTTTTTATAGCATTTTAAAAATGCTGTTATATCCGAAAATAAATTGAATATGTAGGGGTAAAATGGAAAATTCCATCTAATCTAATTCCATCTCAAATCCCAGCTCTTCCCCAATCCAAATCGAACATCCTTTCGGCCTTTCCTCTACAAACCCTAGTCTAAATCCCCAAATCACCACGTTCCCACCTCCACACTGTCGACACTCTTTGAGCACCGCTTGCCACTGGGCCACTGTCGACCTCCTCCTGTGCCGGTCGAAGTCCAAATCCCCAATCTCATCGTCTCCCACCCCGCTCCGTCGACCCCCATGTGCCGCTGCTCACACTGCGCCCCCATCAACCTCCTGCACCATCCGACTTCCCAACTCCACCCGTCGACTTGGTTGGTGTGGTGATTATCGGGTATGTAATTCTCTCATAGTACTCATTTAATCTCCTAATTCCTCCTAATGAATACACATCCTAACTTCCTTTTGAAGATAAGTGACAAAAGGAAAGCATTTCTTGATTGTAATGTTTTTATTTATTTATTTATTAATTCTTGAGTATAATGTTTATTCACAAGTTTCAAACTTGTGATGTTTCTGTTATTTTATTTATCTTTTTTTAGTTAAAAACAGGGAGGATAAATTAATTCAATCATTTTGGTAGTAAAAAGAAGAATATAAAATTATTATTTTTTTAGGAAAGATGATGAAACTATTGATTTAAGTGTCATCCCACAAGCACTCAAACTCAAAAGAGATTATTCAGAAAACCATTTTTATATAAAGATTTTTTTAAAGTTATTTTATATCAAGTTAAACTATCTCTTTAAACATCAAGTTATTTTATATAAAGATTTTTTTTTAAAATTAGTAATCTTGAAATTGCAGGGTCATGAATCATGAGGTTCAAAGGAGGGAGTAAAGTTGAAATGTGGAGAAAAAAATAGAAACTTTTGGCTCTTGGTTTGCTGCTGAAATTTTATCGAAAGTTGGGGATATCTACACTGTTAGGTATGAGCGATATTTGAACAGCAAAGAGGAGGGTGTAGTAGAGAAAGTGAAGGAAGAGGACATTCGACCTTGTCCACCATCTTTGCAGAGAGATGAGAGTTGGGTTCTTGGTGATGTTGCTGAGGTTTTTTATCTTCGTTCCTGGAGGGTTGGGAGAATCGTAGAAATTCTTGGTTGCGAGTTTGTTGTGAAATTGTTCGGGTTGGTTCAGATTCAGAAGTTCCATATATCCAACCTTAGGGTTCGACAAGCTTGGAGTAATAATCGGTGGACAATGCTTGGGAAGGTAATAAATTATTGTAATTATATTGTCATTTCTTTTCATTTTTCACCTTTTGTTATTTGTTTGTTTGTTCCTGTAGTTAGATGTAGTATGCTAATTTCTTCTCGATTAATTACTCCTGAAAAAAAGGGTTACTGATCTGATTAAATTGGTAAGTTATGATGAGGAAATTGATGATTAATGATTCAGTTTACATTAGCAATTGATCATTTGTATATGTCAGATCTAATAACCAATAGGCAATAGGATCTTTGGATAAAATGAATAGCTCCTAATTATGATTACAGAGTATTGATTTACATCTGGAAAGCGAAAATAAAAATAAAAATAAATCATTGATCATTTACTATGTGATTTCGAGAATGATGCGATACTTGAAGGTCGGCCAATTTCCAAAGGAACATCGATCACTTTGGATTACCAAAGGCTACAAAGTGCTCATCGATTTGTACTGTTTAATATGGCCGAGGTTGAGCCATATTTAGAGTAAGTGTAGTACAAAAAGTAATTTTCAATGATAATATTTTTACATAAGGGCATGTAACCATTGTTAATTATTTTAGGATACACTTGAAGGAGTTGAAGCGTTTGGATAAACGTCTGGTCAAAAATGAACACTACAACATATATGGCTTTCTACAGCGGATTGTAGGAGGGAGAATTTGCAAGTGTAACAGTTAGAAGGCTGAGGAGAAGGCAAATGCGGAACTTCTTTATGTGTCCCATGGTTTCTCAAGTAACTACTCTTCACGATGTTTGTCGAAATCATTATTGAAATCTTTTGTTTCGGTTTACTATTACTATTGTTTTTTTTCCTTCTCCTGAAAGAACCAAATTGTGGTTGTTGTTCTATATGTTGTTTTGAATCTGAATAGGGCGTGCCGATGATTTATATGGGTGGTGAATATGGTCACGGAGGAACTAACAATTCATACTGCCTTGACAATTATGTAAAAGTCTCTTACCCATCAGTATCCAGTATACCCTACTTCTGCATCCTTTCTCCATTCTGTCTCGATTTTAATAATTCTGATTTTCCATAACTGTAGATAAACTACTTCAGATGGGACAAGAAGGAGGAATCGTTGTCAGACTTCTTTTGTTTCTGTCGGTTCTTCCTAAGACAAGATAACGAGTTTCACAAGTAGATGTCATCTAAACCCTTTTCATGACTTTCTAGTTTGTTTTTGGTTGTAGTCCTCTTAAATTCTTCTCTGATATTATTTGTAGTGAATGTGAATCCCTTGGTGTTGAGGACTTCCCCACAGCTGAGAGACTACAGTGGCATGGCGATCAGTCGGAGATGCCAGACTAATCTTTAACTAGGTTGAGAGACTAAAAAAGTCACTGTTATTTTCGATTAAAAAGCATTTCTTTTTAAGATAATTTATTTAAACTTTATTTGGTTAACTAAATTGTGTTCCCTACTCTGGAAATCTGTTTAGGCACATTAATTCTTAAAATTGTCAGTTGTGTGTTTGCGTAAACTAATAATTTTCTCCAAACATTTGTTGGTTCTGAAATGTTGTTCATCTTTTGTCTTCAGTCAAACAATGGCTTGTACACTGTAGGTGATTTTATGACCAAAAAGGAAGATCTATTTACAGTGAAGCCCACAACTACTGTTGATGAAGGTAGTAGATGTCTTTGTTTTCTACTTGGTGATTGTTTTGTTATTATGCTTAGTTAAGATTATTATGAACAGCTCTGCAGATGCTAGTGGAGAATAGAATCACTGGCTTTCCTATCATTGATGATGATTGGAAATTGGTAAGCCCTTTCTTAAACTGTTGGGATAAATCCCCTTTCCCTTGAAATTCTAACCAATTTTCAGTTTTTTTCTTCCAGATTTTTGGATTGTGGTGGTTCTTATACTAATAGCATGATTGGTGATGTCAATATTCTGTTCTTGTATAGTACTGGAGATTTTGCTATTAAATTGGAAAACAATAAGATTACCAAATTGTGATATTTAATTGGCAGGTCTCTATTATCACTTATCAAAGCGTGCCTCAGGAATTCGTTATGTATTTATTGGGAAGCCACTAAATCAAAGACCCAGGTATGGAACAAGAAATAGGACTTACATTAACGTCCAAATTTAGTTTTTGCAGTATAGCAGTTCACGTTGCTATTAGCATAAAGAGGCTACTTGCTCCGTTCAGAAGAGCATTATGAAGTCTGGTTCTATTTCACAACAAATTAACAATGCTTCCTCTGTTCGTTTGCTTTTTCTCCGTTATTTTGGTATGTGTGTTGTGTGTATATGAGAGAGTAAATTTTATGTTTATCTTATACATATTGTTATTCTACTGGAAAGAATATAACTTTTTTCTTTGTTTTGATTTGGCTGTAGGTACCAAATTCTTGGTGTATTCCTCTGAATTTAGCTTTGTATTCTTGGTGCTGAAGGACTACGCAGAAGTAATTTATCTTCAGTTGCTAGCTCTGTTCATCAGACATCACTTGGAAGGAATCAGTCTCGGACAGGTTACACTACTGTTACACCATAAGCTATTTTCACTTGATGTTAAGATCATCACTCTAATTCCTCATATCTCTCAGTTGTTTAATATGACAAATATAATGATTATAATTTGTCAAAGAGTCATTGTAAGGTTTGAAAGTATTTAGTTATTTACTATACTTTCTCCAAAAAGAAAATTATTAACTGTAGTTATGCAAATTATGCAATTCCACTTCTATGCTTTGAATAACTTCATAGAAAATTTGTCAAGGTATGTTAAAGGCTTTTCCTGTGGGAAAGTGAAGTCCTTTTTAGCTCTATCCTTTTCTGGACTTTTGGTCCTGCAATATTGTGAAACAAAGCCTCCTACAGCCATGCACTTGCATACTTTGATGCTAGGTTTTTGTTAAACATAATAATTTAGTTGGTTATCACATCGCTCATAACAATTGGTTCTTATACTGCCTACAAATTATAAGAGTTATATATTATAGTACTGGAGATTTTGCTATTATATAGTATGAGTGTTCCCTTCATACTGACAAGGTTATTATTATTATTTAGATAAATTGTTGTAAGATGTAAGATGTATGTGTACAAAAGTTTACCTTGTTTGGAGGCTTCTTACTCATTTATCTCATGGTGCCAATTGTTTTGTTATTTGAGAAAGCGTACATTTTGCGACCACTTGAAACATGATAAAAAGAAACTTCCAAACAAGTTGATTTTTTATACACAGTTATTTTGACATGTTCTATGTGAATGGTGCCCGATTGTTCATTATGGGTCCACTCGTGAGTGTACAATTACTTTATATGAATAAATCACCGCATATAAGTATGAACTCTCCTTTCCTCATTATATTATGTTAACTTATTTATTACATAAATATGATCTGCTCTATTTTGTGATTGGTAACTCTGCAAATCAAGCTATAGAACTTCTCATAAAGAAAGGAGTCCCAGAAAATTGCCTAATTTTCCTCAACCTTATATCTGTAAGCTTCAGTTTCTTGCCTTTTAAACATCATATTAATGAAGTATTAGCAATTTTCAGTTTTGTGATTACTTCCTGAATTCAGGCACCTGAAGGAATCCATTGTGTTTGCAAGCGCTTCCCTTCTCTAAAGATCGTGACTTCAGAAATCGATGTAGCTCTGAGTGAGGAGTTCCGAGTCATCCCAGGGTTGGGAGAGTTTGGGGATCGTTATTTTGGCACCGACAACTGATGCCCACAAATGATTGTTGTTGAAAGTGATTGATGATTTTTGAATTGATTTCCAATGATTGCTGTATTATCAGGAGTAGTCTTTGCTGCTGTTGAGAAAACAATACAAGGATGGCTATTGAAGTATATAGCATTTATGAGAATGTCTTTGTCTTTAATGGGTGAAATGTAACGTTCCCTGTTACAAGAAACATTTTGCGGTTTTATTACTGGATGGAATTTATCATATTACAAACGTTATATCACAACTGAATCATTTTCCATCAAGTTGGTCATATTGGTTCTGTCGCTTACAGTGTTATCTTGTCTTTCGATTATGTGATCAATTTTTGAGTTTATATAATTTCTAATTTGTTTTGTTTTTGAAACTGATGTCTACTGGGAGCGACATGCCAAAGCACAAGTGGCAGATATCATGTACCATAGAGCAAACAAGATCCACAACCGGTATCAATGCTAGATAGATATAGAAACTATAGCGTTTGTAAAACGCTATAGAATCTATAGCTTTTTGTAAAATGCTATAGACTTATTATAGCGGGGCTTTTGATAGCGTTTGTAAAACGCTATCGTAGGTCTACTATAGCATTTTATGAATGCTATCAAATGTCATATTTGTTGTAGTGTAATAACTCCACCTTCACTTTGGAACTTACACCCCTTTTCTTCAAGAGACCCCAAAGAAATCAAATTTTTAGACAAATCGGGTATATGCCTCACACCCGTCAACCTTCGGACCTTTCCATCATGGAACTTAATTGTCACCGAACCAATTCCGGCAACCTTACACATATTGTTGTTCCCCATGAGAACCTTACCATCCGTAGGCTCATAAGGCTCAAACCAATCTCTATTCGGAGTCATGTATTACGAAGCACCCGTATCCATCACCCAACAATGTATATCATCAATATTAGTATCTATCACACAAAGAGTATCAACCGTGTCACATTCGGCCACATTGGCCTCCTCTGAAGAAGAACCTTTACTATCCACCTTTTGTTTATTTTTGAGCTTGAAACAATCGGCCTTAATGTGTCCCTTCTTCTTACAATAGTTGCACGTCAAATTCTTGTGCCTAGACTTCGAACGGGTCCTTGTATCTTTCGAGTTTCGGTCCCATGACCTACCTCGATCAATAACTAAACCAACACCTTGGCTCCCTTTCTCATTATTGGTCATTTCACTATCAATGTGCAACTTGGCTTGCAAATTGCTCTTAACATCCTCTAGATAAATTTTATCTCTACTATAAATCAACATGTCTCTAAAAGCCTTATATGATGCGGGCAATGAGCATAATAACAAAAGAGCTTTGTCCTCATCCTCCACCTTAACATCATTCTTACTTAAGTCATTCAAAATAGATGCAAACTCCGTAATATGATTGGAAATTTATGTACCTTCAAACATGTGAAGAGTGTAGAGGCGCAATTTCAACCGCAGTCGATTGGTGAGGGACTTCTTCATGTAAATGTTCTCCAACTTCTCCCACAAAGCCTTAGCGGTCTTCTCCGATAGGACTTCTTGCAATGTCGAATCGCTCAAACACAATTGGATAATAGAGAGCGCTTTATCATCCATCTCTCTCCATTTTTCATTCGCCACCGCATCAATCAATTTTTCTCGACCAAAAATGGCATCCTTAACGCCTTGACTCGACAAAATCGCCGCCATACGCACTTGCCATAATGCAAAACTCGTCTTCCCATCGTACTTCTCAATATCATATTTCCCCGACATATTCATTCAAATTTCTTGAACCCAATTCAACAAAACAAAAAACTCCAAATTTTCCCCCAAAAATTAAATTACTCAAATCACAAAATCAAACATTCTCCTTCTTGATATCCTCCCTCCTTCGGTGCACGACGACGGCGAATCTGGACGGCGGCAGATCTGGACGACGGCGGATCTCAAGCATGGCGGAACCACAACCGAAGGTCTTGTAGCAGGCGTCGTCGATCTTTCCCGTTTGGTCGTCGACCTTAATCTGGAGCAGGAGTAAAGAGGCGATGGCGCGGTGGCTGGGAGGGGTGCTCGATGACGGCGGGGTAGTTGGAAGGGATCGTCGACGACGGCGCCGGAGGAGAAGGGGATCGAGACGAACGGATGAGGCAGGTGTGGGGGGTTTTGGTGTTGGCTCTGATACCAATTTGTTAGGATTTGAGGATTTGTTAGGGTTTGAGAAGATGAGGAAGAGAAGAGAGGAGAGAGAGCCGGCTGCTATTTGGAAAGAGGCACAAAAAATGTTGATTGATTATTTCCTTTGATTCAAAGCTTACATATGTGATAATATAAAGCCCAATGGGCTCAAAACAATTTGAGTCATAACATAACAGTTACTAATTAATTTAAATAAAAGTGAAACTTAAGAATTTCAAGTGTCTTCCATGACCCTCTCTTTGTTTGAGGGATATCTCAACATCCCCCTCAAGGCAAAACCTGCCTTTTTAAACTTCATGAGGAATCAACTAATCATGTCATTAGATTTTTCGCACTACTTGTAACAAACTTCGGTTTGTTGTTTGTATTACCCAATACTGTCCTTGGTATAGGTTGGGTATCTTACTTCCCTCCCCCCCCACCCCCACCAAATACTACGAACCTATTACAGATTTCTTACTGTCTGCATGAGAATAAGGAAAGGGGTTCTTACTTCGACATTATACATGATTATTGCATTAATCTAGCTTGTTAGAACTACCCGTCCAATCCTATTGCTACTACTTTTCTTAGGTTTTCTTATTGCTTAATCTCACAATCCAACCATCAAACCTGAAAAAACCCATCCAATCCAAAACATCACACCATTAAGCGCCACAACAAACATGAGATGACAATTGCAGCATAAAAAGTAGGGGTGTTCATAGGCAGGGTTGGTTTGGGTTTACTCTGTTAGAGATTTCTACTGAAACCCCCCCTTTAGAATCTTGTTGAGTTATTCGATGCAATCAACACAAACCACCAAGCGCATATGAGATCATACCAAACACACCAAAGCACACACAAATTTGTCCCGGTTGGGACTTTTGCCTTAATCCGGGGGAGAAGAAACTAAAGATGTTATTCAACTAGAGAAGATACAAGAATATTACAATTCTCACCATGACTCTCTCTCAGGCCTCACCAGCAAGTACTAGTTATTTACAATTAGAGAATAACTCAATCTCTCCTTCAATGAAGTACTCTCTCTCTTGGCTCTCAATGGAGGCCAATAACAACAATATATAGAGATCTAGAGAAAACCTAGTTTGATATCTTAATACAATAACCATTGGATATTCCTGAAGAGATAACCCTACGATAAGAGCCGTCAGATCTAACTTGAAGAGCAAGTTGGGCTTTTCACGAATCACCTAGATTCAATCCTGAAACCCATCAGCGCCGCTGTCGGTCGACCTACCCCCAAGGTACTTTATTGAAGGGCAGTCAACTGTGCAACCTAAGAGCAAACCGGTCGACTGTTGTCCTGCTGCAGTAGGGCAGTCGATTGACCCCAAGGTACAGTCGGCTGCAACCCCCTCTGTTGCCTTCTGCTGATTGTTTCTTGCCTCCACTCCGTTTCCATTTGTTTCGATTCCTCCATCGTCTTATCGTCTTCTTATCCAACATAGTATTATGCAAGACATAAACCCAATAATCTCCACCATGGATTGCATACTCACGAATCCACACCTGTGTGATTTAAAACCTTCTAGACTCTTTTCCTTCTCTTTTGCAAACAACTTGTTTCAATGGCTTTCTCTGCTAGTTGAATCTATCTCCACCTGTTTTTCTCCTGCTGTATACCTCCCTCAAGGGCACACCCCAGTAGATGTATCATGGAGGTGCCACCATCCACACGAACTCCACCTACCTCAAGGCTCTCTCCACCTTCCGACGATATTCGAACGTCGCTGTAACACCCTAATTTTTTTTTTGTTTTTTTGTTTTTTTGAAAACTAAGTCTCCAAATTTAATTCTTTCAATTTCTATATCACTTTGATCATAAACTAAGAAAGTTATATTTCAGGGAAAATTTTGACCGAGTCTCCCCTGTAAATTTTGCCCCGAAACACAAAAAGCTTACGGAATTCTGCTCTAAATTCTGTAGCTCACAACACAGGCAATATAATCATGGGCTCCCCCGGCCAAAATGAGCAGAATCACACAGGCAATATAAATATCATGCTCTGGGGGCCAAACTCATAATATAATATCATTTATCAATTAAAATCTATAAATTTCCTTTGAAAACTTATATAAGTAATAGAAAAACTAAAGAAAAACTTTCCAAAAACCAATCACAGAACCCAATACTCCACAACGAGGTGGGTACGGGCTTTCTTACCTCATCACAGCACTATATCTATATATGTTCACCTTAATACAAAATAATACAACAACTGTCCATGTTTCCTTATATACTAAATACATAAATAATCTATCATTTCAACAAAATATAGCTTCTAACTCTATAACTCCCTCATCGGGCTGCTAGCAAACCTGCAGGAGAGTTAGGGTTGTCCACCCTCAAGGAGGGACCTCCCCTAACCCCCAGAAAACAACAGGGGTTAGCCATTTCTGGTGTGAGTATAATTTAAAAATCTAACAAATAAATTAACTTGTATAAAGAAAATAAATTGATCTTACAATTATCGGGATAAGAAATATCAACCTGGACTCTGGATATAAAACATCACAATTATTGCTTTACATCAAGCATTCTTCAAATATGCATCCAACTATATATATATATAGCTTCACTATATACATCCCACTAACCATACATATACTTTAATCATTTATTATTCACATAATAATGTATCACATAAGTATCACACAAAAGCACTTTCTTTATTTCTCATTCTCTTTATATATATTTATACACACATGATCTTACTACCTCTTTTCTTCATCTGTATAAGCCATGCACATCGTTTACTTGTATTATAACACGGCATATTTTCTTTAATAATCATTTTCACAACCCTTCTCTTATTACACACATCACACGCCTACAAAGAACCATACCATCTACATCATCATAACATCTTATTACAAGTATTTATTTTAACGAATAACATTACATTTATCAGTTTTTATAGCATCATAAACATATGCATTCATTCCTAGAATATCACACTCATTTATGTCGTATAACACAATTATTACATTTCATTACACTATGTGAGGTACTTGCATATCATCACATCATTAGCACATCACTAATTAGAATGCTAATTCTCATTGCATCAAAAGCATGTTTTATAGCTCATTCACATCTCATTATTTCATTTAGTTACTACTCAATCGAATTGAGAATTAAACTTATTTTTATTTTCACTTATATCTCAATTACCATTTATTTCACTTTCATTCTCATCACAATATACTCCATATCCCCAAACCCAATTTGGGTCACAACATATCACACCCCCAAAGCCGATAGCTTGGGTAATAATCACCGCACCCCAAACACACAGTTTGGGTAATATTACATCACATCTCAAGCCGATAGCTTGGTTATAAATTCACTTCAATTACTTTTTATCTTCACTTTACTTAATTCTTTATTTCCATTAGTCATTACCACTATCATACCAACTCACCCTGCTAATTATGCCAAGGCAGGTAGTTCCCACCATTTCCACAGAAATAGCGGGCAGGTAGTTCCTTGACACAATTCCAAGGTGTATCAGCACATATCATCCTGTATTTGACTTTAATACTTATTCTTATTACACAATTACTTTATACTACTCATAATAACACATGCCTCTTTTACTTTCATTTTAAATTAACCACATGCTGCAGTTTTCATTTCTTTTCATACATAAACTCATAACTCGTATTCCTTCATTTTCATTTCATTCACAACCACTTTCTTTCACAATCACAATCCACTTTCCACTTTCTTTACTACCACATTTATTATTAACACTTATTTATTTTATTAGTTTGTCGACAAGTGAGCCACAGTATCCCAACATACTGAAAGCCGACAGCCCAGTAAACACGCGGTCCGATGCTCTCCCAGAGTCTTACTCGGCCGAGGCTACGTCTTCCTCCCAGCCTATGCCAGCGAGGGAACACCGCACCCCAGATAAACTGGGTACTTCCTCGCGACGTCTGTCATCGAGGGAAAAACACCGCACCCCAGGTAAACTGGGTACTTCCTCCCAGCCGATAGCCAGGAGGGAAAAACACCGCACCCCAGGTAAACTGGGTACTTCCTCGCGATAGCTGTCATCGAGGGAAATCGGGCCTCAAGCCGATAGCTTGGGCGAAAAACACCGCACCCCAGATATACTGGGTACTTCCTCCCAGCCGATAGCCAGGAGGGAAAAACACCGCACCCCAAGCCGGTCCTTGGGTATTAGGAGGTCTAGCCCAAACCCCCAGGATTGCTGTAGGTACTGGTCAACAAAATCATCTGTTATTAGCATTACCCATTTCATCTTTTCATCTTGCTTTATCACACAAGCATTTTACTTTTGATTTCAATAATTGCCACACCTTGACTTTAATCACAAAATTAATACCACATTTTATTAGCACGTACCAGCTGAATTTTTATTGTCATACCAATATACCAGGTTATGCACACACCCTGTTATTCCACACATAACTCATCATATCATTTTATTGCATAATACTGATGCGCCATGATATTTATTTTGCCATAACAATTCACATTAAGGGTAACATGATATATACTACTTCATTAAATCACATATAGACATATGCCAAGTTATATCCTTGATAAAAGAATTATAAGGTGTTATTCCGTATCATAAGCATATCAAAATATACTTCATCCCATAATAATATCATATGATTACCCATTACTTGTCTTTGAACATGATTAGAATGTAAACATGCACCCACTTATTTAATTTCATCAATTACTGCATCACACGTCATAATCATCTACATATATATTACAAATAAACACCACGCATGCGGGTTTCCCATCATAAGGGGCGAAAACCACTTATCTCCTCTAATTAAATCTTATAATATCTAATTATAGCATACTAACTCATACATCATGTTTCATATAAGTAAAATCATCTATAAGGGCTTACATGCCCCAAAACATGCACAAAACGGGCACTATAATTACACAGATTTTCAAAACATGATCACAATCACTAATTTCGTCTAATTACATCTTATAACATCCATCCATAGCATGCTAGCCCATACACCAGGCTCCGCATATACCCGATTGCCTATATCGGCCTATATACCCCAAAAACATGCACAAAAAATGCACGGGGTAAAAATATGCATAAATAATTTAATATATTTAGTTTTTATACATCAACACATCACATTAATCCATAATATAGGTTTTATATACTTAAAATAGTTAATTTCACCAAATTTCTCAAAAACCCATTTTCGGGCCCCTAAAAATCCTTATTTTATTTCAAAATCGACTTTTAGCATAACTTCTACGAAATACATCAAAAAGCCACGAAATTTGGCCACAACATAAAATATACATAAATACAACATACTCACCTGAGGGATCGAGCAAACGAAGTCCCACGTCCGCCCGGTAGCCAGTCGAAGTTCGACTTTTTCCTCCTAATTGAAAAATTATAGAACCGATTAGTTTAAAACTCAAAACTCGACCTACGGACCTCCAAATTCGAATCCGTCTTCACCCACGCGTCACAAATGACATATGTAGGCGAGCTACATCGATAAATTTTGAATTCGGATCCCAATACAAACAATCCCTTATTGATCGGAGGCTTTCTAATAAGAAAAATTCATATTTTCTAATTTCTTTAATCCTCTTTTTCCTAATCTCACAAATTTGGGTTAATAATAATAATAGAACTCAATTATACCTCCGAACCCATCAAATTTTTACCTAAACCTCGCTCGGGCATTTCACCGAACACCCGGCGTGCATAAATAGTGTACCCGTATTTTTTGAGATTCCGACGGGTTTCTAACTTCACAAAATTCTCACTAAACCCATTCTAAATTATTTCCCCTTAATACACAACCATTTCTATAACTCATCCTTATCAAATACTCTATTTATTATCCAAATTCTAAAGCCAATACACTAATTAATTTATAACTTACAAACCACTCAATTTCTTACCAATCTTTCTTCTCTATAGTTACTAGCATCACCTAATTACCCTACTATATCATTTTCTAGCACTAAAACTCAAAATCATATATTCCCATAAAATAAACTTCATAATTTCTTACCTTCCAAGCCTTATCTTTGCAAATGGAACCCAAAATTGAAGAGAGCACCTCAAAAATAGCCTAAACCCTCAATTTTTCTTCAAAAATTTGTTGGACTCACTAGGGTTTTGGAACCCAAGTCATGGCCGGTGGTGGGGTTTCTTTTGCTGGACGAAATGAAGTGGGAGGGGGAGGAGAAGGAGTAGGGAGAAGTGAATAAAATGGTAAAACTGCTTATAAGTCCCTATATGACTATAATATTATATATATACCCTTCTAGTCAACATTTTTAGGGTTTTTCTTGTAAAAATCACTCCATAGTATACTTAAATTCATCTCAAACATAAAATAAAATTAGAAATGCATTTGTATGCATAATTGTAATCAAAATCAATAGTTACGAATGGTAGCAATACATATAAATATGTATATATACGAATATCGCAATATTTCAGAAAAATACCTTCAGCTTCAAACTATAATTTAATAACTCGCAAATTTAAACCCCCTATCATGAACAAATGCCCTAGAAAAATTTTGGGTCAAATCGGATTCGTCTCCTCCGAGAAAACTCATCTCAAAACTCCTATATTGTCAAATTTTTCCCGTTTACCCCAAAATATCATTTTAATCATTCTAATACTAATAAAATTAATTAATAGGGGTAAATATACTCAGAAACATATTTAAAAATAATTTAAAATAAATAATTAAGGAATTAAAAAAAGACAGATGTTACAGTCGCAGTCTCACTCGGATGATTCTAGTGACAACATACTAGATGGTGTTTTAAGAACAATGGGCTTCAAACCACTTGGCCAAGGTTTCCTTGTAGTACCCCGAATTTCCAATATGATATCTTAGAAATACGTAGCACAATTCCCAGCATCAACTTCAATTATAATATTAAACCCAGTCCAATTATCATTAAGAAAATTTCAACTTTCATTACATTAAACTTTACATAGCACAGCGGAATACAAATACCTTGAATTACAAATTTCTTTCCTTGCAACAATTTCTTTCACAATTTACAGAAGCCATCTCATCACTTAAACTCAAGCATCCAAAATCTAAGCTATAAGTTATCACCTGTAAAACATGAGGTTAGAAATAACCCTAACCCTCAAAACTACAGGGGTCAGCCATAACGGTGTGAGTGACATAAAAATAAAGCAACATAAATAAAATATGAAACATGGAATCATAAAAACATGTAATACGGACGAGAATAAATGAATTAAGAAAAACAGAGTAAACAGAAAAACATCAAGTGAAACTAGACTAAGTGTCAAGTGTAGAAAACAGGAAACATATGCATAAACCTAATCAAGAAAACACAATACTATATGCTGACTCTCTAATGCGTACTTGTCGGATTCTATGCATCCCACTCTACATAGGTCTGGTGCAAGCCCTTAACGTCTCCACTTTATAGGGTTTAATCCCCCGCCATGCAACTAATCCTATCACGATGACTACTACGAGATATAGATAAACTGTAAGTATTAGCCAATGCCCGATAATTTCGAAGGTCAAACTCTATCCACAGATAATTCTAGAGACTATTTCACTCACACCTAGGAATCTTCGAGAATACCCCTCACCGAAAGCTATGGCACCTCATTACACGAATACCACATGAGCGTCGCCTCGACCCTGATAATTCCGGAGATCAATCCCACATTACAGGTAATTCCAGAGACTATTTCACTCACACCTGGATAATTTCGGGGATTATCTCACACCGCAAGCCATACTGAGGTCCATAACCCATGTTCCCGTTCATCATATCACCACTAGTGCATGTCCTTATCATTTTAAGTTATTTACTTAATTACTTTACGAATCTCCTACAGTTGGTGTATCCTACCGGACTTAACCCAACAAACTGATCAGCAATATACCCCAACAGGCCTAAATACAATTCTCTCAAATGCCGGTATACTAGGGTCACACACCCTCTAGAGACTCAACGCAAAAATCCAAACCAATCTTCCATCATAATTTGCTCAGTTAAAACAACTTGAAAGCATATGTTCAGTAAAAGATAAGGTATAGGATAGTAAGTTATAGATTAAAACATTTAGAGAATAAATCATTTAAAAGAACATTCAAATATATCAAGATACATCAGTATCAGTCGACTATAGACAAGCGTCGGTCGACTGTCCAGAGAGAAAACATCAATAACTTCGAGAAAATAATTCTAGGTATTAGAAGTCGACTGTAAAAAGTCATCGGTCGACTGTCCAGAGCGAAAGATCTAAAACTTCAATTAAAATAATTCTAAGTGATATTAATCGACTGTAAAAAGTCATCAGTCGACTGTCCAGAACGAAATTTCAAGAAAACTAGAGAACACAACAGCCAGGTCACGACGGTCGACTGTAAAATTACACCAGTCGACTGTCGACCTGCAGATTGCAGATTTTTTGTTGTGCACATTTCAACCAATACGGAGTTTTACTTTATGAAAACGATTTTTACAAAAAGTATATTTCTTATATGATCAAATACAACTTATAGGATATATAATAGTCAATAAAACCAAATCAAAACTACTTGAATTTATAAAAATTCCAATTTATTGATTTCTTTCGCTTAAAACATGAATTGTGCATATAATCAATCAATTAATCATTGAAATAGCTTCGTATTCAGGTTCAAACCATATCAATACCAAAATAAGTCGAGATATAGTCAAATTCCTCAAAAAGACATAAAAACTCAATTTCCTTCAAAACTAACAACATGAGGTATTCATGAAAAATATTATGCATATTTATGCACCAAAGAACTTCATAATCCATCAATTAAAATTAAACATATATTCAGAATTAAATCTCAGAGTTTAAGAAATCCAAACTCCAACAAACCTTTCACCAAAATCTCAAAATCCCTAATTTTGGATATATTTCATCGAACTCAACTCGATTCCAAATTTCGATTCTCAAGACATGATCTCTTGATTCATAAATATTTTCTCCAAATTCTCAAACTAAATCACCATTATAACTCATAAACATAATCAATTATAACATTACCAAATCAAATTTCATTCAACCAATACTCAAAAGTGATAAAAAAATCTCATCTTTATTAAATATATGCATGAAATTTACCATATTCAATCAATTCAACATTAATCCAAAAGAAATAACCTACCCATAATTACTAATAGGTCATTCATCAATCTCGAATTACCCACATACAATTCTACTCATAAATAACTAGGGTTTCACAAGATTCAATTTTTATCATCAATCCAACATACATATTCACACCCAAACCCTAGTATTCTTTCTAGCAGATGAAACACCACATACAACATTCAAAGAACAAACAAAACAATTATATCACTCACCTTGTTGAAGAGATCGAACGAAGGGGAATAGAAATTAAGAAAAGTCCCTCCTTCGCAAGAAATCCAAAGTTTTCTCCTTAGAACTCCAAAATAATAAGAAATCAGAAATCCTTATGTGTTGTGCAGCAAAAGACGGCTGCACAAAAACCCTATATAGTTTGGGATTTTAGTTTCTAGAGTTTTTGAAAACATTTGCAAAATACTCCTTTTACAATTTACCTTTACATAAATAGAGCCCTTTATTAGAAAACTAGTTAAAACCAATTTAATCAAGTTCAAAAATTAGAAAAATCCCCTGCAGCACCAGCCAACTCTGTAGGGAAAACCTAGAAAAACAATTTTGTACTTTCACCCCCTTAAAATAACAATTTTGCGAAAAGATCATCTTTTATCAAAACTTGTAAAATAAATCAAATGTGTTGAAACAAAAGGTAAAATCTTTATACCTGAATTGACTAGGCATTATACCCAGCCTAAAAATCTAAAAATCTGGAGTTTTCACCCTATTTGGCAATTTTGCACAAAAGTCCTTCTTTTTGAAATATTTGTAAATAAGTCCAATAATTATCAAAAAAAATCTAGAAAAATCACAAATAATCTCAAATAATAAATAATAAGTTTCCCCAAAATAATTTTGGCTTTAAACTTTCCAGGACAACATTTGCACGTATAAAAAGGTAAATTTCTAAATGAACATTTATTAATTCACCAAAAATCATTTTAATTCATTTTTAAATCTCAACTATAGTATTTAAAAATACGGGTACTACATCACTCTCTCCTTCGAAGAGTTCTGTCCTCAGAACTACTACTAATAGGTCCAAACAAACATACAAACATAAGGAATGCAACCTCATAAATGGAACATAGTTCAAACAATTGGATATGAGAACATAATCAGAATAAAAGAAATACAACTCAACTCAAAATTACAGTCATACAAAAGGAGTACAATCACATATAAGGAAATACAATCATACAAAAAGCTCAGGAAAATCCTTCTGCATATGATCCTCCGGCTCCCAAGTAGCCTCCTCGAACTGCTGATTCCTCCACAACACCGTGACCATAGGTATCACCTTGCTCCTAAGAACCTTCTCCCTACGATCAATGATCTCTACAGGCTGTTCTTTGTAACTCAAGTTCATCTGTAGACCTTCAGGAAACTCTACCAACTGATGACTCTGATCCGGCACATACTTCCTCAACAGCGACACATGGAACACATCATGCACTTGTGCCAACTCCTCTGGAAGCTCCAGCCTATATGTCACCTTACCAATCCACCCCAAAATCCTGTATGGCCCAATATACCTTGGTGCCAACTTGCCTCCCTTACCAAACCTGATTGCTCCTTTGGTCGGAGCCACCTTGAGGAAAATTGCATGCCCAACCTCAAACTCAAGTCCCTTCTTCGAATGTCTGCATAACTCATATGCCGACTCTGAGCTTCAACCAACCTCTTGCGAATCAACTCAATCTTCTTCGATGTTTGTTGCACAATCTCGGGCCCAAACATCTGCCTCTCGCCAACCTCATACTAACAAACAGGCATCCTGCACTTCCTGCCGTACAGTGCCTCATACAGAGCCATCCCGATACTCGCATGGTAACTGTTGTTATAAGCAAACTCAACCAATGCCAATTACCTCTCCAAACTACCACCGAAATCCATAACACAAGCCCTCAGCATATCTTCCAATACCTGATTCATCCTTCAATTCTGACCATCGGTCTGCGGATGAAAAGCAGTACTGAAATCAGTTCTGGTATCCAAAGCCTCTTGCAGACTCTTCCAAAACCTCGAAGTGAACCTCGCATCCCTGTCGGACACAATCGACACAGGAACTCCATGAAGTCTCACAATCTCATCTACATACAGTTCTACCAATTTTTCCAACGACCAAGTAATCTTTATGGCCAAAAAGTGAGCTGACTTGGTCAAACGGTCAATAATAACCCAAATCGAGTCATTGCCCTTCGCACTCCTTGGCAAACCTGTAATGAAATTCATACTGATATTCTCCCATTTCCACTCCGGAATGGACAAAGGTTGCAACAAACCTCTAGGTCTCTGATTTTCTGCTCTGATCTGCTGACAAGTCAGACACCTCGCCACAAAATCTGCCACATCCCTCTTCATACCGGATCACCAAAAGTGCGGTTTGATGTGCTTGTACATCTTTGTGCCTCCAGGATGTACTGACAACTAATTATTGTGTGCCTCCTGCAAGATACTCTCTCTCAAGTCTGCATTCTCCGGAACACACAACCTCTCACCCATCCATAGCACTCCATCTTGGACACGGAACTCTGACAACCTGCCATCGGAAACCTGTTGCAACATCTCCTGGATCTCTGCATCTGACTTCTGACCTTCCATAATCCTCTCTCTCAAATAAGGCTGCAGCCTCAACTGAGCCAAAGATGCCCCCAAACTTTGTAGAACCACCTCGATACTTGCCCGATCAATCTCTGCTGCCAAGTCACTCCGAGTAGTGATCAAACTCGATAAACTACTCTTCCTGCTAAGTCCATCAGCTACCACATTTGCCTTACCCGGATGATACTTGATCTCAGGACGAATGTCTTCTAACACTTCCAACCACCTCCTCTGCTGAAGATTTAGATCATTCTATTGATAAATATACTTCAGGCTCTTGTGGTCAGTGTACATATTGACATTCTCACCATATACATAATGCCTCCACTGTTTCAAGGCAAAGATAATAGCTGCTATGTAACCCCTGTTTTTCCAAACCCATATTTTATGTGTATTTTTCTATATTTAAAATTTTTGTACATTAATTTTTCTGCTTTCAAATTCTTTGTTAAAATGTGTTGTTAGATCTTCTATTCTTCTGTTAAAACCTATTTTTAATCAATAGTTTATTTATAACTAGTTCCCAATGATATAATTTTTTATAATACAAATATTTTTATTATACTTTGGATTATTATGTTTATTATTATTATGTGTTGATTTTTGTATTATTAATATTATTTTTGTTAATGCTCATTATGATTATTGTCATTTTTGTTATTCGTGTTATTTTATCTTTTACTCTTGATTGTTGATTTGAAAACCTATTTCTATTGTTATTTGTATTAGTAGTATTTCAAATAATTTCTATCTTGTAGATCAATATATATTTTGATATATAATCTTACTTTTATTTATTACTTTATCTATTCAATTTGATCTTTTATTTAAATCCTATGAAATTAATCATTATCCATGCCCATTAAACAAATCTTACTACTACTCCTAATTATCCACAACCCAATTACCCATTAACCCTAATCCCCTTATATATATATCTCTCATCCCTAGTCTCTCTCTCTTGGTGTTCTTTTGTGGCCGCAAGCCACTATTGTCATCATCCCTCTTGGATCATCTCTCTTTTGGCAGAATTGTTCGTGTAAAGATTATCGCTCAAGTTTGCTTGGATTCATTCGTTCGTGAATTTTCGTTCGTGGATTTTGCTCATTGTCGGGAATCCATTCTCATTACTTTTGATTTTCGGCGTTCTTCATCTTCGGTTAAGACAAGTAACTTGTACTCCAATTTATTTGTTTGATACAAGTCAAAAAGTTCACCTATAGTGTAGTTGGGTCTAGAGACGACTCTTGTTTGTGATATGCTTGATGGGTTTGTCTCTATTGTGAAAACTTGACCATAGATGACTCACGACACAATTTTGACATGAATTAACCTATGATTCGTCCATTCTTGATTTTTGATCGTGTATGTGAGACATGTGAAAATTAGTGATTTGGTTGAGACCCATGTGAAATTCTTGGCGTGGACATGTTAGATACCCTAATTCATGATATTTAGACACTTGGTAGACTCGATTTCATGTTTGGAGGTATTTGGATCAATTTTCTTGAATCTATGTTGATTTTGTTTTTAAGGGAAAAATCTGTATTTTGATGCTGATCTGTGTTGTTTGTTGTTTTGGACTGTGTTAAAGTCAGTATCATGATTTCGGTATAAAACGGGAGTTTTAGAGAATTTCGTCTATTTTCAAACCCCTCTGACCTTGCTTGAATTTGTTTTTGTAAGACTGTTTTACTACAGAGGTGTCGATCTTTTCCAGATTCTGTTTTTCAATAATTTTGATGACAAATTATTTTAAAGAACTATGCCACACATATTATTTTGATCCAAAACTTTGGTTAGTATTTCTTTATCAAGTTAGGGATTACCCAGAATTTTGGTGAATTTTATTGATGAGTTTTATGTGTTGTTTCATGCTCGTTTTTGAAAACTATACATGCTGTATTTTGGCTACTGTTCTGTAAAGAATTATGTTTTCACCCCATTTCCTTTTACTGTATGAAAAATATCCGTGAAATATGAAAGTTAATATATTTTGTCTATTTTCATCTCCCTTTTGCGGATTTGGATTTCGTTTCACGGCTTGCGAGATATCTTAGTTTCGTACAGCAGTGTAGGGAATTCCAGATTTTCCAAAGTGTCGTTTCTTGATGTTTTCTTATTTTTGATGACTAAACTAATTTTAATGGAATATTATGAAACTTTATATTCTAATTCTATACATATAGGGGAATACCCCAGATTTTTCCTGGATTTAATTGAGAGGTTCTGATGTTGTTTTCCAGACTGAGAATTTGTTTTCCTGATTTCTGACTGAACATATTTTCTGTTTTCAAATCTGTTTTGAGTTATGATGTTGTGAATTACTATATAACTTATTTATACTCGCTGGATTCGTGTGGAAGTCTATTTTCCAGATCCTTCGATGGATCCAGATTTGGATATTTGTAGTAGCAGGAATCACTGTTTTAGTACAAAACTGTCTTGCTGTCCTGAATTAGAAAATTAGTTATTTTACCCTGTTATGTGTTATCTTGTACCTGTACTTGTTTATCTTGCACCCTGAACCTGATACATGTTTTTATCCTGTTATCCTTGCTTTATTTTGTGACACATACATGTATGCCTGATTATAATAATAAATAACCATGCCGGGGTTAATGGGAAAGATCTAGTAGTAGATAATTCAAAAATGTGTACTTGGAAGGGGGCCCGTGTTTCCCACATTTGGAATTTGGTATATGATTTGGATTATTTGGAATTTGGTATATGATTTGGTTAATTTGGAATTTGGTATATGATTTGGATTACTTGTCCCTGAGTATACTGCCCTCTATGGTCCACTATGAAATCTAAAGCGAAACTGTTTGTTGTAGCAACCATGCAGTATGGGATGCATGAAGTGCTACCTAGGTAGTAATCACTACAAGACTTGAACATGATACTTGAATATGATACATGCTTGCTTGAACTTGAAACTTGAACTTGATACATGAGACTCGATACATGACACTTGGTTACTTAATACTCGATACCTGACACATGTTTACATGATACTTGTTTACTTGACTCTTGATATATGCTACATGATACTTGATCACATTACCATGCTAGTTGTTTATTTTGATATCATGCTTATTCCATGTTATTTGTTAGTTTCCCCATGTACTTGTATCCTACATTATAAGTGGCCCGTAACTTGTAATTGACGGGTACTTGTTTTCTTTTTCCTTCTCCTCCAATTGTTAATTGCAGATTTTGGTGATCAGCTGCCCGATGGAGTTTGTGATCTAAAGTTCTAGTTGGCTAGAGCTTTTGCTATCTTCATTTATTTCCTATCGCTATTTTGAACATTGTATATGTTACTTGTATTCTTTGTGTTTGGGCAGTATGACCCGGAATTTTGACTTATTCAGATCATGACTATTTGAGATATATATATATATTTGGTTTCAAGTATTATTGTTGGTATTTGGTTTATATGTGCATGTGGTTGAATTTTCTGGCTTCCGATTCTGATTATATTGTGATATGTTGTAAAGATTCCTGAACAGCTTATGGATGATGAAAATCATTCGCTGGGCCAATGTTACGTGCTCGTATTTCGTATTTTTGGAAAGCGGGGCGTGACATGCTAGCTCCAGATCATGCGTCGGATAATTCTTCTCATGCGGACGCAACTACCTCGAACCATAGGCAATGACCTTGCCTTCCTGCATCAAGACACACCCCAAACCTCTGAGAGACGCATCACTGTAGATATCATAATCCTTCCCAGCTTGTGGCAAAGCTAAGATAGGTGCAGTCGTCAACCTCTCCTTTAGCTCAAGGAAACTCGCCTCACACTTATCAGTCCATGTGAATGCCACATTCTTCCGAGTCAAACCTGTCAAAGGAACTGCAATCTGAGAATAGCCCTGGATGAATCTCCTGTAGTACCTAGCCAAACCCAAGAAACTCCTGACTTTCTTCACAGTCGCTGGCCTGGGCCAATCATTCACTGCTTCAACCTTCTGAGGATCAGTGGCCACTCCCTCCTTAGAAAGGATATGACAAAGAAAAGCTACCTCAAACTTCCAAAACTCTCACTTCGACAACTTGGCGTACAAGTTATGCTCCTGTAATTTCTGTAATACCTCTGTCAAGTGCATAGAATGATCCTCCTCCGACTTCGAATACACCAAAATATCATCGATGAAAACAACCACGAAGGAATCAATAAATGGCCTAAAAATCCGATTCATCATATCCATGAATACTGCCGGCCCATTCGTCAACCCGAATGGCATCACCAAAAACTCATAGAGTCCATGATGAGTCCTGAAAGCTGTCTTACTCACATCTTCCTCCTTGACTCGAACCTGATGATACTCTGATCTCAAATCAATCTTTAAAAACAGAGCTGCTCCCCGAAGCCTGTCGAACAGATCATCAATCCGTGGAAGCGGATACTTGTTCTAAATAGTCACCCTATTCAACTCCCGATAGTCAATGCATATCCTCATTGACCCATCCTTCTTGTTGCCCAACAACACTGGCACACCCCACGGTGAAGAACTCTGCCTGATAAAACCTTTTCTCAGCAGTTTCTCAATCTGCTTCCTCACATCATCCTGTTCTACAGGTGCCATCCTGTACGGAGCTTTAGAAATTGGAGCACTTCCCGGCTGAACATTAATACAAAATTTCACATCTCGCTACAGCGGCAATCCTAGCAAATCCTCTACAACTGGAATGCCTCTGACTTCATCTGGAATCATCAACTTGGACACCACTGCAGCCACTTTCGAAACTTTCTTCTTCCTTTGAAAAGTCACTGCGGGACCACCTGGTGCTTTCACTAACACCTCTTTCTGCTTGCATTCAATTGTGGCATCATATATTGCCATCCAATCAATGCCCACGATCACATCCACACCTAAGACTTGCAGCTCAATAAGATCAATGCCGAATAATCTCCTGCCAATCTCGATATCACATTCCTTGTAATATCGATCAGTAATCAATTCTTCACCTGACGGCGTTGCCACCGACAAAACCCTGCCTAGAAACAACTTAGGCTCCACACCAGGCGTTGCCATCGACAAAACCCTACATGGAAACAACTTAGGCTCCACACCTAAGACCTTTGCGAAATTGGGCGACACAAAAGTATGCGAAGAACCAGTATCAAATAAAACTTTTGCTTTAATTCCATTAATCAAAACAAATCCTATTACATGAAGAATGATACTCAAATCTCCAATTTATTCTCAAACAAAGTTTTACTTAATACATTGAATAAAACAAAATTCAAAATTCTTGCATACCCTGAATCACATCTTCTGAGTTGCCCGCATCCTCCTCAGTCAATATGAACACTCGCCCTTGCCTCTGAAATTTGCCTCCGCTTGGACCACCCTTCTTTAACTGTGGACAGTAAGGCTTAGAATACCCCGCTTGCCCACACTGAAAACAAGTCTACTTTGCTAACTGGGGACACGATGACCTGTAGTGACCCGCCTCCTTGCAGTAGTAACAAGTCACCTCCTGAGATGCAAGTGCCCTCTGTTCTGTTCTGGCTTACTGAACTTGCTTTGCTTCACTGGAAACTTCTTCCCACCCTAACTAGTTGCTGGCCTCTTATTCCTGTTCTAGGTCTCTTGCTTCTTCTGGAACTAGTCCATATCCTCTTCTGTCATAGCTACTCTCTTGACCAGCTTATCAAACCTCCTTATGCACAAAGGAATCATCCTCGACCTCAAATTCGGCCTCAAGCCCTGCTCAAATTTCTTGGCCTTCTTCACCTCATCAACAATTTGCTCCGGTGCATACCTTGACAGCTGAGCAAATTTAGTCTCATATTCACGCACTGTCATGTTGCCCTACTACAGATTGAAGAATTTTGTTGCTTTCTTCTCTGAATATCCAGAGGGAAGAAACGATCCCTGAACTCATCCATAAAAGCTTCCCAAGTCACTTGCTGACCTCCAAAGGCCCTCTTCACTAACTGCCACCAGACGCCAGCATCATTCTCTAATTGCATAGCAGCCAATTTCACCTTATTGACTTCTGGGGTCTCCAAGACTTCGAAGACCATCTCCATCTGTCTAATCCAATCATCAGCCTCGTTCGGATCAGACTGCCCCTCGAACACTGGCAGCTTCATCTGCTTGAAGGACTCAACCTGCTTGATAGGATCAGCATTAACAAACACTGGTCCTAGCCCCGTGATTCTGATTCTGATTCTGCGCCATATTAGCGGCCATGAATGCATTCAAGGTTTGATACACCCTGACAATCTCAGTCTCAAGATCAAGTCCAGCTCCATAGGAACTACCAGCCCCATCACCATTAGCACCATTGCTGGTCCTGGATCCTGCCATTTTTTTGAATACTGCAAAATGAGGGTAGAGTTAGAGCATCAGAACACAATTCATATTCACATCAATGTCCCATGGCAAAACCCCAAACAAAACATCATGCTTTAGCTCTATATGATACTCACACTCTAATGTCCACACCTAGGGTACTCACGCTCTAGTGTCCACACCTAGGTTTATTTTTATACCATGTTTATTATTATTATTGAAGCGTGCGTTGATACCAATCTCTGTAGCGCCCCGAATTTCTAATATGGTATCTTAGAAATACGTGGCACAATTCTCAGCATCAACTTCAATTATAATATTAAACACAGTCCAGATATCATTAAAAAAATTTCAACTTTCATTACATTAAACTTTACATAGCACAGCGGAATACAAACACCTTGAATTACAAATTTCTTTCCGTACAAAAATTTCTTTTACAATTTACAGAAGCCATCACTTCACTTAAACTCAAGCATCCAAAATCCAAGCTATAAGTAATCACCTTGTAAAACATGAGGCTAGAGATAACCCTAACCCCCAAAACTATAGGGGTTAGCCATAACGATGTGAGTGACATAAAAACAAAGCAACATAAAGAAAACATGGAATCATAAAAACATGTAATAAGGACGAGAATAAATGAATTAAGAAAAACAGAGTAAATATGAAAACATCAAGTGAAACAAGACTAAGTGTCAAGTGTAGAAAACGGGAAACATATGCATAAACCTAATTAAGAAAACACAATACTATATGCTAACTCTCTAATGCGTACTTGTCGGATTCTATGAATCCCACTCTACCTAGGTCCGGTGTAAGACCTTAACGTCTCCACTTTATAGGGTTTAATTTCCCGCCATGCAACTAATCCTATCACGATGACTACTACGAGATATAGATAAACTGTGAGTATTAGCCCATGCTCCGATAATTTCGGAGGTCAAACTCTATCCACAGATAATTTCGGAGACTATTTCACTCACACCTGGGAATCTTCGAGAATATCCCTACACCGCAAGCTATGGCACATCATCACACGAATACCACATGAGCGTCGCCTCTACCCCGATAATTCTGGAGATCAATCCCACACCACAGGTAATTTCCGGAGACTATTTCACTCACACCTGGATAATTTCGGGGATTATCTCACACCGCAAGCCATACTGAGGTCCATAACCCATGTTCCCGTTCATCATATCACCACTTGTGCCTGTCCTTATCATGTTAAGTTATTTACTTAATTACTTTACGAATCTCCTAGAGTTGGTGTACCCTACCGGACTTAACTCAACAAACTGATCAGCAATATACCTCAACAGGCCTAAATACAATTATCTCAAATGCCGGTATACTAGGGTCACACACCCTCTACAGACCCAACCCAACTATCCAAACCAATCTTCCATCATAATTTGCTCAATTAAAACAACTTGAAAACATATGTTCAGTAGAAGATAAGGTATATGATAGTCAGTTATAGATTAAAACATTTAGAGAATAAATCATTTAAAAGAACATTCAAATATATCAAGATACATCAGTATCAGTCGACTATAGACAAGCGTCGGTCGACTGTCCAGAGAGAAAACATCAATAACTTTGAGAAAATAATTCTAAGTATTAGAAGTCGAAAAGTCATCGGTCGACTGTCCCGAGCGAAAGATCCAGAACTTCAATTAAAATAATTCTAAGTAATATCAGTTGACTGTAAAAAGTCATCAGTCGACCTGTCCAGAACGAAATTTCAAGAAAACTAGAGAACACAGCAGCCAGGTCGTGACGGTCGACTGTAAAATTACACTAGGTCGACTGTCGACCTGCAGACTGCAGATTTTTGGTTGTGCATATTTCAACTGATACGGAGTTTTACTTTATGAAAACGATTTCTACAAAAAGCAAATTTCTTATATGATCAAATACAACTTATAGGATATATAATAGTCAATAAAACCAAATCAAAACTACTTGAATTTATAAAAATTCAATTTGTTGATTTCTTTCGATTAAAACATGAATTGTGCATATAATCAAAATAGAGTTTCCTAAGAATCAATTATTCATTGAAATAGCTTCGTACTCAGTTTCAAACCATATCAATACCAAAATAAGTCGAGATATAGTCAAATTCCTCGAAAACACATAAAAACTCAATTTCCTTCAAAACTCACAACATAAGATATTCATGAAAAACATTGTGCATATTTATGCACCAAAGAACTTCATAATCCATCAATTAAAATAAAACATATATTCAGATTAAATCTCAGAGTTCAAGAAATCCAAACTCCAACAAACCTTTCACCAAATTCTCAAAATCCCCAATTTTGGATATATTTCATCAAACTCAACTCGATTCCAAATTTCGATTCTCAAGACAAGTTCTCTTGATTCATAAATCCTTTCTCCAAATTTCTCAAACTAAATCACCATTATAACTCATAAACATAATCAATTATAACATTACCATATCAAATTTCATTCAACCAATACTCAAAAGTGATAAAAAAATCTCATCTTTATTAAATTTATGCATGAAATTTACCATATTCAATCAATTCAACATTAATCCAAAAGAAATAGCCTACCCATGATTACTAATAGGTCATTCATCAATCTCGAATTACCTACATACAATTCTACTCATAAATAACTAGGGTTTCACAAGATTCAATTTTTATCATCAATCCAACATACATATTCACACCCAAATCCCTAGCATGCTTTCTAGGAGATGAAACACCACATACAACATTCAAAGAACAAACAAAACAATTATATCACTCACCTTGGTTGAAGAGATCGAACGAAGAGGAATATAAATTAAGAAAAGCCCTTCCTTCGCAAGAAATCTAAAGTCTTCTCCTTAGAACTCCAAAATAATAAGAAATCAGAAATCCCTATGTATTGTGCAGCAAAAGACTGGCTACACAAAACTCTATATAGTCGGGATTTAAGTTTCTAGGGTTTTAGAAAACATTTGCAAAATACTCCTTTTAAAGTATACCTTTACATAAATAGATCTCTTTATTAGAAAACTAGTTAAAATCAATTTAATCAAGTTCAAAAATTAGAAAGATCCCCTCCAGCACAAGCCGGCTCTGTAGGAAAACCCAGAAAAATAGTTTTGCACTTTCACCCCCTTAAAATAGCAATTTTGCGAAAAGATCCTCTTTTATCAAAACTTGTAAAATAAATCAAATGTGTTGAAACAAAAGGTAAACTCTTTATAACTGAATTGACTAGGCATTATACGCAGCCTAAAAATCTGAAAATCTGAAGTTTTCACCCCATTTGGCAATTTTGCACAAAAGTCATTCTTTTTGAAATATTTACAAATAAGTCCAATAATTATCAAAAAAAATCTTTAAAAATCACAAATAATCTCAAATAATAAATAATAAGTTTTCCCAAAATAATTTTGGCTTTAAACTTTCCAGGACAACATTTGCACGTGTAAAAAGATAAATTTCTAAATGAACATTTATTAATTCACCAAAAATCATTTTAATTCATTTTTAAATCTCAAAAATAGTATTTAAAAATATGGAATACTACATTCCTGTTCCTACAAAGTTGGTAGAGGTTGTGCTGACCTTACTTAATCCCCCTCTTACCCTTCATCACCTTGCGATAACTTTCCCAAACTGAACGAACTCCACCTAGATCTACGTATCTGCAGTCCCAAGCTTCTAGAGTTCTCATGGAAACAAGGCTCTACTTCATCAAAGGAATATACATGCCCTCCTCTAGTGTGTATCCCCTTCTGTCTGTTATCTTCAACTCATTTGTTTTCTCACCTCTTACTTCACAAATCTTATCAACCTTCATTTCCACACAACGATATGATGCAAATTTGCAAGTAGAAACCATCTCCCTCTCGGAGCAAACTTGAGAAGAACTAACCGAATCAAAAGAACAACCGGAAATCACATCTAAAGAACTTGAAATAAAAAGCTCTGTTTAAGTCATCACCTGATTCAGCGGCACTTGATTTGGCACCCCTCTGACTCAACTGCATGCAACAGTCTCTCATGTAATGCTCAATCCCTTTGAACTGATGGCCACGGACCTTACCCCTACACACTTTTCTTCCAATCAGAGTACAATCCACCTCCAAGCAACTCACAGAAGTTGACGCCGATTTCTAACTCTCTTCCTAAGTGCATCCTCCTCCAACCCCTTGATCATACCTGCTATGAAAAATTTCTCCTTGGTAGATTTCTCATCTAGCACAGTTATCATATTGGATGGATTTGGTGGTGAATATATTGAGTTGGAAACCCTTAGATCAACACCCTCAGTTCAGATATCTCTATATTAAACTCCACTTCATGATCTAGAAGAGCGATACTTTCCTTCATTGAGAAACCCCACAACTTTCTTTGCTGGTACATCCGACCTTGTGATGAGATCCCAAGTGGTCAGTTCTGACTCTTGCCTAAAGACTCGCCATGCTTTTCCTACACCTGACTTCGTTCATCGATGACAACCAGATTAAACCCAAGGCTTCTGAACATATCTTCTTCCAGTTCTCCTGCTTTGTGCCGATTGGTCTCCTTTTATCTCCTTCTAGGACTAGATCCAAGTCCTATTGAACCGATGCTTCATGCACGTCCACCTTCAAGAGATCAAAGTTGATCTTGCCTTTGAATCGCTTGATCTTCGTGATCTGATCTACCATCATCTCCAAGGAACTCGAACAAACCCTTGAACCAGAAGCTCTGATACCAATTGTTACGGATTTCTACCGACCCCCCTCCCCCCCTTAGGATCTTGTTGAGTTATTCGATGCAATCAACACAAACCACCAAGCACATATGAGATCATACCAAATACACCAAAACACACACAAATTTGTCCCGGTTGGGGCTTTTACCTTAATTCGGGGGAGAAGAAACCCAAGATGTTATTCAACTAGAGAAGATACAAGAATATTACAATTCTCACCACGACCCTCTCTCAAGCCTCACCAGCAAGTACTAGTTGTTTACAATTAGAGAATCACTCAATCTCTCCTTTAATGAAGTACTCTCTCTCTCTTGGCTCTCAATGGAGGCTAATAATAACAATATATAGAGATCTAGAGAAAACCTAGTTTGATATCTTGATACAATAACCATTGGATATTCCTGAAGAGATAACCCTATGATAAGAGCCGTCAGATCTAACTTGAAGAGCAAGTTGGGATTTTCACAAATTACCTAGATTCAATCCCGAAACCCATCAGCGCCGCTGTCGGTCGACGTACTCCCAAGGTACTGTTGACTGCAACCTTCTAAAGTCCGACCTGAGAGCAAACCGGTCGACCGCGCAGTCGACTGTTGTCCCACTGCAGTAGGGTAGTCAACCGACCCCAAGGTATAGTCAACTGCAACCCCCTCTGTTGCCTTCTGCTAACTGTTTCTTGCCTCCACTCCATTTTCAGTCGTCTCCATTCCTCCATTGTCTCATCGTCTTCTTATCCAACATAGTAGTATGCAAGACATAAACCCAACAGACTCAACCCAAACCCAACCAAAGAATTTTTTTACACTCTACAACCCAAACCAACCCAAAACCACAAGACTTATGACCTGACCAAACCAAACCATGAGAAGTCGGTTTGGGTTGGGTTGGTTTCTTGGTTTGAGACAAAGTTATGTAAAAATTCTAAAAATAAGAATATTACAAAAATTTAAATAGTAAACACAAATATGGATAAGTTTATACTTCTAAAAGAAATAAGAAAACATATGATAATGAAAATCTCAACTACAATAACATTGAAACATATTCAAGAGCAAACTAATATATTTATTTGAGATGTGTAATATTCTTAGAAACATCTATATTTTTAATATGATGAAAGAGAGAGAGATGCCATACATATCATATACTATATAATATATTTATATCTTAAAAAAATAGTAAATAGCTGCGTTGGGTTGGGTTAGATTGGTTTACTATTTTTGCTAACCCAAACCCAACCCAACCCAATATTTACTAAAAAATTCCAACCAAACTCAACCCATATAAAAATTTAAACCAAACAAATCCATCGGTTTGGTTTGGGTTGATCGGGTTGGTCCCCAAACTCAACCCATATAAAAATTTAAACCAAACAAATCCATCGGTTTGGTTTGGGTTGATCGGGTTTGTTTGGGTTTTAAATAGCCCTAATAAAAAGCACACATTCAATCCCTCCAAAATGGAGAAGTACGCTAACCACTACAACAACTACAATATAAGAGACTCAAAGCACACACATTACCTGTTTATGATTAACAGCCCAAACTATAAAGAATAGCTGCAACAACCTCATTCCCCAACAGAACACCTGCACTCGCTCCAAGCGTCAACCCCAAGCTAATACAATTACACTGAAAATGCTCGTGATGAATCAAAATCAACCCCAGATACATCAAAACCACCGCCAACAACCACGTCACTAGTTAAAAACAAATAGATAAACAAAAAAACAAACCCCACACAAACAAACCAGCTAGCAAAATCATCAAAGGAAAGAGGAAAAGATCTACACAATCTCATATTGTGGATGAAAAAAAGTGTACCAAGACTTTGACAACTGTAAAACTTTTCAGGGAAAAAAAATCACTCCCTCATTGGGAGACTTCGTCGATGCTGAAGTTCGCTATTGCTGAGATTAGGGGATTTCGCCTAAGGTTAGGATTCGCAATTTGGGAAGACTGGGGTTTCGATTTGAGAGAGTGAGAGAGAGGAGGCTTCGTCGATGACAAAGTTTTCCATTGCTGAGATTTGGGGATTTTGCTTAGGGTTAGGGTTCGCGATTTGGGAAGACTGAGGTTTCGATTTGAGGCTCAAGTAGGGTTTTTGATTTGGGGAATTGATGCAATCCAGGGTTCATCACATCAGCAACTAATGGCGTAGGATACGAAGGGAGTATGGAAGGAGCTGTAGTTGAACTATAGAAGCTGAAGTGGAGCTGTAGTTGGTATCTAAGATTCAGATATATTAGTATGAATGTAATAGTTGTAAGTAAAGGGGTTTTGATGTAAAAATGTAAGATGAAGGGGTATGGGCGTAGGTTGGCCCTTGGGTATAAGTAGGACATATCATTGTCGTTAGATCAAGTGGGACCCACTCTGTAACTGCTTGAAATGGCCTGTCCATGTACATAATGTCCGCGTGTTTTGTTTGTATAAATAAAGGCAGATTAGTAGTGATCTGCCATGGTCTCTTTTTAGCTCAATCCTCTTCTTCATCTTCTTTATTGTTGTTCTTCTAACCTTCCAACTTCCATTTACCTGATCTAATATCTTCTCTTACTCAAATCCATGGCCAAGAACAAGGGCAGATGTGTAACAATGGTATCAGAGCCCACCGATCTCACTGTGAATTTAGAAGACGAAAGCGAGATTCCTCAAGATTCAGTCAATAAGGGGATTCTTAGCTTAGCACCAACCCTGGAATGGTGACGGGGCCATCAGTTCTTGAACGAAAGAATAGTGGTGGTGGAGAACCAGATGAAGGAAATCGCAACACGAGTTTCTCAGATTCCTTTGATCTTGACGCAGTTGCAGTTGCTAACACAGCGAACAGGGGAGTCTTGATCAAGTCAAGAACCATAAGAAGTAATTCCACCATCGAAATCTAATGGAAAGCAGAATCATACTACTGAGTTTGATGGAGGTGGTAGTTTGTTGTGCAATGCTACGAATATAGAGGTTCTTGATGGGGGTAACTCAAGTTGGGCGACTTTTTTTTCAAAACCCCCAAAATTGGATGTACATCCATTCTCTGGTACTCGAGATGTGCTTAATTAGATCTTCCAAGTTGAGCATTATTTTGAGATGTATAGGATCCAAGGGGAGGAGAAAGTGAGAGTCGCATTTTTCTTCCTAAAACATGATGCTATTCAGTGGTGTCGATGGTTCCTTAAAACTAATGAGGGAGTAGTGACTTGGAAAGAGTTCAAAGAAGGCATTTGTAATAGGTTTGCGCATGGAATTTATGAAGATGCAGCAAAGTCCTTATGCCGATTAGATCAAACTTCCACAATGATTGATTACCAAGTGAAATTTGAGAAGCTTCAATGCTTGATTGAAGGGGTCAGTGAACCTTTTCTAGTACAGCAATTTGTGAGTGGCCTCAAGGAAGAACTACAACATGATGTGGCTATGGCTGAACCCCAAACACTCAGTGAAGCCTTTAGAGTTGTTTTGAGATTTGAGAAGAAATTCAACTCACTTAGGCAATTCTATAGAACAGCCTATAGAAGAAATTTTAGAGGAGCTGTGTCTGGCTATAACTCTTCTCCCTTCCACTCTCAATCAAATGCCCAAACACAATCAAATAATCAGCCTGTGAGATTTTCAAGTAATGCAAATCCTGGTAATCCAGATAAACCTATTCTAAAGATGCTCACTCCTAATGAGGTATGGGATAGAAGAAAGAAAGGGTTGTGTTTTCACTGTGATAAAAAGTATTTGCCTGGGCATTTGTGCAAGACAAAGACATATATGTGTATAGAAGGTGATGAGATATATTCACCGTATAGGATGAAGAGGAGTTAAATCAGTTAATAATGGAGGATGAGAATATAGATTTGAGTAGTAAGCATGCTGATGATCACCATCTTCACACAACAGCATTTGGAACAGGGGTCAACACTGAATGTCTAATTCTTAAGGCTCAATTAAGGGTGTGGATGTTCATATTTTAGTAGATAGTGGCGCTACTCACAATTATATTTATCCGTTTATATTAGAAAGAACTGGGTTGCAACTCACCATTAAGCAAGCTTTTATGTGAGAGTTGCGGGTGGTAAGGAGGTAGAAGGTAGTGGGTTATGTTCAAATGTGGAAATCAATTGCCAGGGTTGTGATTTTATTGATGATTTCTTGGTCTTCCCTATTGGAGGTCATGATGTGGTACTCGGAGCTAAATGGATTAAGAAAGTAATTGAGGTCACAGTAAACCTAATTGACAAACAACTGAAGTTCCACCATAAGGGGACTAACTGGGTATTACAAGGTCTACATCCAAGCTCCAATCAGTTGTTAACAGACAAGGAGGCCAACAAAATTGCTCTCCAGACGCATAGGGGGTTTGTTTTGTATCTAATGTTAGCTAAGGAGGAGCAAAACACTTCAATTCCCAAAGATACTGACCTGCATAACCTGTTGAATGAGTTTCAAGGCATATTTGAAGAGCCAAAGAATTTACCTCCTGCAAGAACCTATGATCACCAAATACCTCTAGAGAAGAACTCCAAACCAGTTTGCATCAGGCCATATAGGCATTCATTTGAGCAAAAGAACGCAATTGAAGAAATCATTGAAGATATGTTGAAACAAGGCATTATTGGACCAAGTAATAGCAGCTATAGTTCTCCAGTAGTATTGGTGAAGAAGTAGGATGGGTCTTGGAGGTTTTGCGTGGACTATAGATCACTCAACCAACAGACCATCAAAGATAAGTATCCAATTCCCATTATTGATGATCTGCTAGATGAGTTGCATGGGTCTAAATTTTTTACCAAACTAGATTTAAGATCTGGTTACCATCAAGTGAGAATGCACACTAATGATATATCGAAGACTGCATTTAGAACTCACAGTGGTCACTATGAATTTTTAGTAATGCCTTTTGGGTTGAGTAATGCTCCATCTACTTTTCAATCTCTCATGAATGATATTTTTAGATCGCACTTAAGGAAATTTATTCTTTTCTTTTTCAATGACATTCTCATCTTTAGCAGCTCTTGGTAAGAACATATAGCTCACCTGCAGGAAACCTTTCTAATTCTGCAAAAGAATCAGTTGTTTGTGAAGAAGACTAAGTGCACATTTGGGCAGAAAGAAGTAGAGTACTTGGGTCATGTTGTATCTGACTCCGGCATCGTCAGTTGATGAAAAGAAGGTGTCTACGGTTAAATAATAGGCCAATTCCACAATCTGTCAAAGCATTGAGAGGCTTTCTTGGTCTCACAGGTTATTATAGAAAGTTTATTAGAAATTATGGTTCAATTGCAGCTCATTTAACTGAATTGACGAAGAAGGAGGATTTAGTTGGAATGAGAGAGCTGCAAAAGCTTTTGATCTATTGAAAGAAGCTCTCATTACAGCTCTAGTTCTTCGATTAGCCAGATTTTAATGGGACTTTTATTGTGGAATGTGATGCTTGTAAAGAAGGAATAGGAGCTGTGTTTTTGCAAAACAAACACCTAATAGCATATATTAGCCAAGCAATCAAGGGGAAGTGTCTGCATTGGTCAGCTTATGAGAAAGAAATGCTCGCGATACTATTGGCAGTGAAAAAGTGGAAACAATATCTCTTTGGCAGAAAATTCATCATTCGTACAGACCATCAACCACTCAAGTACTTGCTAGATCAGAGATTATCTACAGAAGAACAACACTCCTGGTTAGTCAAGCTCTATGTGTTCAATTTTGAAGTAGAGTATAAAAGAGGAAGTGACAATGTGCCAGCTGATCGCTTGTCAAGGAGAGAATTGGATTGTTTTTTTGTGCAACTAAGTTCATTGCATCCAGATTGGTGGAAAGATGTCATAAAGATGAATGAAGATGACCCTTACTTCAAAGATTTGGCAGACCAAGCTCTGCACTCAGCTAATACCAAATTTTTGGTGGTTCATGGAGTATGGTATAAAGGATCCAAAGTGGTGATTAGTCCATCATCAGGTCTTAGAAGGTTGATCATTTTTGAACATCATGATACACCCATAGGAGGCCATTCTGGGTATGACAAGACCCTGCAGAGAATTCGTAGATCATTCTGGTGGAGGGGAATGAAACTAGATGTTCGAAACTATGTGAAAGAATGCACAACATGTCAAACTAGTAAGTATGTGTGTCAATCACCTTCGGGGTGATAAAATATGGGATCAAGAAAGTATGGACTTCATCGAAGGCCTTCCCCTCAGCTGCAAGTACTCAGTGATTCTGGTAGTTGTCGATAGATAGAGCAAATATGCCCACTTTTTTCCCATTAGACACCCTTATACTGCATCATCCATTATCCAGGTGCTTACTAATGGCATTTTCAAACTATATGGAATGCCCATTTCTATAGTGTGTGATAGAGGAGCAGTATTCACAAGTTCACTCATGAAAGAATCCCTTCGACTACAGGGCACTATGTTGAACTTCTCAACTGCCTATCATTCACAAACGGACGGCCAAACTGAAGTGGTTAATAGGAGCTTAGAAACTTATTTGAGATGTTTTTGCCACTATAAATCTAGTGATTGGAGCAAGTGGTTATCTTGGGCAGAATACTGGTATAATACATACTACCATAGTGCAATTAAATCCACCCTCTATATGAAGTGGTTTATGGTAGACTACCCCCCACACTAATTTCATACTGCAAAGAACCCACATGTGGAAGAAAAATTGTTGGCGAGGGATGTCAGTCTTCAATTGCTTAAAGACAATCTTAAAAAAGCACAAGAAAGGATGAGAAAGCAATCAGATGGTCATAGGATGGATAAAGAGTTCCAAGTTGGAGAGTTGGTCAATGTCAAATTGCAACAATATCGTCAGGTATCAGTTGCAACTAGAGCTGTGCGTAAGTTGTCTCCATTGTATTATGAATCCTATGCTATACTGGAGCGAATTGGAGCTGTGGCTTACAAGATAGATCTGCCTTTGGATTCTAAAATCCATCCCGTATTCTGCATTTGCCAACTCAAAAAGCACCTAGGTCCTACTGTTGATGTACAACACAAGATTCCATTACAAGTTTCTAAAGCCCTGTGTGAACGAGAAGAGATTTTAGACTGCAGATCAGGCATTAAAGGAGAGAAGTTAGTGTCGGAGGTCTTAATCAAATGGCAGCATCAGGATATTACTAGCGCAACTTGGGAACCCTATTGGGAATTGGTTCAGAAATTTCCTCTCTTCGACCTTGAGGCTAGGCCTCAAAATAGGGGGGAGGAGTTGATGCAATCCAAGGTTCATCACATCAGCAACTAATGGCATAGGATACGGAGGGAGTATGGCAGGAGCAGTAGTTGAACTGTAGAAGCTGAAGTGGAGCTGTAGTTGGTATCTGAGATTCAGATATATCAGTATGAATGTAGGTATAGGCATAGGTTAGCCGTTGGATATAAGTAGGACATATCATTGTCGTTAGATCAAGTGGGACCCACTCTGTAACTGCCTGAAATGGCCTGTCCATGTACATAATGTGCGCGTGTTTTGTTTGTATAAATAAAGGCAGATCAGTAGTGATCTGCCATGGTCTCTTTTTAGCTGAATCCTCTTCTTCATCTTCTTGATTGTTCTTCCTCTAACCTTCCAACTTCCATTTACCCTGATTTAATCTCTTCTCTTACTCAAATCCATGGCCAAGAACAAGGGCAGAGGTGTATCAGGGATTTTAATTTTTGTTTTGGTTTTTGGTTCGTAGTTTGGTAGCACCAACGATCAACACCCCACTGAAGATAAAGGGATGAGGAGAGTAGCCAAGCGAGAAAGGGATGAGGAAAGCGGCTGCCAAGTGGAGTTTAGAGGTGAGCGGCGCCAGTAAGCTATATAGAGGCGCAGACATCATATTAATGCTCAACTAAACCATAGAGGTTTGTCGAGTAGAGGAGTACGTGTTCACTGGGATAGAGCCCGGTGGAGAGGCTACGATGCTGCTTGTCGGAGCTGGAAAGAGATGATTTCCAAGCCACGAATAGCAATAGATGGTCGTATGTGGAGGCTGTAAGGAGGGGAAGCTCTGGTAAAGGTCGAGAACTGCACCGAGGAGACCCAACAGTGAAGGAGTACATGAAGAATGTGGATGAGAAAGGAGAATGGGTCATTGACAAGTCCAAGAGAATGAAGGAGGAGGAGAAGAAAATTTCCTCGTCATCATCAGCAGCGGGCAAAGCTAGTTTGATGTCACATATGTGAGGCGAGGGGCCATACGATCCACGAATGCATCAATGAATGGTTCTGCTACGTATGTAAGAGGTTCGGTCATATATCGACGGCATGCCCCAATAAAAAAACGAAAACAAGCTCCCTATCTACCCTAGTGGGGGCTATAGGGAGCTTTGAATATAGAATATATATGAATACTCTTACAACTTCTGATGAAATAACCTCTGAAGAAGTTACTAACTCCAGCATTCAAGATAGCATGGGAGAACAATTCGTCGTTACCGACGAAGATCTCGAAAAATTGAAAGAGGCAATTCCACATTCAGATAAAAGGGAAATATACAAAAACCCTTCTTTCAAATCTAGATTTTTAAATCAACATTGCTATGTTTTCGAAAGAATGCAAGGCAATATAGAACTAAAGGGAGATGAAGACTTTTCTTCTGTAAAACTCCTTGACGTTCAGAAAATAGAAAAATTAAAGAAAAAGTATCCTAAAATGAAGTACCTTCATATAGGATTAATCCAAATTAAAATAACAGGACTATTTCGTTCTGGAATAGATACTCCTATAATGCTAGTTTGCATGGATGAAAGAATCATCAATAATCCTTTAAATAGTATTATTGGCGGTGCTAAATCCAATCTAGCACATAGATTATTTGGAGTAAATATACATCCAGATTTTTGCATAAGCCTAGTAGACAAAAATATAAATAAGGCTTGTACACTTTCAATAAATCTTCAAGGTATAGAACTTTTACCCGATTCAAAAGTTCTAGGAATACAATGGGAACATTGTATGGCTTTAAATGATACATCTACATTTAAATCCATTACACCTACTAATTTTGTAAAACTCTTCGAAGTTGGAATTGGCAAAACAATTCAACCTCGTCTAGTTGATATTCGGCATCTAAAACTGGATCAAGACATGAAAGTCTTTATCAAATCTTTGAAACCAAAGAATCCAGTCCCGATTGAATATTTTACTGCCTCAGGAAATACAATATCAACAACAAGGATGACTCACGATGAAGGATCATCATCTAACCCATCCCTACAAAGACCATTTTCAACACTCTCCAATCTATCAAACATATCTGATTCATTTGATAATATACCATCAAGAGCAAGTGTTCAACATGGACGACCAGTACCTCTTGAGGGTAATACCAGAAAACTTATTCAACAACGCGAAACTCAACACGAGAATGAGCCTGATCAACAACAGACTCTAAAAATCCCTTTTTCCCAATTACATAATAATGATTCGCTCTATTGATTTGAGAAAACAAGCTCAATTACATATCTATATTCCCATTACAATATGTATCCCTGAATTTCAAGAATTCACACTCCATGCTTTAATCGATACGGGAGCAGAAGCTAGTCTTCTCCAAGAAGTATTCATCCCTCCCCAGTATCGAACACCATTAACAAAACATGGTATGTTAAACGATTTTATGGGTAAACAATGTCCTATTACCCATAAAGTAGTTGGACTTCAAGTCCAGATTCCTGACATTCATAACACTATGGAAACATATTCTTTCGATTTTGGTCTATTACCAAACGTCTTAGAAACTGATTGTTTAATTGGTATGGATAATCTTCGATTCTTCGCACCTTTTAACAAACAGTATCTTGAACTTAACAACCGTTTTATACCTCGGGTTCCTCTTACGGCACCTTTAGCTTCTCATTTTCAACATGCAGCACAGCGTGGTGATAGTGATAATCCCGTTACATTAATTCACCACCAAAAACAAATTCATTCCAAACCAGGACCAGGACAGGTCAATACCTATCCTCTGAATCCTGCAAATAAATTCGAAACTCTCATTCACAATATGTTAGAACCACTATATTCTAACAATCCATTAAAATGGTTTGAGAAAAGCCCTAGATATTGTCATCTAGAATTATTAGAAGAATACCACGATACCAAAATACGAGTAAATAGTATCATGGTTTCTCCTATAGAAAAAATAGAATTTGCAAAACAAATTCAAGAATTAGTAGATCTCCATCTAATACAAAAAAGCTCTAGTCCCCATTCCTCTCCAGCTTTCCTTGTACGCAATCATGCAGAAATAAAACGAGGAAAAGCAAGAATGGTAATTAATTATAGAAAATTAAATAGTTGTACAAAATTTGATGGCTACTTTATCCCAGCTCCTGAACAATTAATTAAGAAGATACAAGGAGCAAAATTTTATAGCAAGTTCGATGCGAAGTCTGGTTTTTGGCAAATAAAACTCCAAAACAAATTTTCGATAGAACTCACAGCATTTAGCTGTCCACAAGGACACTACGAATGGTTAGTAATGCCCTTTGGATTAAAAAATGCTCCTCAAATATTCCAAAAATGGATGAATTCACTTTTTGGACATCTACCATTTGTAGTTGTTTACATAGATGATATTCTACTCTTCTCCTCCTTAGCAGAAGAACATAAACAACATCTTTTACAAGTAGCCCAACTGCTACTTAAACATGGAGTTATCCTAAGTCCTAAAAAGATCGAACTCTTTAAAACAGAGATCGAATTTCTAGGAAAATATATTAAACAAGGTACTATAGAACTTCAACAGCATATTTATGCAAAAATAAAGGACTTTCCTGAAACCTTTTCTACTTTAAAGGAACTTCAAAGTTTTTGGGATTATTGAACTACGGACGAAAATTTATTCCAAATCTCTCCTCCAAAGTTCAAAATCTACAACAAAAACTTAATGAAGAACAAGCTAAATACAAAGCATCAACTGGAGAACAACCTAGACGATGGAATACTGATAAAATCTCCATCATCCTATCAGAAAAAGAAATAAAAGAAATCTTAGAAATTAAACATTCGGTTCAAGACCAAAAGATCCTTTATTTTCCAACCGATCAAGAGGTCATTACATTACAAACAGATGCTTCTGATCATTTTTGGGCCGGAGTACTTATTGCTAAACATAAAGAGATTATAGCATATACATCAGGAAAATTTGACAAAACTCAGGTCAAATATTCCACATATGATAAAGAGTTACTAGCTATAAAATTAGCTTTAAAAAGTCTGAAAATATATTTGTTATCTCGAAATTTTTGGATAGAAACAGATAACAAATCAGTTGCACAATTTCTAAAGAGAAAGACATACAATAATCCTGAAGAAAATCTCAGGAGAATTAGAATAGCTATCTATTTAGAAATATTCTCTTATGAAGTTAAATATATTCCAGGTTATACTAACCATGTCGCTGATATTCTTACCAGGCCATGAGCAACGACGACTTCAATGAAAAGTTCAATCAGCTATTAGAACAGATGAAGCGACCAGAAGGATGGCAACAAGCTGGGTCTAAAAAGACTCAGAAGGTCTCCACAGAGACCGGTACCTCATCTACTCCCACTGGAGTAGATTCAGCCCGAAAGGGTAAACAAGTCCTACAGACCGAACCTGCTCCACAGAGCAAAGTCTCCACAGAGATAGTTACTGCTTCCACTGAAGCAAGAAAAACCTTTGTTCCATATAACAAAGGAAAAATGGTTCTAACAGAACCAAAGAGGACTTTCGCCGCATCAATGGTGAAAGACTGGTATAACATGGAGATGAAGGCCGATGACCCCAATCTCTATGAAAAATTCAACGGATGTTTTAGAGCCGTTCAATCTGCCAATTTTAGGACGGTAAATTTCTGGCTCACTAAACTAGAAAGTGATTTTCTGGCAATCTTACGAGAACTTCGCCAGCAGCAGACGCGTCACTCTGAGACCCACAGTCTCCTCCTGAAAATAACATAGTTCTCTTCAACCTCCAGATCTGAGGCTCTGAATAAAAAAGAAGCAGCCTTTTTTTCCGGCAATACTCCCGAACAACGGAGTCTGCACCAGATTTTTTCCCAGATGGACACAACCGATCTGGTTAATCTAAGGATTCAGAATTTCCTTGATCTATTAAAATCTCTCAACATCAAAACAGAAAAAACGAAAGAACTTGAGGCTGAAATCATGGTACAGAATATGATCTCCATGTACCAGCAAAATTTGCTCGATGACTCTAGTCTACTTAATTTCTTCAAGAAATTAGAAGACACAGACATCGTCTCTTTCTTCGCAGATGAAGAAATCATAAAGAATGCAAACGACCGACCACGTCTTGTTGTGTTCTTTGGAGATATACAAAAATACCAAAAGCACATACTCAAAGGAATTGTGCATGAACTTTATGTGAATACAAACAATCCGGAAGAATATGCTAACGCAATACCAGAAGTTTGCAAGATCAAACTTCTTGACCATGCAAATAGATTTCAGAACATCTTTATGTTCCGTATCTGGTCTTTATGGGAAGAACGGCAATATGTTAAGTTATTTCCATCAGTCCAATTATGGGAATTGGAAAGAGTTACTGAAGAACCCCGTCATCAATTCACAAAGTTCAATAAAAAGGAATTTTCAGAGGAAAATGAGCGACTCCTCGCAGCTCAAGAATTTTTTGAGCGGACGTCAGAAATTGCAGCCATCGGGGCCCATTCTATTCATGAAGGAAAGACAGTTTTACTCGTAGACACCCTCTCCCCCTACGAGTCCTCCTCTCTTAGAACTCAGAAGGCACAGTCCTTCCTAACCTCCCTCAAACTCGGCCGACTCGATGAAACAGCTCAGGAAGAATATCTAGAGCATCTAGAAGACATACAAAGGGCTATCGACGGATCTAATTCAGTCGATTCAGATATGATGGGTGACCTGGCCACAAACGAATAAAGAAGCATGGTGGACCCCATAGTTACCTAACGCACTCAACAAAGATAAGATTCCTTCTTATCTTCTGACTCACCCGGATGAAGACAGGTTACCTACCGAAAGCGACAGGTGACCTACTGCCAGCTCCCTCCACTCAGAAAAGAAGATGCTCTTCCCCTTCCAGAGGCTATAAATGAAGGACCTCAGGGTCTTGTATAGACAGAGGATTTTCTACTTCAGTTTTTTCTCTTCTTATTTTGTGTGAGCTTTTGAGTTTCCTCTTTTTGCATCCTTTTATTTCCCTCTTTTGTAAATTGTTGTGTGTGCGCCCTTAGGTGTGGGGGCAAATAGATAGAATTTGTGGATTCTTAGGGATACCGAATAGTCAAATTTGAAACCTTTCCACCGGAGCTTGACCGTTGACTCCCGCCGTTCACCTGCAAAAAGTGCAAAACATCGGGGTTGATCTCGGCGATGCACCCTCTGACGCTCAAGTCAGTAATCAGAAAAGACTATGAATGAGCATTAACTGGCAAAAGATTGATTACTTCTTAATGGTGGTGGATGGGGGGTATTTATAGCTGCCTTTGGGACCAGTTTAGGAATAAAATCCCTAATTCACAGTGAAAGGATAGAGCGAATCAGGGCCGTTGATTAAGTATAATTAGAATCCGTAATTTTATCCTGCTGGACCGGGTTTGCTGCGGGTTGGAACCCGCACCCAGTTGAGGTGGATCCGTTCATGGGTTGTTGGGCCTTTTGGGAAAAAGACCCTGAACCCATTTCAGACCCGTTTGTAGGTGAAATTACCATTTTACCCTGAGCATTGAGATTCGTGCCTGATTTGAACGGTTCCGATTTAACCTTATTTTTAGCCATATCAGACACTAAAGGGTTCGCAGGTCGACCGGGGCGACATTTTTATTTTCGAACCCGGCCCGACCCGGTTAAGCGCACCGGTTATTTTCTAACTACCCGGTGCAACTCCAAAAACAGGAGATCCCCCTCCATACAGTCCAGCCGCAGGGGCATCTCCCTCCTCCAGTTCAAGGTGCTCCTTCTCAACAGGTCCCTCCAAGGTCTCGGGGGGCTGCCCAGGGAGGCTCTCGTCGGAGTCGTCCGAAGCAACATCCTCCTCATGACCATGTCGCGGGTCCCAATCCTTCAGTTGAATCTATGGCTTCTCAAAGCCCTCCCGAGCAAGATTTTCGTCAAGTGATTGCCGACCGCCAAAAGGGGGTCGACCTCCAAACTCGCCTAAATGGATGGTGAGCCCTTGTGGGAGTCCATCAACCTGAGCACCCAGGGGCCTCAAGAGTCCGGACCCCCCGCTGACCGAGGACCAGAAGATCCCCTCCCCCGAGGAGGCGAAGAGAGTCCCCTCAGCGTTATCGGCGGAAAACTCATTTTCCAGTAAGCAGGGCCACACATAAGGACCGCCAAGCTGGAGAGGCACCAGTCACAAGGGCAGATCTTTAAGACTTTCAAGCGACAGTCTTACGGGCCCTCAATATCGCCCCAAAGAACGACCAGAGGCCACCTACTCAAAAGCCAGCTAGGAGCCACTGCCTCCACACTCCCAGTCCTCGTCCATCTCCAAGCTACCATCACCGCAGCCCCTGTCCACCCACGTAGGAAGATGAGTCCCGGGGCTCGGCAAGATATGATCAAAGAGAAGACTCAGTCTACCGCCATCTCCACGAGATGGAAAGGTGCCTCGGCCGAATTGATAGGGAAGAAGTGCAACAGGCATAAACCTTCGTCCGAGCAGACCTCCATTCTCCCGCACCATCATGGAGGCCCCCGTCCCTAGAGAACTTCAAGCCGCCTCACTTCGAGGCGTATACCGGGGAGTCGGACCCCGCAGGTCACATAGAGAGTTTCAAAACTCTCATGATGATCCACCAAGCTTCAGATGCCCTCCTCTGCAAGATCTTTCCTGCCACGCTGAAGGGGTCTGCGAGAGAATGGTACTCTCAACTTGCCCCAGCCTCCATCTTCTCATTCGACTAGTTCGAAGGGCTCTTCCTTACTCATTTTGTGAGTAGCCACCGGGCCGAGAAAACAAGTGTATCTCTGGTGACCCTCAACCAAGAAAAGGGTGAACGCCTAAGGAATTATGTTCGATGCTTCATCGCTGAAGCCTGATCCATTCCCTCCCTCAAACAATCAGTAGCCTCTGCCGCATTCGAGCACAACGTCACCGATGCTCGCCTTAAGGCATCCCTTGCCAAGAAGCCTCCTCGGGACTTCTCAGAATTCCTACTTAGGGTGGAGAAGTACATACGAGTGGAAGAGGCTCTCAATCCCCCCTACTCTTGAAGAATCATCTTCCGGGAACAAATGGAAGAATATGAGCGAAGAGGGGTCCCAAAAATCCTAGAAGGACGGCAATGGCCAGCGCCGCCCTGACTCCTCGTTTTGAGAAGTTCACCCCCCTCATTGCTAATATATCAGAAGTTCTTATGGAGTTGGACAAGGAAGGGCTACTCCATGCTCCCCTAGAATGAATACCCCTGGTAAGAAGAGGAACAAGGATAAGTGGTGCCACTTTCACAGGGACCATGACCACGATACGGATGATTGTCGGGCTCTCAAGGAGGAGATGGAAGAACTCATATAGCGGGGACACCTGACCAAGTTCATCCAAAAAGATGGGGCCGAGCATCCCCCGTGAGGAGCCTACAAACGAACAGAGAGGCCCGCCAAGCTTCAAGACTCAGAACCTGCGGCCGTCTTCCACCTCATCCAAGGAGGTCCAATGGAAGGAGAACCCAGCTCCTCCCAAGAGATCTTCACCTTATCATAGAAGTAGGATATTGATTTTCAATAAGGCTGATGCTTGTAACCCGGCCAATAGCATGTAATAATGGCTCGTCCTATTGAAGCGGCCACTTAGTTTATCTTAATAAAACTTTACATTTTTTCATTGAAAATTATTGCTCTTGCTTCATCTCTATCTCTTCGAGTCACGACTCGCTAAATGGTAAGTTCAAAGTCTAGCTTCTCCTACACGGCTGCTCCCACAACTTACTAAGCTCAAAAAACAAGTTTGGAGTCCAACACTTGGTTCGACGTTGCTTTAGCCGCTTGCAAACAAGCAAGGGCGGGGTAGCTTACCATTCGGAATTGAACCTACAACTCGTTAACCTCCTCTAACAAAGAGTCTGGAGTCCAACACTTGGCTTGATTACGCTTCAAATTACGCGCTCATAAGCGGGTAAGAAGTGGTTCGCCATTCGGAACTACTCCCACAACCGTTGAATCTCTTTCAAACGATGAGTTCGGAGTCCAACACTTGGCTCGATTCTGCTTCAAATTACTCGCTCATAAGCGGGTAAGAAGTGATTCACCATTCGGAACTGCTCCCACAACTGTTGAATCTCTCTTAAACGACAAGTTCGGAGTCCAACACTTGGCTCAATTCCGCTTCAAATTACTCGCTCGTAGGCGGGTAAGAAGTGGTTCGTCATTCAGAACTACTCCCACAACCGTTGATTCTCTCACTTAAACAACAAGTTCGGAGCTCACAACTCTCTCCTAGAGTTGCTCCTCAAACTTATCTCCCAAATGGCTCTCTCCTAGAGCTGAGCTCTTCACTTCGCTCACCTCCAAAGCGGACCTCTTCTCAACAAGTTCGGAGCTCACAACTCTCTCCTAGAGTTGCTCCTCAAACTTATCTCCCAAATGGCTCTCTCCTAGAGCCAAGCTCTTCACTCCGCTCGCCTCCAAAGCGGACCTCTTCACAACGAGTTCAGAGCTCACAACTCTCTCCTAGAGTTGCTCCTCAAACTTATCTCCCAAATGGCTCTCTTAGAGCCAAGCTCTTCGCTCCGCTCACTCTCAGGGCAGACCTCTTCACAATGAGTTCGGAGCACAACTCTCTCCAAGAGTTGCTCCTCAAACTTGTCCTCCAAGAACAGACTTCCCCTAGAGCCATGCAAAGCTCTTCTCAACTTCGCGAAGACGAAGATGTTGCGAGACTATCTTGACCTTGAGGAAGGAGGATTCTCCAATTCATCTCTGAAGAGAACCTGTAGATCTTCGAAATAGCTTCGGAACAAGGGGTCATATGCCCTGACCCGACCTCCGTAGCACCGGGAATATCGAGAAGAACTCTCTCTAGACTTTGGCACGCCTTGCCGAGTGCTCATGGCACCGACGCCCAAACATGGAAAAAATCATCACTTTGGGACCTCAGCACCCTTCGCTGAGCGTTCTTGCCACCGACCCTCAAGCATGGAAAAATGGACCTCGGCACCCTTCGCCGAGCGCTCTTTCCACCGACCCTCAAGCATGGAAAAATGGACCTCGGCACCCTTCGCCGAGCGCTCTTGCCACCAACCCTCAAACATGGAAAAATGGACCTCGACACCCTTCTCCGAGCGCTCTTGCCACCGACGCTCAAACATGGAAAAAACTCACTCCGAACTTCGGCAAAGACTCGTCGAACCCCTTTTTTACATGTGTCGCCACGCCGAGGTTATCTCTACACCTCGACAGGAGACCCCGAACCCCCCTGGACTTCGGCCTCCTTCCCAACACATATTCAGAGGGGTCGGCAACGTCGCCGAAGCAACTTGCCACCGGAGCTCAAATGAGAGAAATTTTTTACCTCAAAATTCGTGCTCAAATACGATATACGGCTCGGATCCGGTTAATCAAAAAAAATGGGGCTACGGGGTTGGGTTCGGACTCGTTAAGGACCAAACCCGAAACCCCTTATGGAAAGAGTTCTTCTCCAATGGTTTGGCGCCAAAAAGTTAGAGAGCAGAAACCCAAAAACGAAGCCCTACTTCTTCTTCGAATGAACCCGGCTCCTTCAACTTCGAGCTCCGCCGAGCTCCTCCACGGTGCGAGCTCCGATCGCAACCAAGCCCCGCCAAAATGCCGAGCACACATTCTCCAAGGCTTCGAGCTCGCTCCTTACCGAGCACCAACTGCCGAGCTCCACCATCCACCGATGTCGAGCTCGCCATCCATCCACCTCGCCATTACTGCCGAGCCTCAACCTCTCTTTTGCCGAACTCATACGCTTCGAACCCTGTCTCCAACCCGACCTCTGCAACCAAGCTCTCCCCTACCTCGACGAGCTCAAGAAGCTGAGCTCCGAACCCAAGCTTCGAGCTCGCCACCGCCAGAGCTCAACTGTCGAGCCATCGAGCTCCTCGTCGACCATCTCCTTCATGAGAACTCGTCGACGAACTCTGCGGTGCCAAGCTCTCTTTCTCGCCGTAATTGACCAATAACGATCTCCATCTTTGAGCTCCACACTGTCACCACCGAGCGTCGACGAGCTCTTCGCCACCGCAGTCGAGGTCCTCTGTTGCCGGAGTCACAAAGCTCGCCGTCAAAATCAGAGCATTCGTGGCACCGGAGCTCAAACGAGAGAAAATCTCCCCTCCACTGTGTCGAGCTCCAACAACGTTGAGCTCGATCGTTCGCCGAGCTCTTCATCATCTTCACCGAGCTCGCCTCGCTTCCATGCTCCCCTAACTGCCGAGTCGAGCTCCCTCCTCCTTCGTCGAGCCCCCGAACTCGACACCACCGTGTCGTCGCCAACTCACGATCAAGCTCCGCCATGGCCGAGTTCCACCTTCGCCGAGCTTCGTCCTCGTCGAGCTGCACGCCGCTAATCTCCGAGCTCGACACCTCGCTGCCTGAGCTCCACATGCCGAGCTGGAGCCCCACTCCTCTCCGCTGAGCTCCCTCGAGCTTCGCTCCTCGTTGAGGTGACACCGAAGAAAAAGAGCAGTGGAATAGAAGAAGGATAGAAAGAAGACAGAGGAGAGCGGGAGAAAGAAAGAAAAGAAAAGAAAAAAAAGTCAACGGTTGACTTTGCCACGTGGCGTCCACATGGACTTCGGCCACTTTTGCCGAGAGCTCTTGCCACCGGAGCTCATATGAGGAAAAAATGACCTCCTCCCGATGCGCGCTCGCTTGATCGTGATCAACGCACATGATCGTGCCATGTCACCAGGTATTTATTTATTTATTTATTTATTTAAATAATCGAATTAATTATTTAAAAAATCCGAAAAAGTATTTAAAAATTGAAAAAAACTAATTAAAAATTCTAAAAATAATTATTAATTCAGAAAATAATTTTTAAATTCTGAAAATATTAATTATTAAATTAGAATAATTAATTAAATTTTTCGATAATTAATTATTTAATTTGAAAATTAAATAAAAAATTCGAAAAAATTCAGAAAAATCTGGAAAAATCACAAAAAATCCAGAAAAATCTGAAAATAATTTTGGGCATTTTACAAGCTCATAAAATTACTGTTACACCTCGAGCTAGATTCAACTCCCTTAAGAACACCGATAAAATCCTGTACGCCATTAGAAGAACAAAACTACTTCTCAAAGACTGTAGAACTCAGTCTCCAGGAGTGGGGGGCTCGTGATATGGATAAAAATAGGGTTAAATTGGAACCGTTCAAATCGGGCACGATTCTCAAAGCTCAGAGGTAAAATGGTAATTTCACCTACAAACGGGTCTAAAATGGGTTCAGGGTCTTCTTCCCAAAAGGCCCAACAACCCATGAACGGATCCACCTCAACTGGGTGCGGGTTCCAACCCGCAGCAAACCCGATCCAGCAGGATAGAATTAGGGTTTCTAATTATACCTAATCAACGGCCCTGAGTCACTCTATCCTTCACTGGGAATTAGGGATTTTATTCCTAAACTGGTCCCAAAGGCGGCTATAAATACCCTCCATCCACCACCATTAAGAGGTACTCAATCTTTTGCCAGTTAATGCTCATTCATAGTCTTTTCTGATTACTGACTTGAGCGTCGGAGGGTGCGTCGCCGGGATCAACCCCGGTGTTTCGCACTTTTTGCAGGTGAACGGCGGGCGTCAACGGTCAAGCTCCGGTGGAATGGTTTCAGGTTTGACTATTCGGTATCCCTAAGAATCCATAAATTCTATCTGTTTGCCCCCACACCTAGGTTTAGCGGTAACAGTGTCGAACGCATTTCGGGTCGATCCGGATCACGGGTTGGCCCGATTGAGCACTTTTGGGTTTTTTTGTGTTTTTCAACTCAATATATATATATATATATATATATAGAGAGAGAGAGAGAGAGAGAGAGAGAGAGAGAGAGAGAGAAAGAGGAGGAGAGAGAGAGAGAGAGTAATGCTCGGTTGAAAATGGCTTTCGTTTTCAACTGGGTGTGAAAACATCAATCTGAGCCGTTGGATCGCTCTTGATCGTGATCAACTGCTCAGATCGCTTCCACTGTGATCTGGAGCGGAGCTCCTAAGTGGCGGAGGGGTATTTTGGGTAGTTCACGCTAAATAACGATTCAAACTTAGCATTATTTGGCGTAAAGTATTTTTTTTGCGAAAATAAACACTTAGGTCGTTGTTGGGAACAACGATCTCGGTTTAAAAAAAAAAATCAACCTATGTCGTTGTTCCCAACAACGGTCTAGGTATGTACAAGCATTTTTTCAAACACTTGTACATTCTCAGAACTCTTTTCTCCCCCACTTCGCAACCATCTCTCTCTCTCTCTCTCTCTCTCTCTCTCTCTCTCTCTCTCTCTTTCTCTCTCGATCTCAAGCTCGCAATACCCAAATCCAACACCTCCTCTACTGTTATCAACCTCCTCTTCTCGATCCCTCGCTCTTCTCGAAGCCTCTCTCTCTCCCTCTCCCTCTCCCTCTCCCGAATACCCCAAACCCTAACCCTAGACTAAATCCCCAATCACCCAAACCCTAGCCGAATTTTTCAAAACCCTAGAGTCTACAACTACTTCGTTTACAGAAGCGGCTCCTATCGGCCCCTATCTCCTTCCCGAATACCCACATTGTGAAAGGTATTCACTTTTTTCACAATTTAGTAGAATTAACTATGTTAATTTATTGATTTTTTTTTCATTATTTGAGTTTATAATTTTTGTGTTATGCGTAGTTAGTCTATAATTTAGAGAGTCTACAAATTTTTTTATCAGGTGTGTTGTATATATTTGTGGACATTTTGTAGATGTAGTTTTAGTTGTAGTTGTAGAATATAGGAAAAGCAAACAAATGAGATTCAAAAATTCCAAAATTTGACAAGTACGTCGGACTCACCACGTACCAGGCAGCGCAACTTGTAGAGGCAATTTCTGACTCACTGTTTGCAAGATACGTCCGTGTATCGCTTTTATTCAATTAAATCGTAATAAATTGATACGCGTAATAAATTGATACGCAACTTGTAGAGGCGAGTATCTTGCAAACCGTGGGTCGGAACTCGCAACTACAAGTTGCATTGGCCTGTGTGCGGGGAGCCCGACCCAATCGCAAAGTTTTGTATTTTTTAGACTTCGTTTGTGCAGTTTTATGACATATTTTGTTATATTTTGAGCGAGTTTACAATAGAGAACCCACTCAAAAAATACAAAATTTTGTGAGTAGGTTATTCAAGCCACTCACAAGCTAAAGCTACTTGTAGTTGCGAGTTCTCACATACGGTTTGCTATATGCGTTCGTGTATCGCATTCCTCTCTTTTTTCAAGAGTGAAAGCGACGTATCTTGCAAATGGTGAATCGGAACTCGCTTCTACAAGTTGTGTTGGCTTGTGTGCGGCAAGCCCAACCCAATCACAAAGTTTCATATTTTTTGAACGTCGTTTGTGCGGTTTTCTCTCGTATTTTGTTTCATATCTATATATATGTCAACTTTTTGTTAACAAATTGTTTTATATATGATGTGTGTATTGATAATTTTTTTTTTAGATAAACGACGATACAGAAAGTTCGGTTTCCGGCAATAATTTTTTGGGAGTAGAACAAATCATTGATTCCATGTCGTTAGTCGAAGAGAACCTTAAACCAAAGTTAGGTATGACGGTTTCTACTTTAGTTGCGGTCGAAGAATTTTATACGTCATATGTTCGATATGGGAGTTTTGCAATGCGTAAGGGTAGAAATAAATTAAAGGGATGAGTGGAAGTAGATAATTCATATTTGTGTAATAAAGCCGGATCGTCACCAAGTCAACATAGTGATGGTATATGGGGAACAACCTTTAGAACGGGTTGCAAGTCTTTAGTTCGTGTAAAACTGAACGAAGCAAGTAATATATGGGTGTTGTATTCATTTCATGAAGCACACAATCATGAATTCACCTCACCTGGTAGAAGGTATCTTTTGCCCCGAAACCATTCTGTGTCAAATACGGATAAAAGAATAATAGATCAATTTAACCAAGCTAATATACAGAAATATCGACAAATGCTCTTCTTTGAAAGTGCTAATGGTGGTCATGATCAAATAGGATTCACCGAAAAATATGCTAGAAATTTACTTAGAGACTCGCAAGAAGCATTGAAATGACACGACGGAAATATGCTAATCGATTTTTTTGAATCGAAGAAACAGACGAATCCTTTATTTTTTTTTGACATTCAAGTAGACCCCGAAGGCCGGTTGTCGATATTTATTCTGAACAGTGACCTTATTCAGCTCCCGGTAATCGATACACATTCTCATCGATCCATCCTTCTTCTTTACCAAAAGCACTGGTGCTCCCCAAGGTGACGCACTAGGTTGAATAAAGCCTTTCTCCAACAGTTCCTTAATTTTCCGTTTCACCTCATTCTGTTCCACTGGAGCCATCCTATACGGTGCCTTAGAAATGGGTGCACTTCCCGGTTGAACAGTGATGCTGAACTCTACATCACGATGCGGGGGTAACCAAGGAAAATCATCTAAGAACACAGTCGGATAGTCCCGAACCACAGGAACCCCTTGCACTTCTACAGGAGTCTCTTCCTTGCGGATAGCTGCCACCAGCTTAGAACACTTCTTCTTCCCTTGGAAAGTGACTTCAGGTCCACCTGGAGCCTTCACTGTTACTATCTTGGTCTTGCACTCGATGTTTGCATTGTACACCGACATCCAATCAATGCCAATGATAACATCGACTCCCAAGATAGTCATCTCGATTAGATCAATCCCAAAGATTCGATCTCCAATTACGATCTTACAATCAGCATAATACCGATCAGTGGTTAAAGTTTTTCCTGATGGAGTAGCTACTGCTAAGATCTTGCCTGAAAAAATCTTCGGTTCAACTCCCAATACTTTAGCAAATTTAGGAGACACAAAAGTATGAGAGAATCCAGTATCGAACAACACAACAGCTTTCATTCCATTAAGATAAAGTTCTCCTGTTACATAATACACACTTATTACGTAACAGTTCACTTAATAAATAGGAAAAAGAAATAACATAAACCTCTAGACATCTGCCCTCGTACTAGTGATGACATGATCTACTTCATCAGCATCAGCTTCCGTCAAGGCAAATACTCGCCCTGATTGGTACGGTCTCTTCCCAGCCTGCTGAGCTGATCCCCCACGGGTGACATTCCGCGGCTTGGAGCATTGAGACATGTAATGTCCCGTCTCACCACAGTTGAAGCAAGTCACCACAGGAGGTCTTACCACATTGTTTCCAGGTCCTCCAGCCACACTAATAGCGTTCACCCCTGTCGGTTTGAACCTTTGTGCAGATGGTTGTCCCTTGAAACTCCCAGAATGTGCGGGCCTCTTTCCAGACTGCCAGTTGTCTCTCCGGTTCTGAACAACATGGAACTGCTCCATATCTGCTTCCGTCGCTGCTGCTCTCTTGACCAACTTGTCAAATCTTCTGATACCAAGAGGTATCATCCGGGACCTCAAGCTCGGCCTCAATCCATGCTCGAACTTACGAGCCTTCTTAGCTTCATCCATCACTAGTTCAGGAGCATACCTAGAGAGCTGAGTAAACTTGGTCTCGTACTCCCTAACTGACATGCCGCCTTGCTGTAGTGATAGAAATTCCATAGCCTTCTTCTCTTGAACATCGGAGGGAAAATAGTGACTGCGGAATTCTTCCAAAAATTCCTCCCAGCCAAGAACTATGCCTCCTATTGTTCTCTTCATCGACTGCCACCAAACAGCCGCATCCTTCTCAAGTTGTAGAGTCGCCAACTTCACCTTACTGCCTTCAGGGGTCTTTAGCACTTCAAAGATCGTCTCTACTTGACGAATCCAGTTGTTAGCCGCATCAGGGTCTGACTTCCCCTCGAACACAAGTGGTTTCATTCGCTTGAACGATTCCATCAGTTTAATCGCTTCGGGCACCGATTCGCAGGTCCCCTTCCTTGGTTCTGATTCATAGCTACGGCGTTGAGCGTCTGATAGACCCTCGCAAGTTCCGTTTCCATATCCAAACCTTCACCATTTCTAGCTCCTCTTCTAGCCATATTCTGATGCAAAAGATCCATTAAATTCGAAGTATAAGACACGAGTTTTAAATCAACTTGCATTTCATTGAATTCCAAACTTTATACATTCGAATTGAAAAACATTTCTTGACATCAGAATGAAAATAGTAGAAGCTACAACAGTCTAACTCCTACGGTTCCTCTTCGCTTCTCGAAGTTCTCCTCGTAGTTCATCAACTTCATCCTTCAGCACATCTGTCAGATTCTTCCTCTTCTCGAGTTCCCATACCCGATGACTGAGAACAGAATAGTCGTCCTTACGCTTTGCCAGCTGAGCCTCCAATAATCCGACTCTCTCTCGCAGTGTCTCTACTTGCCTCTGAAGAGAAGTCACCAGACTATTTGGAACTGGTTCTTCTTCTTCGTCAAGAGTCATTAGATGAATCCGGAGGTGGGGTGATCTCTCGGGATTCAGGCCATTCTTTTCCGTCAGAATCTGCTTGTCCTGGGTAGTACTCGTCCTCAGAATCTACCTGTCCAGGATGGTACTTTTCCTCGATGATATGCCAGTCGTCGTCTGCAGCAGGGTCGAAGTGATCAGCCATCTTAGAAATAGAAAGGAAGAAACATAAGTCATAGAGCAACACAAATGTAAGTCACTTACATTTAAATCTCTAGACTCAAACACACACTCTAATGTCCACTTCTAAGGTGTCGTTCCTTATAAATTTGTACAAGTGTGGAAACGTGGCTCTGATACCACTCTTTAACGCCCTGAATCCCAAATACAACTGAATTCGAGAGTTCTACAGGATCTTTACGCTTCATTCGGTACAATTTTATAAGGAAATAAAACTTTTCACTTTACATCAGAGTTTATATAAAATTTTACACTTTATATTTTACAGCAGGAACATATACATCAATAAAATAATGACAGCAGAAGCATTTACAACTTTATACAAAAGATGCAACAACACATAATCTTTGAGCATTGGTTCTCCTTTAACCTTTATCAAGCCAGTTATCCTACATATAAAACTATAGGTACGTCAGTTTATTCAACCGACGATAATTATGCATGGCCATCCTCTTTATGCCAGAAACAATATAACGATTCTCATTTCTTAATAAATCACAAACTTGTTCACATATCAAAATGAAGGGGAAATCTTAAAGATGTCGTGTTGTGGTTGTGCACCTAATCCTTAATGCAATAGTTATATTATATTATATGACACTAATGCGCACTTGTTCGGATTCTATGCATCCCATACTACATAGGTCCGAGGGCAAGCCCTTAATCGTTCTTCATCTTGTAGGGTTCAATCCCTCGTCATGACTTAAGCTACTGCTGTAACTACGGTAAGTATCCTAGATGTTCTATGAGTTATGAGCTCATGTCCAGACAGCCTGGAGGGGAATCCCACGTCATGTCATGACGCATCGTGAAGACAGCCTGTGGTCAATTCAGCCTTTGTCATGGGACATGACACCACCCGCAGTCACCAAACATCCCACAAGCGTCGCCACCGGGACGGTACTCTAGAGCAATATCCACGTCATGTCACGATGCATCGTGAAGACAGCCTATGAATACTCTCACGCTGCCAATCCAATGGCCCTCATACTCATGTTTTTCTCCTACTTTCATCACGTCTTCACTATGTAGCTAATCCATAATTCTAATGATATAGAATCATGAATAAAACCAAAGCACTAGAGTTAGCCTCTCCACTAAACCGGACTTATACATTTGTTCAACATGACCAACCTTGGTCTTTCATATATTATTTTATTTCTTTCCAAATGCCGGGAGAGACTTAGCTACTCTTTTGTTTCAATTTCCAATTCACAATTTTCAGTTTGAGCATTTCCAACTCATAAATTTATTTTCATAATTAAAATGGATTTTCTTTTTCAATAACATGATCTCTAAATTGTTCAATAATCCATAATCACACATGGAATTTATGTACTCATCATGTAACTCATGAAATGTTATTTTCACATAAAAGCCAACATCACTAATTATCCAATCAAAGGTGAACATTTACACTTCATAATTTCCACACTATTCTCAAATGAGAATAATTTGCATCACATCACACAATATAATTTCTTTTTGCCACATTAATCTTCTAATCCTTCAAATTCTTTTTGCAAGATATAATTTTCACAAAAATATAAATATAGAACCATAGTTCTATTTACACATTTTATTCTCAAATCATGTTTTATTTCATGCAAATAATCCCCAAAGTATTTTTCTTAAGTCCTACATATTTTTAGAAGAATAATCATATTTTTTTCATAATTTTTGGATCACCAAAACACCCAAAAAAATATTTTTTTTCTAAACTGCCGAAGCCAAGGATCGAACCCAGGACCACAGAGAATACAGCCAAAGGCACAGGCCACTAGGCCACTTGCACCAGCGGTATAAAGAGGCGCTGAGAGTATTAAATACTCTCGGCTGCTGATTCTTATACTTTTTAAAAATTTATGAAACAAAATATGGTGCCACAGGGATTCGAACCGGCCACCACAGGGAACCCAACCGCACATTCTGACCACTTGAGCTACGTGCTCAGGTTGTCAAGGTACAACTTAAATTCTTTTTACTACAATTCTCTCTGTTATTAAGACAATTTGATATTCAACAAGTCCTCATTTCATTTTGTTTTTATAAAAACTACTGAAAAATTCCAGATTGACTAACATTATCATAAGTTATATTCCAGTATAATAATTTTTTTTTCAATAATTAATACATATTTTCATACGATTAATTCGAAATATGAACTATCACTACCACATTTTCTTCTCTTTTCGACATTTCTTATCAATTAGCATTCTAATCTCTTTATCAACAAATTTCTCATTAATTCTCTGTCTTTAATCATTTACCCAACATACAAACTCATATTCTAAATTATTCATGCCCACAAAAGATCTATTTAACACATGAAATAGCATTATCAATCTACTAACTTTTGTATGTAATTCTTGATGGTAATAAATGTGTTTTCTTCAATCAATCCATGATCCTAATCAATTCACATACAACTTAAATAATAGAACCACATACAAATTTGCATATCCACATTTCAATCATTCAATAGGTTATTTTTCCTAATTAAGTGTACTCTTCTTAATCTCTTTCATGCTTCATTCATTCACTTCTAACATGCATTTCTAATTTAGAAATATGGAGAATTTACCCACCTCAATGGAGAGACAAACACAATTAGCAACTTCCTAAACAAAAGTCCTTGCACACAAACGGTCCTCCTCCTAGAAGCGCGCACTCGAGCCTCCAAAAGCACCTCACCGAGAGCTCCTTGATGGTAGCCGGCCTCTCCTTTCCTCCTTGATGTTGCAAGCACAATCCCACACACTCTCAATCTTTTAACTCACACAATCACTACTAGATAAAGTATTTTAGACTATAGGTTTGTAGAAAGTAATAAGCACAAGAATAACTAGCCATGGAGGGGGGGTATTTATACTAAAAATTAAAGAGAATGGAGGGCTAGGATCAAGTAGTTGGTTATAAGATGGAGGGCTAAGATGAAAGTAGGAGTTACATTAACTACCCACAACCAAGTAACCACCAAGCATGATCTCCATTAAAATTTTGATTTTTCCTCCAAAAAGAAGCAATCCGGCCTACACTAGGAAGTGCATATTGTACGTGTACGTGCAAGCATTTGCCTCCAAAAATTTGTACATTAAATTTTTGTATAAAAATAAAATAGTCTTTGAATTGTATTCTACATGACAAGTTGTATAAAAATAGTCCATGGGCTTTAGTTTATGGGCCAAAATAATTATTATAAAAATAATAAATTAAATTAACTTTGGGCTTTTAAAGAAAAGGTTTTTTTGTCTAATTGAAAGAAGGCTTTATAGAAAAATAATTAAAGGCACATATTTAAATATCTGTACTCATCATGAGGAAAATATTTACCAAAAATATTGCACGTGCACACTACGTGCAAAATAAATAATTTTTCATTAAATGAAAAATCGGGGCATTACAAACAGATAGAATTTGTGGATTCTTGAAGAAAACAATAAAGCAAACCTGTTGACCTGTTGACCTTCACCAACTTGTTGACTTGGTCTCTTGCTGCTGTCGTGAACCTGCAAAAAGTGCGAAACACTGGGGTTGATCCCGGCGACGAACCCTCCGACGCTCAAGTCAGTAATCAAAAAAGATTATGAATGAGCTTTGATTGGCAAAAGATTGATTACCTCTTAATGGTGGGAGATGGGGGTATTTATAGCCGCCTTTGGGACCAGTTTAGGAATAAAATCCATAATTCCCAGTGAAAGGATAGAGCGAATAAGGGCCGTTGATTAAGTATAATTAGAAACCCTAATTCTATCCTGCTGGATCGGGTTTGCTACGAGTTGGAACCTGCACCCAGTTGAGGTGGATCCATTCGTGGGTTGTTGGGCCTTTTGGGAAGAAGACCCTGAACCCATTTCAGACCCGTTTGTAGGTAAAATTACCGTTTTACCCCTGAGCTTTGAGATTCGTGCCCGATTTGAATGGTTCCGATTTAACCCTATATTTAGCCATATCACGAATCCCCCACTCCTGGAGACTGAGTTCTACAGTCTTTGAGGAGTAGTTTTGTTGTTGTCTAATGGCATACGGGATTTTATCGGTGTTCTTAAGGGAGTTGAATCTAGCTCGGGGTGTAACGGTAATTTTCTGAGGTTGTAAAATGCCCAAAATTATTCTCAGATTTTTTTGGATTTTTTGTGATTTTTCCAATTTTTTTTGATTTTTTTCGAATTCTTTTATTTAATTTCCGAATTAAATAATTAATTATCGAAAAATTTAATTAATTATTCTAATTTAATAATTACTATTTTTAGAATTTAAAAATTATTTTCTGAATTAATAATTATTTTTAGAATTTTTAATTAGTTTTCTTCAATTTTTAAATACCTTTTCAGATTTTTTAAGTAATTAATTCGATTATTTAAATAAATAAATAAATAAATAAATACCTGGTGATGTGGCACGATCGTGTGCGTTGATCACGATCAAGCGAGCGCGCATTGGGGGGAGGTCATTTTTTCCTCATACGAGCTCCGGTGGCAAGAGCTCTCCGCAAAAGTGGCCGAAGTCCATGTGGACGCCACGTGGCAAAGTCAACCGTTAACTTTTTTTTCTTTTCTTTTCTTTCTTTCTCCCGCTCTCCTCTGTCTGCTTTCTTTCCTTCTTCTATTCCGTTGCTCTTTTTCTTTGGCGTCACCTCAACGAGGAGCGAAGCTCGAGGGAGCTCAGCGGAGAGGTGTAGGGCTCCGGCTCGGCATGTAGAGCTCGGCAGCGAGGCGTCGAGCTCGGAGATTAGCGGCGAGCAGCTCGACGAGGATGAAGCTCGGTGAAGGTGGAGCTCAACCATGGTAGAGCTTGATCGTGAATTGGCGACGACACGGTGGTGTCAAGTTCGGGGGCTCGACGAAGGAGGAGGGAGCTCGACTCGGCAGTAGGGGAGCACGGAAGTGAGGCAAGCTCAGTGAAGATGATGAAGAGCTCGGCGAATGATCGAGCTCAACGTCGTTGGAGCTCGACACAGTGGAGGGGAGATTTCTCTCGTTTGAGCTTCGGTGCCACGAATGCTCGGATTTTGACGGCGAGCTTCGTGACTCCGGCAACGGAGGACCTCGACTGCGGTGGCGAAGAGCTCGTCGACGCTCGGCGGTGACGGTGTGGAGCCCGAAGATGGAGATTGTTATTGGTCAATTACGGTGAGGAGGAGAGCTTGGCACCAGCGGAGTTCGTCGACGAGTTCTCATGAAGGAGATGGTCGACGAGGAGCTCGATGGGTCGACAGTTGAGCTCTGGCGATGGCGAGCTCGAAGCTTGGGTTCGGAGCTCAGCTTCTTGAGCTCGTCGAGGTAGGGGAGAGCTCGGTTGCATAGGTCGGGTTGGAGACGGGGTTCGAAGCGTATGAGTTCGGCGAAAGAGAGGTTGAGGCTCGGCAGTAATGGCGAGGCAGATGGATGGCGAGCTCGACATCGGTGGATGGTGGAGCTTGGTAGTTGTTGCTCGGTAAGGAGAGAGCTCGAAGCCTTGGAGACAGTGTGCTCGGCGTTGTGGCGGGGCTTGGTCGCGATCGGAGCTCACGCTGTGGAGGAGCTCGGCGGAGCTCGAAGTTGAAGGAGCCGGGCTCGTTAGAAGAAGAAGTAGGGCTTCGTTTTTGGGTTTCTGCTCTCTAACTTTTTGGCGCCAAACCGTTGGAGAAGAACTCTTTCCATAAGGGGTTTTGGGTTTGGTCCTTAACGGGTCTGAACCTGACCCTATAGCCCCCCTCCCCCTTTTTTTTGATTGACTGGATCCGAGCCATATATTGTATTTGAGCGCGAATTCCGAGGTAAAAAATTTCTCTCATTTGAGCTCCGATGGCAAGTTGCTTCGGCGACGTTGCCGACCCCTCCGAATATGTGTTAGGAAGGAGGCCGAAGTCCAGGGGGGTTCGGGGTCTCCTGCCGAGGTGTACAGATACCTCGGCATGGCGACACATGTAAAGAAGGGGGTCGGTGAGTCTTTGCCGAAGTCCGGAGTGAGTTTTTTCCATGTTTGAGGGTCGGTGGCAAGAGCGCTCGGCGAAGGGTGCCGAGGTCCATTTTTCCATGCTTGAGGGTCGGTTGCATGAGCGCTCGGCAAAGGGTGCTGAGGTCCATTTTTCCATGCTTGAGGGTCAGTGGCAAGAGCGCTCGGCGAAGGGTGCCGAGGTCTCAAAGTGAGGATTTTTTTCATGTTTGGGCGTCGATGGCAAGAGCGCTCGGCGAAGGGTACCGAGGTCCCAAAGTGAGGATTTTTTCCATGTTTGGGCGTCAGTGCCACGAGTGCTCGGCAAGGCGTGCCGAAGTCTAGGGAGAGTTTTTCTCGATGTTCCCGATGCCACGGAGGTCAGATCGGGGCGTATGACCCCTTGTTCCGAAGCTATTTCGAAGATCTACAGGTTCTCTTTAGAGATGAATTGGAGAATCCTCCTTCCTCAAGGTCAAGATAGTCTCGCAACATCTTTCTCTTCGCGAAGTTGAGAAGAGCTTTGCATGGCTCTAGGGGAAGTCCGTTCTTGGAGGACAAGTTTGAGGAGCAACTCTTGGAGAGAGTTGTGCTTCGAACTCGTTGTGAAGAGGTCCGCTTTGGAGGTGAGCGGAGCGAAGAGCTTGGCTCTAGGAGAGAGCCATTTGGGAGACAAGTTTGCGGAGCAACTCTAGGAGAGAGTTGTGAGCACCGAACTCGTTGTGAAGAGGTCCGCCCTGGGAGTGAGCGGAGCGAAGAGCTTGACTCTAGGAGAGAGCCATTTTGGAGACAAGTTTGAGGAGCAACTCTAGGAGAGAGTTGTGAGCTCCGAACTCATTGTGAAGAGGTCTGCCCTGGGAGTGAGCGGAGCGAAGAGCATGACTCTAGGAGAGAGCCATTTTGGGAGACAAGTTTGAGGAGCAACTCTAGGAGAGAGTTGTGAGCTCCGAACTCGTTGTGAAGAGGTCCGCTTTGGAGGTGACCGGAGCGAAGAGCTTGGCTCTAGGAGAGAGCCATTTGGGAGACAAGTTTGAGGAGCAACTCTAGGAGAGAGTTGTGAGCTCCGAACTCCTTGTGAAGAGGTCCGCTTTAGAGGTGAGCGGAGCGAAGAGCTTGGCTCTAGGAGAGAGCCATTTGGGAGATAAGTTTGAGGAGCAACTCTCGAAGAGAGTTGTGAGCTCCGAACTCGTTGTGAAGAGGTTTGCTTTGGAGGCGAGCGGAGCGAAGAGCTTGGCTCTAGGAGAGAGCCATTTGGGAGACAAGTTTGAGGAGCAACTCTAGTAGAGAGTTGTCAGCTCCAAACTCGTTGTGAAGAGGTCCGCCCTGGGAGTGAGCGGAGCGAAGAGCTTGACTCTAGGAGAGAGCCATTTTGGAGACAAGTTTGAGGAGCAACTCTAGTAGAGAGTTGTGAGCTCCGAACTCGTTGTGAAGAGGTCTGCCCTGGGAGTGAGCAGAGCGAAGAGCTTGACTCTAGGAGAGAGCCATTTTGGGAGACAAGTTTGAGGAGCAACTCTAGGAGAGAGTTTTGAGCTCCGAACTCGTTGTGAAGAGGTCCGCCCTGGGAGTGAGTAGAGCGAAGAACTTGACTATAAGAGAGCCATTTTGGGAGACAAGTTTGAGGAGCAACTCTAGGAGAGAGTTTTGAGCTCCGAACTCGTTGTGAAGAGGTCCGCTTTGGAGGTAAGCAGAGTGAAGAGCTTGGCTCTAGGAAAGAGCCATTTGGGAGACAAGTTTGATAAGCAACTATAGGAGAGAGTTGTGAGATCCGAACCCGTTGTGAAGAGGTCCGTTTTAGAGGTGAGCGGAGCGAAGAGCTTGGCTCTAGGAGAGAGCCATTTGGGAGATAAGTTTGAGGAGCAACTCTAGGAGAGAGTTGTGAGCTCCGAACTCGTTGTAAAGAGGTCCGCTTTGGAGGCGAGCGGAGCGAAGAGCTTGGCTCTAGGAGAGAGCCATTTGGGAGACAAGTTTGAGGAGCAACTCTAGGAAAGAGTTGTGAGCTCCGAACTGGTTGCTTAAGTGAGAGAATCAACAGTTGTGGGAGCAGTTCAGAATGGCAAACCACTTCTTACCCGCTTATGAGCGAGTAATTTGAAGCGGAATCAAGCCAAGTGTTGGACTCCGAACTCGTCGTTTAAGAGAGATTCAACAGTTGTGGGAGCAGTTCCGAATGGTGAACCACTTCTTACCCGCTTATGAGCGAGTAATTTGAAGCGGAATCGAGCCAAGTGTTGGACTCTGAACTCGTCATTTAAGAGAGATTCAACGGTTGTGGGAGCAATTCCGAATGGCGAACCACTTCTTACTCGCTTATGAGCGAGTAATTTGAAGCAGAATCGAGCCAAGTGTTGGACTCCGAACTCGTCGTTTAAGAGAGATTCAATGGTTGTGGGAGCAATTCCGAATGGTGAACCACTTCTTACCCGCTTATGAGTGAGGTAATTTGAAGCGGAATCGAGCCAAGTGTTGGACTCCGAACTCATTGTTAGAGGGGGTTAACGAGTTGTAGGAGCAATTCTGAATGGTGAGTTGCCCTGCCCTTTCTTGTTTGCAAGCGGATAAAGCAACGTCGAACCAAGTGTTGGACTCCAAACTCATTTTTTGAGCTTCATAAGTTGTAGGAGAAGCCATGTAGGAGAAGCTGGACTCTGAACTCACCATTTAGCGAGTCATGGCTCGGAGAGATAGAGATGAAGCAAGAGCAATAATTTTCAATGAAAAAATGTAAAGTTTTATTGAGATAAAGTAAGTGGCCACTTCAATAGGGCGAGCCATTATTACATGCTATTGGCCGGGTTACAAGCATCAGCCTTATTGAAAATCAAGATCCTACTTCTACGATAAGGTGAAGACCTCTCGGGAGGAGCTGGGTTCTCCCTCGATTGGTCCTCCTTGGCCCTAGGTTCTGAGTCATGAAGCTCGGCGGGCCTCTCTATTCGTTTGTACGCTCCTCAGGGGGGAGCTCGGCCCCATCTTTTTGGACGAACTTGGTCAGGTGTCCCTGCTGTATGAGTTCTTCGATCTCCTCCTAAAGAGCTCGACAATCATCCGTGTCGTGACCGTGGTCCCTGTGAAAGCGGCACCACTTATCCTTGTTCCTCTTCTTGCCAGGGATATTCATTCTAGGGGGAGGGCGGAGTAGCCCTTCCTTGTCTACTTCCATAAGAACTTCTGATATATTAGCAATGAGGGGGAGTGAACTTCTCAAAACGAGGAGTTGGGCGGCGCTAGCCATTGCCTTCCTTCTGGAATTTTTGGGACCCCTCTTCGCTCATATTCTTCCATTTGTTCCCGAAAGATGATTCTTCAAGAGTATGGGGGGTTGAGAGCCTCTTCCACTCGTATGTACTTCTCCACCCTAATTAGGAGTTCTGAGAAGCCTCGAGGAGGTTTCTTGGCAAGGGACGCCTTGAGGCGAGCATCGGTGACGTTGCGCTCGAATGCGGCAGAGGCTACTGATTGGTTGAGGGAGGGAATGGACCGGGCCTCGGTGGTGAAGCATCGAACGTAATCCCTTAGGCGTTCACTCTTTTCTTGGTTGAGGGTCACCAGAGATACACTTGTTTTCTCGGTCCGGCAGCTACTCACGAAATGAGTAAGGAAGAGCCCCTCAAACTGATCGAATGAGAAGATGGAGGCCAGGGCAAGTCGAGAGTACCATTCTCTTGCAGACCCCTTCAGTGTGGTAGGGAAGATCTTGCAGAGGAGGGCATCTGAAGCCTGGTGGATCATCATTAGAGTTTTGAAATTCTCTATGTGATCTGCGGGGTTCGACTCCCCGGTATACACCTCGAAGTGAGGCGGCTTGAAGTTCTCTGGGACGGGGGCCTCCATGATGGTGCGGGAGAATGGAGGTCTGCTCGGACAGATGTTTGTCGCTCGTTGCTCTTATTTCCTGTCAATTCGGTCGAGGCGCCTCTCCATCTCATGGAGACGGCGGTAGACTGAGTCTTCTCTTTGATCATATCTTGCCGAGCCCCGAGACTCATCTTCGTACGAGGGTGGACTGGGGCTGCGGCGATGGTAGCTTGGAGATGGACGAGGATTATGAGTGTGAAGGCAGTGGCTCCTAGCTGGCTATGAGTGGGTGGCCTCTGGTCGTTCTTTGGGGCGATATTGAGGGCCCGTCAGACTGTCGCTTGGAAGTCTTGAAGATCTGCCCTTGTGACTGGTGCCTCTCCAACTTGGCGGTCCCTATGTATGGCTCGGCTTAATGGAGAATGAGTTCTCTGCCGATGACGCTGAGGGGACTTTCTTCGCCTCCTCGGGGGAGGGGAATTTCTGGTCCTCGATCGGTGGGGGGTCCGGACTCTTGAGGCCCCTAGGTGCTCAGGTTGATGGACTCCCCCAAGGGCTCGCTATCCATTCAGGCGAGTTCGAAGGTCGACCCCCATTTGGTGGTCGGCAATCACTTGACGAAGATCCCACTCGGAGGGCTTTGAGAGGCCATAGATTCAACTGAAGGATTGGAACCTGCGACATGGTCATGAAGAGGATGTTGCTTGGGACGACTCCGACGGGAGCCCCCCTGGGCAGCCCCCCGAGACCCTGGAAGGGCCGGTTGAGGAGGAGCACCTTGAGCTAGAGGAGGGGGAGGAGGAAAAGAAGTGGTTCTTCGGTTGGAGACGGCTGCCTTCCCCTTCTGTTTTGGATACATGGCTTGAAACTAGTATCACTGATGAAGTTAGGTCGGGTTGCTTTTTTGTTTCCCACAGACAGCGCCAATCTGTTACCGCTAAATCTGGTGTGGGGGCAAACAGATAGAATTTGTGGATTCTTGAAGAAAACAATACAGCAAACCTGTTGACCTGTTGAACTTCACCAACTTGTTGACTTGGTCTCTTGCCGCTACCGTGAACCTGCAAAAATTGCAAAATAGCGGGGTTGATCCCGGCGACGCACCCTCCGATGCTCAAGTCAGTAATCAGAAAAGATTATGAATGAGCTTTGATATGCAAAAGATTGATTACCTCTTAATGGTGGTGGATGGGGGGTATTTATAGCCGCCTTTGGGACCAGTTTAGGAATAAAATTCCTAATTCTCAGTGAAAGGATAGAGCGAATCAGGGCTGTTGATTAAGTATAATTAGAAACCCTAATTCTATCCCGATGGACCGGGTTTGCTGCAGGTTAGAACCCGCACCCAGTTGAGGTGGATCCGTTCGTGGGTTGTTGGGCCTTTTGGGAAGAAGACCCTGAACCCATTTCAGACCCATTTGTAGGTGCAATTACCGTTTTGCCCCTGTGCTTTGAGATTCGTGCCCGATTTGAACGGTTCCGATTTAACCGTATTTTTAGCCATATCAATATATATAGTACATATATAGATTGTTGATATTTATGCATGATGATATTTGAAAAAAATGTGTGAACTTGGATGGTGATAGATGGGGGCCCACGGGTTTCTTGTACAGCGCATGTACGTGCTAGTTGAAAAGTATAGGTTGACTGTTTGAATTATGGTTGTTGGCATTGTATAATTAAAAAAAAATGGAAATGGAATGGTAATTGGATGGATGGGGCCCACGTCATCAACAAATGCTATTTGGGGATGAGGACGTTAACATCCGGGTGGGGGTTTAGGAGCTGAAAGAGAGGGGAGAGTTGGGAGTTGAGAATTAGAAGAGGTAGGAGTTATAAGGAGGTGAAGAGATTGGAGGTTTTAGGAGTTTAGGATGTGAAGGGTTGTAAGAGTTAATTAGGAGAGTTATTAGGGGTAAATTTATGCATAATAGACCCTTCCAAAATCCTATAAATAGAGCCCCAAATTCCTATATTTATCTTGCACCAAAAACTTAATCAAAAGAGAAAGAAAGAAAAGAAAAGAAAAGAAAGAGAGTGAGAGTTCTCTTGCTTGGAGCCATTGCTAGAAGGAGGAGTCATAGCTAGGAGAGGAAGCTTTGCTAGGAGCAAGAAGTGCTTGTAGAGCTAGGAGCAAGAAGGAGCCCACTCTTTGTAGTTTTCAATGTCCAAATTAAGGTCGGTGTTCTTATGCTTTCTAAGTAGGATTTGCATGCTAATAGTTTAATGAGTAGTAAAAGATTGAATGAGATATTGTTGATAAGAATCCATACTAGCATCTCATGAAATGATTTTATTGTTACCATGTTAATAGTTTAATGAAGAGTATAAAAATTGAATGTGATATGTGTAGATAAAATGCTAGTATAACATGCAATGACTTCGTTGAAATTTAGTAATTTACTATTTACCATGCTAATTAAAAGTAAAGAAATAATAACATAGACCATGGTAGAATAATTGCAAATCCTTATTTGTCAAATGTATGATGAGTATGAATGATTGTGACATATGCTTAGAAACTTAATGATTAAAAGAAAGAAAAGGAAAGATAAATTTTATTATTCTTGACTTGTCGACATTGTAAAAGAAACTAGTTTTCGCATGAAGAAACACTTGTGATGTCCAAGGTTGATTTAGCGATACAACTGGTTTTTAGCAACAAGAATTTTATTTTTATGATGATGGATTTTAAACTAAACATGATTTTCTATAATTTTCGAGTTTTGTCGAGAAATACAAATTTTTATAAAGTAAGGAGAAAATAATTGAAGAGACATATCTAAATAATAAGTTGAACTTGTCCTTTTTTTTTGTATTTTTAATTCATTTCAGTTCCACAAGAAATATTTATCTATTAATCCTAAAAGATAGAATCGTTAGAAAAATGATTTTTTTCGAAAAGAATTAGATTTCAGAATAATGTGAACAAAAGAGCACCAATGAAATTTCTAAACAGAAAATATACTTGGTCTTACTGGTTAGCCAGTGCAATATAGAGCTTAGTTGAAAGAGGTTCTAGGTTCAAAACTTGATAGTTGCATTTATATATTATTTTTTATAATTCCGAAACTGAAAGGTTATACATAAATATTTTGAAAATGGAATTAGACACAAAGTCCAAGTGGACTTATTGGTTAGAGCGGCATGGCTTGGGCTCTGTGTGTGCCTCGGCTAGGTTCAGGGTTCAAAACTTGGCCCTGGTTTTCTTTTTTTTCTTTGTTTCATATCTTTTTGAGTGATCATGAAAAGGACTCTTAATTACAACTCATTTTCTTCCTATAAAATTGAAGTGATAATTATTAGAGTTAGTTATAAATTTTTATGATATATTTTGAGGAAATAAAAATGAAATATAAAGTTGGTTAATGAGTTCTAACTCCAAATGATTATTATTAACTTTCTTTGTAAAAGATATTTCGAAGGAAAGATGGGTAACAAGTATAAAACTCTCTTTTGTAAATAAACACTCATGTTGAGATGTGGATTTGTTTAATTTGCTTATAGAAGTTTATAATGTTGAATCTTTTGAGATAGAGATTATTTGTTCTATGCTTGAAAATGCATGAATAAGTACTAAGTTGAAACATGAATAATTGTTTAAGAATAAGTTGGAAACATATGCATGATTATTAAACGGTATGAATACCCATGATTCTTGTACATGAGAAATTTTGATTTAGAGTTAGTAAGACCTCGTATACCGGCATTTTTAAATGAGATGATTATTATATTTTGTGATTTGCCATGGAGCCATCTCGGTGGATGTTGATTAAGTCCGGTAGTAGGTAATACTAATTCTAGGCTTGAAAGATTATTCATGTCTTGAACATTATGAGTTAGGCACTTAAGAGAAGTGTAGTAAACCTGGACAAACGTAAGTGGGGCACTCTATATAGTCGGGCGATGTACTTCAGGACAATAGACCCAGTTGGGCAGTGTACTCTGCGACTGTGGTTGCTCCGATGGGGACGAGTTTATTTTGAAATCCGGGACTATGCGTTGTCGAGCGGATAGTTTTCGTTCTCCAGTGTATATACGTATACCGGGGCTAGAGTGGCACTTGCGGGGATTCGCACGACGAGGAGTCTGTATAACAGTCAGGGCAGTGTACTCTGGAACTGGGATCCGTACTCGTGAAATGCCTGAACCTTGTTCTTGCTACTGGGTAGTTTCATGGCGAGAGATCGAGCCCTTTATTGTGAAGAACGTAGGTGCTTGCCATCAGACCTATGTAGTATGGGATGCATAGAATCCGAACCAGTGTGCATTAGTGTCATCCTAGTATAGAATTGTGTGCATTAGACATTAAGGCATGGCATACACTTACATGTTTAGCATAGTCACATTTAACACTTTATTATTCATTCAACTGTTGTATTTTTATTAAAGTAATGAGATCGTTATATGTACGGTATAGAGAAGATAGCCGAGTATAACATTTCGTCAGTTGTAAGTAACTGACGTGCCTACAGATTGATATGCAGGTAATGGACTATTCATGAAGGGGTAAAGATGTTGTGATGCAATTGATGTTAAAGTTATACAAGTTGTATTTTATTTCAGTGTTGTAATCTTTCATTCTTCTGCTGTGTAAAACCAAGTGTAATGTTACTCTGATGTTATTGAAAAAGTTTTAAATTACCTTTTAAAATTGTACGAAGTGAAGTAAAGATCCTGTGAAATCTCGAATTCAGCCTTACTTGGGATTCGGGGCGTTACACGTTAGGAGCCGCTGTTGAAGACGAATTTGTTGTAGACTCTAGGGTTTTGAATAATTCGGCTAGGGTTTGGGTGATTTGAGATTTCGACTAGGGTTAGGGTTTGGGGTATTCGGGAGTGGAGAGAGAGACAGAAAGGCTTCGAGAAGAGGGGGAGATCAAGAATAGGAGGCTGATAATAGTAGAGGAGGTGTTGGGTTTGGGTATCGCGGGCTCCAGATCTAGAGAGAGAGAAAGAGAGAGAGAGAGAGAGAGAGAGAGAGAGTTGGCTGCGAAGTGAGGGAGAGAGGGATCTGAGTATGTACAAGTGTTTGGAAGAACACTTGTACATACCTAGGCTATTGTCGGGAACGCGGCCTAGGTTGAATTTTTTTTTCAAAAAAACAACCTAGGCCGTTGTTCCAAACAACGACCTAAGTGTATTTTTTTGCCAAAAAAATACTTCACGCTAATAACGCTAAGTCTGAAGCATTATTTGGCGTGAAGTACCCAAATTTCCCCTCCGCCACTTAGCCTATTCCGCTCCATCAAAGCGAAAGTGATCTGAGTCGTTGATCACAATCAAGAGCAGTCCAACGGCTCAGATCGTTGTTTTCACACCCGGTTGAAAACAAACTTGTTTTCAATCGAGCATTACTCATACATATATATATATATATATATATATATATATATATATATATATATATATATATATATATATATATATATATATAATTGTAATAAGACTCAAAGAGTTAAAGTGTGAAAAAAAAATTGTATATATTAATTTCAACTTCTATGATTTTTTTACAAATTTTTTTACATACAATTTGCTAGATGTTGTTGGTAGTCTTCGGACGAGTTGCTTCCACTTGTTGACGTGTCGTCCCCAATTCCTTGAGTCCTATTTTTAGCCTTCATCCAATCTTCCGTGCACACAAGCATCTCCAACGATTGGGGCTTCAAGCTATTCCTGTAATCTGTTAGAACTGTGCCACTTGTAAAAAATGCACTTTCCGAAGCAACTGTAGAGACATGAGGAGTTAGTAGATCATTATTCATACGTTTAAGAATATTATAAAGATGTTCATGTTCTTTCCACCATTGCATCACATCAATCTTAGCACTAAAACTCTCACTATCTTATTGATTATACCAATTTAATTCATTAGGTTAATTAGTCCTAGGTTTTTTTTATTGAATTTGAGAAAGTAAATTAAAAGTGACATCGTCTAATTTACTCTTACCCTTACATCTAAAAGTAGAAGAAGAAGAAGTAAATAAACTAGTACTACTACTAGATGCAAAAGTTATATCATAATAATCATACAAGTTATTCAATGTCTTTTCAAAGCTAGCTAAAAATGTGTTACAATCAATTTTAGATTCATCTCTAAGTAAAGTAAAATACATTTCAATCAAACTCTTCATACCCGCTAATTTGATACGATGATCCATAACAATAGCAATACAATACAACATAGGAGGAGGACTAAAATACTTCAAAAATTTAGTGTATGTGGGTTTAATAATATGACCAATGTAAATGTCATCAATCATTTCTTGAAAAGTTTGATTCATAGTAATTAGTGAAATAAAGATACTACTAGAAGTATAATCATAAGATTTTGAAAATTTCAAAGTTGCGGTTTTTAAAGGTTCTAAAATCGTAACAAAAATCCGGCATAATAACATGATTCTTTAGTCATCTAAAAATTTTTCAGATTTTTTGTAAGACCAAAATCATTTATACACTCCTTATATTGAGTAACAACATTTAATAAATCCAAAGTAGAGTTCCATCGGTGTTTAACATCCTTAAGAAATTTTCTTAAATGTACACCCTTAAGCTTACATCATTCTTCAAATTGTTAAAGCATAGGGCCACTTAAAGCGATAAAATGTACACAATTTCTAAAGTTATGCACATATGGTTTGGCTATTTTTAATGCATCTTAAACACGTAAATTTAAAATATGACATGCACATCTAACATGAAAAATTTCTAAACATGGAGGAGCTAATTGTATTTTTAATGTACTAATCGAAGCATTGTTGTTAGATGCATTATCAAAACTAATAGAAAAAATTTATCACGAATACGAAAGATATCACAAACTTCTAATATATGATTTGCAATGACTAAACCACTATAGGGATACGACAAAGCCACAAGTGATATGATCTTCTTTTGAATCATCCAATCACTATCGATCCAGTGATAAGTTATGCCCATCATTGAAATATCATTACAACCTTTCCAATAATCGGAAGTTAACGGCACTCTACAAGTCAAAGAATACAACAGTGCAATTAAAGTGTCTCTCATTATGGTGTAAAGTTTAAAACAATCCTCCTTGAGTGTGTTTGTCACGCCCCGCTTCCCAAAAAGGAATACGGAATACAGATGCGTAACAAAAGCCCAGCGAATGATTTTCATCATCCTTAAGCTGTTTCAGAATCTTTACAACACATCACAGAATTTATCAGAGTCGGAAGCAAAAAGGCACAACCATTCATGAATACTTGAAACAATTACCAACAGGAATTTACTTGAAACCAAATACAATATTCTCAAATAAATCAGAGTCTGGAGAAAAACAATATTCTAGGTCACATCGCCCAAATAAAAATAATATCCAAATAAACCAAATACAACTTATTCATTGTTCAAGCATAACTAATAATAATAATAATGCAGAAATTTCCAACTTAATACATCCTTTCGCCATTACCATCAAGCAGCTGACCAACCTGATCTGCAATTAGTAAATTTACAGGAAAAGGAAAAAAGAAGAAAACAAGTACCCATCAAATTGCAAGTCGCGGGTCATAAATAATGTAGGATACAAGCACATAGGGAAAACTAAACATATCTAATTAATAGTAGAAACAGACCTAGCATGGTATGGCAAAAATCAACTATCATGGGATACTAACATGGGTCAAGTGTCAAGTGTTAGATAATATGCAACTCAGATATACAGGTAGTGTCAAGTAATGTGTCACATGGTAGTGTCAGACGGGTAACAGATAATCAGATATTCAGGTAACAGATAGTCAGATATGTGCAACAGATTCAATTTTAGATTTTAATAAGTCTTGTGTGATTACTATCTAGGTAGCACGACATGCATGGTTGCTACAACAAGACAGTTTTGCTTGTAGATTTCGTAGGGGATCATATAGGATCGTGTACTTAGGGTCGGACAGATATCAGATAACAGACAGATAGAACCTAGTGGTTCTCTTCTTCTCTACACCTTCCTATAAGAAGTAATGTAGACAGGGTCAGATAACAGACAGATAGAGCCTAGTGATTCTCTTCTACTCTACACCTTCATATATAAGAAGTAATGTAGACAGGGTCAAAATACAGATAATCATATGGAAAACATGGGCTCCCTTCTAAGTACACATTTCTATGCTTTCCCACTACTAGATCTTTCCTATAAACCCCGACTTGGTTACTTTTATTATAGTTATCAAACGAACATGAATGTATGCAAAATAGCATCAAACTAACATGATATAGTCAGATTTAGGTTCAGGGAATCAAATCAGCATGTATAGATAATATAGAGTCACATAAACGAGCAAAATGGTGTATGTTCATAATCAGGACAGCAAGACCAATCAGTACTAAAACAGTGATTCTGGACTCTACAGAAATGCAAACCTAGATCCATCGAAGGATCTGAAAACTAGACATCCACACGAATCCAACGCATATAATAAAGTCATATACTAGTTCACAACAACTCAGCTCAAAACTGATTTGAATACAAAATTTATGTTCAGCCAGAAAACAGGGGAACAACTTCAAAAGCATGAAAACAGCATGAAAACACATCGAATAATTCCACAAAAAATCTGGGATATTCCCCTATAGGTATAGACTTAAAATAACAAGTTTCATAATATTCCAGTAAGTATAGATCAGCCATAAAAAATAAGAAGCAACAAGAAAACATAGTTTGACGAATCTGGAATTCTCAACACTGCTGTACGAAAACTAGGATATCTCGCAATCAGTAAATCGAAATCCAATTCTGCCAAAAGAACATGAAAATAGATGGATTTTACTAACTTTCATATTTCACAAAGAATTTTCATACAGTATAAGGAATTATAATGAAAACAGAGTTCTTTACTGAACAGCGCGCAAATTACAGCATAAGGAGATTTTAGAAAAGAATATGAAACACCACATAAAACTTATCTTTAAAATTCATCAAAATTCTGGGTAGTCCCTAACATCATAAGGAAACACTGAGCAAAATATTGGGTCAAGATATTTTGTATAGAATAGTTCTTGAAAATAGTTTGTTAACAAAATTAACCAAAAACAGAATCTGGAATTGTTCGACACGTCTGTACCAAAACACACATAACTCAGTCACGAAATCCAAATCAAGTAAAACCAGTGAGATTTGAAAATAGAAAAAATTATCTAAAATTCATATTTTATTTTGGAATTAAGATTCGGACTGTAGCATGGACGAAAACAGTAATCAAAACAGAACATGCAGCAAATACAGATTTCACACCTCTAATCAAGAACATCTTAACTTTCACAATATTGATCCAAACACCTCCAAACTTGAAATTGATACGGGTCCCCCTGCAGGAGGTGGTGGTGGTGGTGCTTCTCTACCAGAGCGGGTGACCGCCATTTGATTCTGCAACTAACAATCTACAAAGAGAAGATATAGAGGAGAGGAAGAAGAAGAGGGAAGGAGGCTTAAGAGATTATATATTCATTCATCGATACCCATTACATTCATCTGCACCTTCTTTATAGAAGAGCAGGAGGCATCTACAGTAGATCTACCAATAAAGCTAATACACGTGGCACGTGCAGTGCACGTAATCTCAAACACAGTCAATGGATATAGTGCCTAACGACCATACAGTTTACACTGTAACAGGGCCCCACACCATCGCACCCTCCTATCTGACTCTGCCACCTGTCTCAGACCCTGACACGCCAAGAGAGAAGGGAGGACTGAGGTGCAAGAAACAACTGCATTTATTCACAAAGACCCCTGAAAGAAGTTTATTCCCTTATGGACTGATACGCAAACGCTGGCTGATACGCGCAAGCTTCGGAACAGAGATGCAACTCTATGGAGCTGTATCATTTCTCCCCATTTGAAAAGGAGCTTCCATGATGTTGCGGAACTCAGGGAAGCGACTGTGGATACTCTAGAACACTTCCCAAGTGGCTTCGTCGCGTGTTCGCCCTTCCCACTGTATCAATACCTCTGTTACGGCGACTCCTCGCTTCTCTACCATTCTTTAACGCCCCGAATCCCAAATACACTGAATTCGAGATGTTCTACAGGATTTTTTTACTTTCTTTAGTACAATTTTACAAGGAAATTTAAACTTTTCATCTTACATCAGAATTTAAATCAATATTACACTTTTCTTTTGCACAGTGGAAGTAAAATACAACAATTAAATGAATGTACAACAACATGGTACAATCTTTCAGCATCCATTCCTCTTTAACATGTCATTTACCTGCATATAAGACTGTGGGTACGTCAGTTTATTCAACCGATGAACATTATACACGGCCATCCTCTCTATGCCGGAAATAGTATAACTCAACTTTTCATATTTAGCAAACACAAACTTGTCACATTTCAAACTAAAGGGACTACCCTATTGATGTCGTGTTGTGATTGTGCACTTAGTCCTTAATGCATTTGTTTATATTACATGACACTAATGCGCACTTATTCGGATTCTATGCATCCCATACTACATAGGTCCGAGGGCAAGCCCTTATTCGTTCTTCATCTTTGTAGGGTTCAATCCCCCGTTATGACTTAGTCTACTACTGTAACTACGGTAGTGTCTTAGATGTCCTATGATCTATGAGCCCATATCCAGGCAGCCTGAAGGGAAATCCCACGCACTGACACGACGCATCGAGCAGGCAACCTATGGACAATTCAGCCTCCGCCATGGAACAATGACACCACCCATAGCCACTCGAACATCCCACGAGCGTCGCCACCGGGACGATAATTCTGGAGTAGCGCCCACGCCATGTCTTGATGCATCAAGTAGGCAGCCTGTGGATCGCCCTCACACCGCTATCCGATGGCCCCCATACTCATGTTTTTCTTCTACTTTCATCACGTCTCCACTATGTACTAATCCTTAGTTTTATCAAAAATCATGAACAAAAATTTAATCTCTAGAGTTAGCCTCTCCACTAACCGGACTTATTTATTCATTTCAACATGACCAACCTTGGTCTAATTTCATTTCATTTCTCAATGCCGGGGGAGACTTAGTTACTCTATTTCAATTTTCATTTCACAATTTTCAACTCATAAATTTTCCATGTTGAGTTCTCATACTCACATGTATATTCTCTTTTCAATTCATGATTCCCAATTTATTCACAAGTCCATAATAATACATGAATTTCATGCACTTCGTCAATTATCACATCATATCAATTTCACATTACTAAACAATATGCATACTTTAATTGTTCCACAAATGAGAAATAAATTGCATCATGTCACACAACCAAATTTCTTTTGTCAGATCAACTCTTAATCCTTTATTTCACTTATTCCTTCAAGTTATAATTTCACCTCAATAACCCATATAGAACCATATGTCTATTTATGCATTTTAACTCCAAACCATAGTTAAATTCATTCAAATAATCCCCAAACCATTTTTAGAAAGTCCCTTATATTTTTAGGAAAATAACCATATTTTTTTCACATTTTTTGGACACTTAAAAACCCCAAAAAATATTTTTTTCAATCTTGCCGATAGCAAGATTCGAACCCAGCACCCCACCGACAAAGCCCAAGGCACAGACCACTAGGCCGGATGCCGCTAGCGATATAAGAGGGGAATAAAGAGTATTTATTACTCTCTGTTCGCTGATTCCACTGTTTAAAAAAAAATGAAAACAGTTGTATGCCGCAGGGATTCGAACCGGTCATCCAAGAGAACACAGCCACACACAGTGACCACTTGAGCCATATGCTCAGGTTGTCACAGTACAGTTTAAAAATTCTTTTGAAATCAATTACCACTGTTGATAAAAACATCTCGATGTTCAACTAAACTTTGTTTCATATTGCTTTTGTAGAAATCACTGAAAAACTCCAGATCAACTTCCCCTCACATGATTTTCATATCAGTGTGATTAAAATAATTTTTGTACTAATAAAAATATATTTTTCACACAAATCAATGAATTATTCATTAAAACTACTATATTTTTCATTTTCGACATTGCTTAACAATTGGTCTTCTAATCTTTTTATTCCCAATTAATTTACTGTTGTTAACCTTTTATTCAACATACACATATATTTTGAATTTATCCATACCCATATCAACATAAAGGTCTATTTAGCACATGAATAGGTAAAACTCAAACTACTAACTTTATGAGTAGTTTTTTGATGATAACAAAGTAGTTTCATTAATCAATCTATGTCACAATGTATATAATCACTTATCAATTTGCATAATCACATCTCAATCATTCAAGAAAGTCACTCTTTTCAAATTAAAGTGTGCTTTTTCTTAATCAATTACATGTTTTAATTTTACAATTAACAAGCGTTCTTATTGGAAATTTTCATGCATCACGTCTCAATATCATACTAGCAACATTCTTAAGGAAATTTAACCACCATCATTCATTCATGCTAATAATCATGGAGAATTCTACACACAATTTAATTTAATACTAGAATCACATACAAGTTAATCACAACATTTCAATCAATTCATAAACTAACTTCTCAATTAAAGTGTGTTCTTATTAGTATTTTTCATGCATCGTTTTGATGGTTAAATCTAGCATGGATCCCTATATTAGAAATATGGAAGGTTACCCACCTTGTGTGGAGAGAAACAACACAAAAGCAACAAATCCTTGCAACTAGATGCACCTCCTCCTAGTCGATGCGCGCACAAGCTCCACGAACACCAAGCAAACCGAATGCTTCTCCTAGTGATGCCGGCCTCTCCTTCTTGGAAAATGCAAGCAATCCCACACAACTCTCACTTTTTTTTAACTCACAACTATTACTAAATTAGACTATAGGTTTGGGAAGATATAATTGCATATGAATATAGCCATGGGAGGGGGGTATTTATACTAGAAATCAAGTGAAATGGATGGCTAGGATTGACTAGTTGGTTGTAGGATGGAAGGCTAAGATTAGAGTAGGAGTTATAAAAACTACCCACAACTATACAACTACCTCCATGAACACCACTCAACTATTTGAAAATCCCTCCAAAAAGAAGCAAACCGGCCATGGAAAAGTGTGCATTGCACGTGTACGTGTAGTGCACGTGCATGCAACTAAGACCAAAATTGTACATTTTAATTTTGTATAAAAATAAAATAGTATTAAAATAGTCTTCTACATGACAAGTTTAAAATAAAAATGGTTAATCCATGGGCTTTATTTTGGGCCAAAATAGTTATTAAAAATAAAATAAATAAAATACATTTTGGGCTTTAAGAAAAAGGCCTTTAATTAAATTAAAATAAGGCTTTCTATTTGTTTAAATAAAGGCTTTGTACAAAATAATTTGAGAACACATATTTAAATATTTATACACATCTCAATAAAAATAATCCAACCAAAATATTGCACGTGCACACTACGTGCAAAATAAATAATTTTTTATTAATTGAAAAATCAGGGTATTACACATTCGTTTGCTCAGGATTTTTGTAGGTTGGGCCTCCTCCTCTTGGAAATAGGCAGGGTGTGTTTGAGTGAGTTGGTGGCCAACTTCCAAGTGGCGTCGCAATTGGGAGCAGTGAAACACATCATGGATTTTGGTGCTTGGGGGAACAAGAAGCTTGTAAGCTACTGGCCCTATTCTTTCCACTATCTGATAGGGTCCATAGTATAAATGGGACAATTTGTGAATACATTTACCTCCAACAGATGTTTGGCGATAGGGTTGTAGTCTGAGATAAACAAAATCACCGACGGTGTACTCTCTTTCAGTTATCCTTTTATCAGCGTGCACTTTCATCCCTTCCTGTGCCTTGCGCAAGTTATCCTTAAGTAGCAGGAGCGCAGCATTTCTCTCAAGTAGGTGCTCCTTTACATCAGGTGAGCTGGTGTTCTCTGGAATGTCGGTGAGTAAGGAGGGTGGAGCTCGGCCATAGAGAACTTGATACGGGGAGAGCTTAGTAGAGCTATGCACGCTCGTATTGTACCAGTACTCCGCCCAGGGGAGTATATTAACCCAACTAGAGGGTTTATAAGCACAGAAACAATGGAGATAAGTTTCTAATGTTCTATTCACCACTTCGGATTGGCCATACATTTGGGGGTGGAACGAAGTACTTAGACAAAGCTGGGTACCTTGCACAGTGAACAATTCCTTCCAAAAAAACACTGGTGAAGATTGTGTCTCGATCGCTGACGATGGTGGAAGGGATGCCATACAGTTTGATGATGTTATGAATGAAGAGGTCAGCTATGCTCTTGGAAGTATAAGGATGTGACACCGGAAGGAAATGTGCATACTTAGAGAGTCGATCAACAACTACAAGTATGGTACTCTTACCCTAGCTTCATAGTAGACCCTCGATAAAATCCAGACTAATATCTATCCATACCTCATCTGGAATTGGAAGGGGTTGCAGGATGCCATATGGAGCTTGGGTGTTATGCTTGCAGCACTGACAGATGTCACATTGTTTGATGTATGCCTTCAACCTGCTCTTCATACCTGCCCAATATGCCACTTGCTTCAGCTGCAGCTAGGTCTTCTCGTAGCCAGAATGGCCCCCTTGGAGTGAATCATGGTAAGTGTGTAACAACTGTGGTATAATAGGAGATGTCGGATTAAGAACCACTCTTCCCTTGTAAGAGTATAACCCATGTTGAAGGCTATAGCATGGAGCTTCTCCCCTGGAGATTTTTGCTTGCAGATCTGCGTAAAAGGGGTCATGTTCTACTTCTTCCTTCAGGGATACTAACCAAGTAGGTTGCACAATTGAGATGGCTTGGACTTGGACCTCTGGAGCTTGTGACTAGGTATCTTCGAACACCCTTGAAAGACCATCTGCTCCTATGTTCTCTCTCCCTTTTTTGTACTTGACAGAGAATTGGTACCCATGTATTTTCCAAAGCAAAGTGTGTTGGGCTTCCGTGTCTAAACGCTGCTCCAATAAGTACTTAAGTGGCTTATGGTCTGTCTTGATCAAAAATTTCCCCGCCAACAGGTAATGTCGCCATTTCTTCACCGCAAGGAGAATTGCAAGCATCTCCTTCTCGTATGTCGATAGATATCTATTCCTCCCTTTTAATTCTTTACTAAGGAAGGCAATAGGGTGTTGGTGTTGCATCAAGATGGCCCCGACGCCAGTTCCAGCAGCATCGCATTCAAGGGTAAATTTCTCTTTGAAGTTTGGCAATGCCAAAACAGGGGGAGTGGTTAAAGCTAACTTCAAAGCTTCAAATGCCTTTTGAGCGCCAGGGGACCAAAGAAAGGCTCCCTTCTTGGTGAGAGCTATAAGGGGTGAGGCTATGGAAGCATATCGATTAATAAACTTGCGGTAATAACCAGCAAGGCCGAGGAATCCCCATAGTGCCTTGAGAGACTTCGAGATAGGCCATTCATTGATAGCTTATACCTTCTCAGGATCTACAGAAATCCCACTCTTCGATATCACATGTCCCAAATAGGTGACTTCTTCTACCCTAAAGACACATATGTTTCTCTTAGCTTTGAGTGAGTTCTCCCTTAGTAGCTGTAGGACTATCTGCAGGTGCTGCAAATGGTCGTCGAGGATTCGGCTGTATATGAGTATGTCATCAAAGAACACAAGAACAAATTTCCTCAAGTATGGCCTGAACACATCATTCATCAATGATTGGAAGGTAGACGGTGCATTCGTGAGGCCAAATGGCATCACCACGTACTCATAATGGCCCTCGTGTGTCTTGAACGCTGTTTTGTGAATGTCCTCCGTCTTCATTCTGATCTGATGGTACCCACTGCGCAAATAAAGTTTACTGAAGAGCTGAGAACCTTGCAATTCATCTAGTAACTCATCAATAACAGGGATAGGGTACTTATCCTTTATAGTTATCTTGTTTAGACCCCTGTAGTCGATGCAAAGGCACCACGATCCATCGGGTTTCTTTACCATTACAATTGGGGAAGCATACAAACTATTACTAGGTTGGATGATCCCTGAATGTAGAATTTCTCTCACGAGCTTCTCTATCTCATTCTTCTGGGTCCATGGATGCTTATAGGGTCTCAAATTGATTGGTTGTGAGTTAGGGAGGAGAGGGATGCTATGGTCTTGCTGCCTAGGAGGAGGAAGTGTTGTGTGCTCCTTGAACACCTCGTCAAATAAGCTTAGTCTGTGTTCAATCTCAGCATTGCAGGGAATGGGTGGGGGTTCAGCTTTAAGGCTAGATGTTGAAACCTTAGTGATCTGAAGTAGCAGACCCCCCTTCATGTGTAAGACTGTTTTGTGCATGGACTTGGGTTCAGATAGTTGCATTGGTTCGCTGCTAACCCCTATGAGTATCTTCATCTCACCACCTTGCTCAAATTGCAATGAATGACTCTGGAAGCTGAGCCAGATACTCTCTAGTGTTTGCATCCACTGAGCTTCGAGGATCATCTAACTAGTGCGGAGAGGCAGGACATAGAAGGAGGTCTTAATACTGACTCCTTGGCAAAGGAATTCTAGCTCTTCACAAAGACCTTTGCAGTACAAAGTTCCCCCTCCTGCAATGGTGACGGAGAGTTTCACACTCTGATTAACAGGTAACTTGGCTCTTCTCACTACCTGGGAATCCACAAAATTATGGGTTGATCCTGTGTCAAAAAGTGCATACACCTCTTGTTTGCCTACTGCCCCTTTAAACCTCAACGTTTTTGGTTCTTCTATTCCAATGACAGCGCTGAGTGATATGGTGGGAGGAGTTGTTACCGCTGTTTGCAAGAAGCTAAGATCACCTGTGGGGGAGATCACCTGCTCTTCACTCTCATCCTCATGATTAGCTTCTATATCCGGACCAACACTAGTCTCATCTCCTTCTATCTGCATCAGAGTCCTTCCTCTACACCGATGGCCTTTACTCCATTTCTCATCACAGCGGAAACATAAATTTTGAGCCCTCTATTCAGCAAGCAACTTATCAAACTGAGTTGGTTTCAAGGGTTCTGCAGTGGGTTTTCTTTGTTCTTAAGGGAAACTGGGTGGTGGAGAAGTTTTCGGAAACAAGGAAGTGGACGGAGGTCTAGAATTTATAGTGCCACTCAAGTACTTCGCAGCCTTGCATTGACACATCGCAGTGGTCTCTCTAGCAATGGCCTCCCGATACGCAGCTGTGACAGTTTAGGGATGTTTTAACAAAACCTCCTGTTGAATATCATCTTTCAACCCCGACACAAAACAGTCGACCAAGACCCCCATGCTCAACAGCTTGCTAAGGTGGCTATACTTAAGAAACTCCTTATGGTACTCTTGCACGGTGTTGGTTTGCCTAAGCTTGAAGAGGGTAGCTGTGGGATTATGCAGTTCAGTAGGACCAAATTGGAGAAGCATCTCCCTCTTTAGCGACTCCCAATTGATCTCTTCAACACATTGTCTCTTGAACCATCGTCACCATAACAACGCATCTTCCCTTAGAAAATAAACACTAAAATCCACTTGGTACCTTTCTTCAATCCAATGGGTGTCGAAATGATGCTCAAGATGGAAGAACCAATTTCCAACATCCCCTGTTCCATCGAACAGTGGAATTTCCAATTTGGCATGTTTGGGGAATATGGTTTGATACCTATCAAAGTTCTCTTCGCTTCGCCACCAAGGGGAAATGGGGTTCCACTCAGGACGGGGTAAGAGGGGAGGAAGACTCCCCGGAGGAGGGCGGAAGTTATGGGATGGCTCATCCCTACTTCGTGAGTCCCTATCAGCGATTCGGCGCAACAACTGGCAAATGTCGTCACTCTGCAGTTGTAGACCTGTGATTTGTTGCTAAAGAGTTCCCATCAAAATCTCAATGTTCTCCACTCTTTGCTCTAGATTGGGAGGCTGTTGAGGATCAACACCGCTATGGGTGGATCCTCGCGCCCCTGGCCTAGTGATCCGATCCCAGAGTTTCCTCCGAATTCGAGGATTATTCGGCGCTTGATCTGAATAGGGTTGACTGGTTCATGTGGCTCTGATACCATTGATACGGGTCCCCCTGTCGGAGGTGGTGGTGGTGGTGCTTCTCTACCAGAGCGGGTGACCGCCATTTGATTTTGCAACTAACAATCTACAAAGAGAAGATATATAGGAGAGGAAGAAGAAGAGGGAAGGAGGCTTAAGAGATTATATATTCATTCATCGATACCCATTACATTCATCTGCATCTTCTTTATAGAAGAGCAGGAGGTATCTACAGTAGATCTACCAATAGAGCTAATACACGTGGCATGTGCAACGCACATAATCTCAAACAGAATCAATTGATACAGTGCCTAACGACCATACAATTTACACTGTAGCAGGGCCCCACACCATTGCACCCTCCTATCCGACTCTGCCACCTGTCTCACACCCTGAGACACGCCAAAAGAGAAGGGAGGACTTAGGTGCAAGAAATAGCTGCATTTATTCACAAAGACCCCTGAAAGAAGTTTATTCCCTTATGGACTGATACGCAAATGCTGGCTGATACGTGCAAGCTTTGGAACAGAGATGCAGCTCTATGGAGCTATATCATGCAGCAAATACAGATTTCACACCTCTAATCAAGAACATCTTAACTTTCACAATATTGATCCAAACATCTCCAAACTTGAAATACAACCTACCAAACATCTAAACATCATGATTTAGGGTTACTAACATGTCCATACCTATTATTTTCACATGGGCATTCAATCAAACACAATTCATGCAAATAATCACATACATGCATCAAAATCAAGTTTTGGGCATAACCTAATTTATCTCCTATCCAAATTGGTGTTATAAGTCATCTATGGCCAAATTAACACAATAGAGACAAAACCCATCAAGAAAAACACAAATTTTGGTTGTCTCTAGACCCAACTACACTAGATATGAACTTTTTGACTTGTATCAACCTAATGAATTGTAGTACACACTACTAATCGGAATGGATATAAAGGCATATCTATCCCGGCGCCTATGCCCAAACGCCGCGATAGATTGTCATTATAATATATTTTTTAATAGCGGGCCTCTATGACGGCGGTGCTATATTACGCCGTTATATATACGGCAGTTTTATATGCACCGCCGTTATAGGACAAACATTAGCTATTCATTACCCTACTGAATTAATCCTCCCGCTCCGTTCTTCATTTCCCCTCAAAAACGACCGCTCCATTCTTCATTTCCCCCAAAACGAAAACTTCTAACCCTAACTACTCACACACCGCTCCACTATCCCGTCTCCAAAATCTCTCTCTCTCTCTCTGACCAGTCGCCCCTCTCCCCATTCGGCGCCATCTTCCCCTCTCCCCATTCGGTGCCATCTTCCCCTTTCCCCATTCGGCTTCGTCTAGGTCGTATTCAGAAGTATTGCCAGTCGCCCTTCTCCATTCAGGAAGAAGCTCAGTGTGGATTCATTCTCTATTTGATTCGTACATTTCACATCCTCTTAGTTCTGATGTCACTTTCATTTTTTCGGGATTAGGGTTCTGTTAACTTTGCTTATTTTGAAATGGGTTATTGTAAAAATCCCTTCTTTTTGTATAATTCTATAAAATTTGGAGTGGGATGTTTATATTTACTTGTTTTTACTTGCTTAATTTGATGTTTATATTTACTTTTGTCAAAATCCCTTCTTGTTGTTGTTGATGTTTAACTTTGCTTAATTTGAAATGGGTTATTGTCAAAATCCCTTCTTTTTGTATAATTCTATAGAATTTGGAGTGGGATGTTATAAAATTTACTTATTTTTTGTTCTAATTTAGTGAGAAGGTTGATGATGTTGTTAATTATGAATGGTGTAGGTTAGGAAGCTTGATAGTGTAGGTTGAATTATGCTAGAAGATAATTGGAGAAGAAATGGAAAATTTTGCATTATCATTTTTAATAATTATGATATCTTAGCATTTGAATGGACAAATTGTGTGGTTAGAAGTGCAGGAACAAATGGATTTTACTTGAATTAGTCAGTTTGTATTCAAAAACTCGAATGCCAAAATTATTCACCTTCTAAATTAACCCATAGAGGACCAATCCTGTTTAAATTTGACACCATTCTCATCACGCCCCGCTTCCCAGAATACAGGAACACTGGCACGTAACTGAGGCCCAGCGAATGATGCAGATACATCATTCATAAGCTATAAATTTAACTCAACAAAAAGATAACAATTTCAACCACGAAAGCGTATAAAATCACAACAGGATAACAAAGTACATGACATATTACATGAACAAAACCAACAACTGGAAAGAAATATAGTTACGTGTCAATCACACCCGGATTACAACAAGGATTACATGAATAAACAAGAACTAAAGCAACATGAAATTAAACAAGACTAGAATCTCTATTCAGCAACTCCTTCAGGTATAAGAGAGCTAGAAGTAGGTCGCCATTCGGAACTGCTCCCACAACCATCGAGCAATTCTAACGATGGTTCGGAGTCCAGCATTCGGCTCGACTGCGCTCAATCAATACCTATGGCTAAAAGTGGGGTTAAATCGAAACTGCCCAAATCAAGCACGAATCTTGAAGCCCAGGGGTAAAACAGTAATCTCACATACAGATGGGTTCAAAACGGGTACTGGATCTCTTCTCACAGATCCGATAACCTGCGAACGAATCCACCTCAGCTGAATGCGGGTCCTGACCCGATTCAGACCCAGTCCGGCTGGATAGAATCAGGGTCTCTAATTAGGCCAAATCAACGGGCCTGATTTGTCATTATCCTCCCACCGGGAATTAGGGGTAACAGGTTCCTAATCTGGTTAGGAGAATTTTACTCCTTATCAGATCACAAGAATTACTACCTTCCTAATCTGATCCCTAAGGCGGCTATAAATACCCCCCACCTACCACTGTTACAAGGTAATCACTCTTTTTCCTATTAACGCTCTTTCTTAATCATTCCTGGTTACTGACTAGAGGTCGGAGGGTACGTCGCCGGGATCAACCCTGGTGTCTCGCACTTCCCTGCAGGTGAACGGAGGGAGTCAGCGATCGAACTCCGGCAGAACAGGTTGGGTGTTTGCTATTCAGGTTTTCTACGAGTCCACAAATTCTATCTGTTTACCCCCACACCAGATTCAGCGATAACAGATTGGCGCCGTCTATGGGAAACATACGAATAGCAGCCTCCCCTCTTTCCGTTGGTGAGATCTCCTCCAGCCATGCCGCCCAAAAAAGTAAGATCCAGGGGATCCAATCGTGGGCCTAATCCAGATCAGTAACAAGAAGTCCCCTTCCAACCCGCTCATCAACAGGGGCAACTTCCGCTTCAAACCGAGGATCTGCCTCCTCTCCCAAATCAACAACCTCCTAATGGTCCCCCCGGTCCTTCAAATGCCGGCGCAGGGGTCTCGCGCCCCGACCCGCAGAAACAACCTCTCCATCCGGACCACGTATCCGTACACAATGCCTCATCGGATTCTATGGCTTCCCACCATCCTCAAGTTTCCGACCTCCGCAATACTGTTCTAAATCGGCAAAAGGATGAGGATCTTCACCGCCGCCTGGATGAGAAGCGGGCCCGAGAGGGAATCTCTCGCCAACAACATCCAGGTGAGCGATCTCCTCACCACCGAGATAGCAGGAGGTCCCCGGACCGAAGGGGGTGGAGGGAATCCCCCGAGCATCATAGGAGGAGACCGCATTCTCCCGCTGGTTGGCGTCATCTGAGGAATGATCAGGCACCCATCACTCGTGCTGAGTTCCTACAATTCCAGGCAACAGTGTTGCAGGCCCTCAACCTTCGCCCCAACAACAATAATGCCCAAAGGGTTCCGACACCCCCGTGGGTCCCAAGTCCTCGTCCCCGGTCCGTAACACCTCCTCCGGCTCCTAATCACCAACAACACAACCATAGTCCTCGCCGCTCCCAAGACTACCGCCGTCGTAGTCCCTGCTCCCCTTCCTATGAAGACGAGTCCAGGGGCTCGTTTGGCTACCACCGGAGGGACGATGCTCTCTACTGCCGTCTCCACGAGATGGAGAGACGCATCGGTCGAATGGACAAGGAGGAAGAATCGAGAGGAAGGACCGTCTGCCCTGACAGACCTCCCTTCTCCCGGACTATCATGGAGGCTCCCATCCCGAAGGGTTTCAAGCCTCCGCAGTTTGAAACTTATTCGGGGGAGTCGGACCCCGTTAACCATGTCGAAAGCTTCAAGACCTTGATGCTAATCCACCAAGCTTCCGACGCCATGCTCTGCAAAACCTTCCCCACCACCCTTAAGGGTTTGGCTCGGGAATGGTACTCCCGGCTTGCTCCCTCTTCCATCTTCTCTTTTGAGCAGTTCGAAACGCTCTTCATAACCCACTTTGTGAGTAGCAGATGCACGGAGAAGACCAGCATCTCGTTACTCCACCTCCATCAGGAGAAGGGAGAAATGTTGAGGGACTATGTGAGGAGGTTTACTGCAGAGGTCAGGTCCATCCCCTCCCTCGACCAATCAGTGGCAACCGTCGCATTCCAATCCAACGTCCTCAATTCCAACCTTCGTTCGTCCCTCGCCAAAAAGCCCCCACATAACTTTGCCGACCTTCTCCTTCGGTGCGAAAAATATATTCGGGCGGAGGAGGCCGAATGCCTCCCGGGCTTTGGAGGATCTGCCTCCGGGACGAAGAGGAAGACAACTGAAGAGGAAGGGGCTAAAAAGTTGCAGAGGGATAATAGCGGTCAGCGCCGCCCTTCCCCCAGGTTCGAGAAATTTACTCCTCTCACTACCAACGTCTCCACCATCCTGATGGAAGTCAAGGAGGAAGGTGTCATACCTCCTGCTCCGAGGATGAACACCCCAGCCAAGAAGAGGAATAAGGAGAAGTGGTGTCGTTACCACCGGGATCATGGCCACGACACCAACGACTGCCGGGCGCTGAAGAACGAGATAGAGGCCCTCATCCAGAGGGGGAAGCTGGCCAAGTTTGTGAGAGCAAATGATCGGGCCGATCGCACCACTCCTCCGCCTCGGGGGGCTAACAAGCGTTCTGAGCGACGCGATGAAACCCCCGAGTTTGAGGAGGAACGCGTCCTACACCTTATCCATGGAGGCCCCATGGGAGGCTCTTCCATCTCTTCTCGAAAGACATTCATTCGAGAGGTTAATTCTGTTCACAGCGCCCCTCCCCCAAAAGGCCTCGGTGTCCCGGTCACATTCTCAGATGAAGATCTCGAAGGGGTTAGGACTCCCCACTGCGATGCACTTGTTATCGATCTCCGTGTAACCCCTGTTTTCCTATAAATGTATTTTTGTGTATTTTCTATATTTTAAAATTTTTTGCGAATTATTTTTTCCCGGTTTTCAAATTCTTTTGTCAAAATGTATTATTGGATTTTCCATTTAAAATCTTTTTTTTTTTTTGTGATCCGTAATTTTAGCTGTAACTATTTTTCTATAATTTTGTATTTAATGCATTTCCTATTATTAATATTATTACCTTCTTTATTTTAAACATTTTATGATTTTTAATATTGTTACTATCCGTATTATTTTGCTAGTATGGTTATTTGCATTATTATTTTATTTTATTTTTATTGTTAAAATTATATTATTTCATGAATTATATTTATTAGTTATTGTATTAATTTTCTTATTGGATTATTTTCAAATTATATTATTCTTCTTGCATTTTTGACCTCCTTGTGCTAATTGTGTGCCGTTTGTCCGTTTTTCGTCATTTTGAGATCTTTTCCTCATTTTCTTGGTTCCGTTCATATTTAATAATTATTTTAGGGTCATGATGATTTTTTAGAAGTGTTTTGACCAATTTGAGATTTTTTGGCCCTTAAGGAGATTTTTAGGAGCCATAGGATTCATGCATTTTGTATCCCCATTTGAAATCTACCTAATATCCATTACCCAATTGTATACCCATTTATTCCTATTGATATCCACTACCCATTAACCCACATATGATCCCCTATAAATACCCCCTCATCTAATTAATCACAAACCCTAATCCTATTTTCCTTCTTCTCTAATCCACCCGGCCTCCCCTCCTTCTCATTCTCTCCCGGCCTGCATATCATACCCCAGGCCGACCCTCTCTTTCCTCTCCCTAGCCATTGCCGTTCACCACAATCAAATCCCTCCACCATACTACAACTCCGTACTACAAAACCCTTCTTCCTTGCACTCCTTGTGGCCGGCCCTTCACCAAAACAGCACCCATCCATCTCAAAACAGCCCCTACACCTCTCTTCACTGATTTGGAGAAGTGGGTATCGCCCACTTTGAGTTCGTGCATCAAGGAGTTGATCGTAGGCGGGTTTCGGCTCGTGGGTTCGCGTGGAATCGCGTGGAAAGGCTTCTCGCTCGTGGGTTTCGTTGCTAGGCATCGTTTTGTCGCGTTCATCGTCGAAAAAAGGCAAGTAACTTGTACATAATTTTTTTAGGTTGATACAAGTCGAAAGTTCACACATAGGGTAATTTGAGACTAGAGATGGCCAAAGATGATGTTTTTATTTGTGGGTTTCGTCTCTATTGTGTAAAACAGGCCATAGATGACTTAGGACATGGAGTTTGATAGGTTTATGCCCTAGGTTTTACCCAATTGCGATTTTGATCGCGTATGTGACATATTGTATACCATGTGTTTGTTGGATTGTCCATATGAGAATTATTAGGTTTTGACATGTTAGATACCCTCCATTATGATATTTAGATAATGGTTAGGCTGCGTTTCGAATTTGGTTAAGTTTGGTTCGTTTTTGTAGAAGTTATGACGATTCTAAGTTTGGTTGTGAAATCTGGAAATTCAGGCTGTGCTGTATTGTTTACTGTTTTTACCTGGGTTAGATTCTGAATCTCAACATAGACATTTCTGAGTAAATCGTAGAGAACTGAATCTATTTTCCAACCCCACTGGTTTCACTAAGTTTGGAGTTCGTATGAATTAGTTATGATAATTTTAGTGCCTGTATGTTGTTAGTTTCCAGATTCAGTTCGGGGTAGATTTTATTATCTATTTATTTTCAAGATCCAAGTTATACATAATGTCATGCCATAATATTTTGTCCAGTGTTTTCTCATGATGTTAGGAAGTTCCCAGATTTATGTGGTATTCGAAAGATAAGTTTGGAGTGATGTTTCATATCCTTTTTCATGATCTACTTTTTCTGTAAACTGCGTGTTGGGCTATGTTGATTTCAGTTTTCACCCTAATTATAATTACTGTATGAAAATTTTATGTGAGGTATGAAAGTTGAATAATTTTACCTATTTTCACGCCGTTTTGGCAGAACTGGGTTTTGATTTGCTGTTTGCGAGATATGTTTGTTTTCGTACAGCAGTGTTGAAAAATTCCAGACTTGTCAAAACAGTACCTTGTGTTGCTTTCCGTTTTTGATAGCATATCTATACTTTCTGGAAAATTATAAAAATTATTATTTTGAGTCTATATATAGAGAGAAATACCCTAGATTTTTCGTGGATTTATTTGATGAGTTTACATGCTGTTTTTATGTGTTGGAAGTCATTCCCCTGTTTTCTGGCTGTACATTAAATCTGTGTTGAAATGCATTTTAAGCTGAGATATTGTGAACTAGTATATAGAATTATTATACCCGTTAGAAGCGTGTGGATTTCTAGTTCCCAGATCCTTTGACGGATCATGATTTGCATGCCTGTAGATCTTTGGATCACTATTTTTGTACAGACTGGTCTTGCTGTCCTGATTATAAACATACGCTAAGTTGCTCGTATTTGTGAATGTTTGGTACCTATACTTGCTGATTTAATTCCCTGAGTCTAAACCTGATTATAACCTGTTAGTTTGACATTATTTATTACACTCTCATGCTTGTTGATGATCTTAATAATAAAAGTAACCAAGCCGGGGTTTAAGGGAAAGATTGAATAGTGGATAATTCAGAAACGTGTACTCAGAAGGGGGCCCGTATTTCCCATGTTGATGCATGATACCTTTGGGTTCATGTACCTATTGATGCACGTACCTGTTGGTCGTGTACCTGTTACTTGTTGATGCACGTACCTGTTGGTCGTGTACCTGTTGATTCATGAACCCGTTGATGCATGATTCGGATGATACGTGTACCTGTTTTTGATTCATGAACCTGTTTTCCTGTACCTGAGTATACTGCCCTCTATGGTCCACTATGAAATCTAAAACGAAACTGAATTAACTGTAACAACCATGTGATAAAAGGATGGCACATGAAGTGTTACCTAGATAGTAATAATACAAGATATTTAATACCTGACATTTGAACATGATACCTGAATAAGATACTTGACCTGATATGTTCATGTTTGATACTTGCTACATGTTACATGTTTACCTGTTTACCTGACACTTGACACATGTTACCTGTACCTGTTAGTATATGATTATACCATGCTAGGTTTGTGGCTTTGATTCACCCATTTTCATGCACTTGTATCCTACTCTATTTGTGACCCAGACTTGCCATTGACGGGTACTTGTGTTTTCACTTTTTCCTTTCCTGCATTCGTTGTATTGCAGATTTTGGAGGACAAGTTCCTGAAGGTATTGGCAAGATGATGGGCTAGAGGCTGAAATTTTGCTATTACTATTCTTGTTGCTTATTTTGGATAATATTGTATTTTGAGACTTGTATTTATTCTTGTTTTTGGGCGATGTGACCCAGGATATTTGTGTTATTCAGATCATGACTATTTGAGATTAATGTATTTTTATTTCAAGTATTCTTGTTGGTATTTGGTTCATATGTGCATGTGGTTGATTTTTCTGGCTTCCGACTCTGATTTTATTGTGATATGTTGTAAAGATTTCTTGAAACAGCTTAAGAATGATAATAATCATTCTCTGGGCTTTTGTTACGTACCCGTATACTGTATTTTTGGGAAGCGGTGCGTGACACTCCGTATGGCGAACTTCAAAGTGCAGAGGATCCTAGTAGACAACGGAAGCTCCGTGAACATCCTCTTCCTCTCAGCCTTCCGAGGTCTTCAGTTACCCAGGGACCGTCTCAAACCGGCCGGTTACACTCTCCACGGGTTCACGGGAGTGCCAGTAACTATCGAAGGGGTAATAACCCTCGACGTAACTGCTGGCAAAACTCCTACCACCCGGACCGAGCCGATGGACTTTATGGTCGTCGACGTCCCAACTGCATACAACGTCATCCTAGGCCGACCCGGCTTAGCTGCCCTAGATGCCGTCCCTTCGGCCTACCACCTCAAGACGAAATTCCCTACCGGGCAGGAGTAGGGGAGGTCAAGAGCAGTCAGGAAATGGCCCGGAAGTGCTACATGACTTCCACTGGGGGTCCGGTCCTCTCTCTCGAAACTTTAGAAATTCCCCAGGAGGCCGTTCAACCAACGTCCGAGCTGGTGGATGAACTGGAAGAGGTGCTCTTTTCGAAGGATGACCCGAGCAGAAAGTTCTTCATCAGCAAGACCCTCCCTTCTGTCCTATGTTCCGACATAGTGCAATGCATCCGGTGTAACCGTGAACTTTTTGCCTAGTCTACCGCGGATATGCCGGGAATTTTCGAGGAGCTTTTGGTTCACCGCCTCAGCGTTGAGCCGGGGTCCAAACCGGTCCAACAAAAGAGGCGCAAGTTCGCACCCGAGCAGCAGCAAGCCATCAAAGAAGAGGTGGACAAGCCCCTAAAGGCCCGGTTCATACAGGAGGTTAACTACCCGGAATGGCTTTCCAATGTGGTCATGGTCAAGAAGTCGAACGGGACCTGGAGGATATGTATCGATTTCACTGATCTGAACAAGGCCTGTCCCAAAGACCCCTTCCCTCTTCCAAGCATCGACACCCTCATCGACGTGACTTCGGGACATGAGCTCCTCAGCTTCATGGACGCTTTCTCATGCTACAATCAGATCCGGATGTTCCCCCCGGATATCCCGAAGACCTCGTTTGTGACCGACCAGGGCCTCTACTGTTACAGAGTGATGCCATTCGGTTTGAAAAACCCTGGTGCCACTTACCAGCACCTTGTTAACAAAGTCTTCCAGAGCCAAATAGATCGCAATATGAAAGTGTATGTCGACGACATGCTTGTAAAGGGCATCCGAGGTACCGACCATGTCGCCGACCTGCAGGAGGCATTCGGCGTACTGAGAAAGCACAACATGAGGCTCAACCCGAACAAGTGTGCGTTTAGAGTCTCATCAGGAAAGTTTCTCGGCTTCATGGTCAGCCAACAAGGAATCGAAGCTAATCCAGAGAAAATCCAGGCCATATTAGACATGGCCCCACCCAAGAATGTTAAGGAAGTTCAGAGGCTGACGGGCCGCCTCGCCGCAATAGGTCGTTTCCTCTCCAAGTCCGGGGAGAAACGCCTCCCCTTCTTCAAGGCTCTCAGGGGGGCTAAAGGTTTCGAATGGGGGCAGCAGCAGCAGGAGTCGTTCGACCAGCTACTCGTCAATCCTCCTCTGCTCAGCAAGCCTGTCCCGGGCGAAACCTTGTACCTCTACTTGGCTGCTTCCGAGCAGACCCTCAGCGCCGTTTTAGTAAGGGAAGAAGACCGGGCTCAAAGGCCCATCTACTATGTAAGCAAGGTGCTCCGTAATGCCGGCTACCCGAAGATAGAGAAGATGGCATACGCTCTGATCATGGCGGCGAGAAAGCTTCGCCCCTACTTCCAGTCCCATTCGGTGGTCGTCCTTACCGACCAACCGCTGAAACAAGTCCTCCACAGACCGGAGACCTCTGGCCGCCTCATGAAATGGTCCATCGAACTAAGCCAGCACAACGTCTCGTACCAGCCCCGGACTGCGATCAAAGCTCAAGCCCTTGCGGAGTTCATCGTCGAGACCACCATTCCTGAGGTCGCCATTCGGAACTGCTCCCACAACCGTTGAACAACTCTACCGATGGTTCGGAGTCCAACACTTGGCTCGATTCTACTTCGCAAGTTCGCTCGTAAGCGAGCTAGAAGTAGGTCGCCATTCGGAATTGCTCCCACAGCCGTTGAACAACTCTACTGATGGTTTAGAGTCCAACACTTGGCTTGATTCTACTTCGCAAGTTCGCTCGTAAGCGAGCTAGAAGTAGGTCGCCATTCGGAACTGCTCCCACAGCCGTTGAACAACTCTACCGATGGTTCGGAGTCCAACACTTGGCTCGATTCTACTTCGCAAATTCGCTCGTAAGCGAGCTAGAAGTAGGTCGCCATTCGGAACTGCTCCCACAACCGTCGATCAATTCTAACGGTGGTTCGGAGTCCAGCGTTCGGCTCGACTGCGCTCAATCAATACCCCGAGCCGAGCGGACGAGGAACCGACCCCCACATATGGAGAAAAATTCTGCCGGACCAATTTCACCGTTAGATCACCTCAAAATACGTACTGGAGCGTGATGAACGGATCAGATCGTGCCACGTATCCACAAAACGACAAGATAGTGTTTTTTGGGAATTCATGCCTCCCACCTCGTGATACATTCCACGATCATGATCGACCGTCTAGATTGAGCCACGTGGATCGCGTCTGAAATCCAAGCTATCACACCACGAAATCGCAAAATCGCATCGGTATACTCCGAGCCAAAAAACTAAAGTTCCGCCGCTAAAGCATTTAAAGAAGACAACTATGGGTCCTTATGGTTTGGTTTCAAGTGTAAGGCAGCTGCGGCACAACGTTGAGCGAAACAACTTTGATTTCATTGAAACACTTGGTAAATTTACAAAGCTAGAAGTTACAGCGAGAAGGCAACTAGATAAATTTACAAGGAATGCAATTACAACCACAGAGATGATGCAAGAAGTAAAAAGCTCGATACAACTCGTTCAGCGCCTCCCCGGAATAGGAACATTCCGATTCAGAGACACTCGAGGCTTCCGTTTCTTCACCTCCGTGCTCGTCTCTAGGCTGAAGAACTGAGACGCCGCCTCGCCACTGAGCCTAACGGTGGCTCCGACCGAGGCTCCACTCGAGCTAACAGCTACTCCGCTTTATGCATCAGCTGCTGTCCGACCCATAACTTGACGACGAGTCGCGAGCTCGTAAAAGGTGATCCCTCTCTCTCTCTCCTCGCGAGTGCAGGAGGTGCTGCGGACATTAGCCCTCACGGGCTGAGGCTTCAGTCGAGCCAACTCCTCCTCGAGCTCAACGATCCTATCCTTCAGAGTGTCATCCTTAACCATTATCTTGAATCGACGGAGTTTTGCCGAACCGGGGCACTCAGTGCTATCGGATATAATACGACGTAAGTTAGTCACCTTGATGCTCTGGTCGACCGTGACCCTCTGCAGCTGTTCGACCTTCCTCACTAGCTCGTCTCGCTCGGTCCGCACCAAGGCTAGCTCTTCCTCCTTCGCCGAGAACTCCTCCTCGACTATCCGAAGATGGTGCACCTCGGCTAGCAGCTCGCTGTACTTCTTCTCTACGTTGAGTAACACCCTTCGGATCAGCTCGATTTTGCCCTCAAGATGAGCCTCGCGAGATTGCTTAAACAGCTCAGCACGATGCCGAGCTACTGCTGTTTCTAGGACGTGTTCGAGGTTCTGAAATACAAGAGCGTCACAATCAAAAGACTACAGACCGATCCAAACACTTTGACAAATTTGAAACAAAATTTTCATTCATAAGGGAAGAAGCGGTGGCCAGTCTGCAAAAAGGCATTACATTTTTCTAAAAAAAAGAAAACAAAATTACAAAAAGACGAGGAGATCAGGGGTCCACCTGCGTCGTCACCTCGACCACAGGCCTCGCCGGACGGCCCCTCATTCCTCACCTCGGCCTGGGGGTCGGTTACCACAACCTCAGGGACCACCTCCTCCTCCTCCTCTCCTTCTTCCCCGTCACCTTCCTCCTCTTCACCTCCCTCCTCGCCATCTGACGGGGGCCCGGGCCACAGCCTGTAGCCGACCCTCTGGAAGCTGGGGACTCGGTCCTCGACATGGTCAAGCGCCCTCTGGTAGGACTTCTCCATGTTTGAGGCCATGTACTTCTTCGCTTCGGCCTCGACCTCGGCCCTGATCTTCGTCACCAAGGCATCCCTCTCTGCCCTCGCCTCCGCCAGGGCCTTAGCCGACGCCACCGACTCCTCGGCAGCTTTGGTGACCTTGGCGACCTCCTCGGCGAGCCACCCCTTGGTTCGCTCCAGGTCTACCTCAAGGTCGACGACCCGGACCTCTAAGCCATCAGCTCGCCTCTTCTCAGCCTCGAGCTGCCGAACCGCCCTCACTTTGTCCGCCCCTGTCCTTATCACTGGCAGCCTTCAGCTCCTTCTCCTGTTCGGCGAACGCTTCGAGGAGATGGTTAAAGTGGCAAATGGCCTGCCAAAACAAAAAGATAGTGAGAACAAAGTAACAGCCGAACGATAGACTTTAAGAAATTCTCAGGAGAAAGCATGCGACACTTACCGATATGAGCGACCGAGCAACCTCATAGGTATCGTCGCCGACTGTCCCCGCCTTCAGAGCGGCTCGGTCCTTTGGGGTCGCCAAGTGCTTGACGGCCTGCATGGACATCTGCGAGTTTCCGAGGAAGCCATCGTGCTTCTTGACTCGCCAGTCCGGGACGAATAGTTGCTTATGCTGCTCGGTCAAGATCACCTCGGCTTCGGCAGTCAGCGGTGGAGCCTGAAGCGACAATGCCGCCGAGACGTCGAAGGCCCCACCGGCCGTGGTAGAAGCAACAGGAGCCGAGGGCTCGGCCACAATGGCCACCGTTGGCGAGAGGACGTCAGTGACGGGGGGAGGCGGAACAACTGCCGAAGTAACTTTGGGGGGCCGACCTGACGAGGCGGTCGTGCTCGGCCTCTTCCTCTTCCTTCCATCGGCAACCTTACCCCTTTCGTTCATCATGGCTGAAAAGTCCATCTTCGGCGCTTCTGTACCAAACGACAGACAAATTGAAAATTAGTAAAACGAGCTAAAAATAGAAAAAATATATATATATTGCGAGATGTCAGGAGCGTACTCGGGTCGATCGGACTAAGGCCTGACCCGTGTAGCACCTCCTCGGTCATCTGCCTCCAGCTCAACATCGGGAGGGCCAAGATCTTCCCCACGACTTCCTCCTCGACTACAGTCAGTTCCGGGTCGGCCCTCGCGAACTTCGGCACCTCTACTTTCCACCGACTCGGAACTTGCAGCATCGGGGGCCCCCTCAAAATGAAGAACTTCTCCTTCCAGCCTTTGATCGAGTCCGGGTTTTCTATTATCCGAACGCCTTTCCTCGGTGCCAGATAATAGCGATGCTCGGTCTTGTGCATTCGGTGAATCCGATATATGCTCCGGAAGATCGTTAGGTCCGGTTCGACCTCGGTGTTACGGCACTGCAGCAGGTAGGCATTCACATGGCGCCAGGTGTTCGGCATGAATTGGGTCGGCGTAAGGCAGTACCACCCGAGGACCTGACGAATGAAGGGGTGCAGGGTAAAGCGCAGACCGGCGTTCAGTGAATCATAGTCGAACATACACATATCCGACGACGACAGCTTGGAGTTCGCTCGCATCCCAGGGCCGGGGAGAATCAGCTTATACTCCGGAGGGATGGCGAACCCTTTTTTGATCCGGAGCAGGTCCTTCTCGGACAGCACCGATCCAATCTCGTCTGCCTCGGTAGCCAGAACCGGGTTGTTCTCCTCATAAACCTCCGACCGACCTATGATTGCCTTCTTCATGAGGTCGCCTTCGTATTTCCTGACCCCACCATGCCCGGACAGCACACAAGGGTACCGGCACGTCTCAGGGGCTTGCCTCGAATTCTCCACAAGATTGGGCCACTGCCCTCTTCTTCTTCTTCTTCGCCTCGACCACGGACGGCTCAGCCACCTGCTTCCCCTTCCTTCAAATCTCCATTTGCTTCCTCTCCTTGGCACCACTATGGCCCGAGGTCGAGGCCTCACTTCCCGAGTCTACCCTTGACATCTCTAGAAAACAGCTAAGGCAAGTAAACTGACCTTGATGTGACGTGCCCTTGAAGTGACGTTCACGGTCGGAATAAGTTCGCCGGAAATTGCCTGGCCCACGCAACAGCTAACGCAACCGCCTTGGAGCAAAAATCGCCGCTAGCAGAGAATGCAGAGAACACAGAGAGCGATAGTGAAAGCTTGGAGTGAAAAGTAAGAAATGAGCTTGGGGGGTGGGGGAGTAAGAATTTATAACCCCACTACGACGATTGGGCTTCCTTGGGAACTTAAAAGCCCACTAAGAAGCCTAAGCATTAAAGCGGAAAGTTGTGACGTTTCGAAACAAAGACTACTCAAATCGCTTAAGTCCACGACTCGGCCACCGGTGTGCCTAGCGAAGCTACCGAACCGCTTGGTTAAGCAACCGAGCCACTAAGCCCAACTCCATTCGTCGGCGATCAGCACCGAGCCTCCGAGCCGAGGGGACGAGGAACCGACCCTCGTATATGGAGAAAAATCCTTCCGAGGCTAAATCACCGTCAGATCGCTCCAAAATTCGTATCAGATCCTGATGGACGGTTCAGATAGCGCTACGACCACAAAACGACAAGATAACATTTTCTCATGATCTGAACCCCGTCCTCGAGATTCACGCAATGATGGACGCTCCGAATCTGGCCACGTGTACCTTCCGAACTGCTGGCCACCAGTTTTCCTAGTCGAGCTACCGAACGGCCGGGCTAAGCAGCCGAACTACTCAGTCGGAATGTGGCGACGCTTCAAATCCAGAACGCTCCAAATCGTCTAACTCCATTCCTCGGCAATCAGCACCGAGCCTCCGAGCCGAGGAGACGACGAACCGACCCTCGTATATGGAGAAAAATCCTTCCGAGGCTAAATCACCATCAGATCGCTCCAAAATTCGTGTCAGATCCTGATGGACGGTTCAGATAGCACCACGACCACAAAACGACAAAATAATGTTTTCTCGTGATCTGAGCCCCGTCCTCGAGATTCACGCAATGATGGACGCTCCAGATCTGGCCACGTGTACTTTCCGAACTGCTAGCCACTGGTTTGCCTAGCCGAGCTACCGAACAGCCGGGCTAAGCAGCCGAACTACTCAGCCGGAATGTGGCGACGCTTCAAATCCAGAACGCTCCAAATCGTCTAACTCCATTCCTCGGCGATCAGCACCGAGCCTCCGAGCCGAGGGGACGAGGAACCGACCCTCGTATATGGAGAAAAATCCTTCCGAGGCTAAATCACCGTCAGATCGCTTCAAAATTCGTGTCAGATCCTGATGGACGGTTCAGATAGCGCCACGACCACAAAACGACAAAATAACATTTTCTCATGATCTGAGCCCCGTCCTCGAGATTCACGCAATGATGGACGCTCCAGATCTGGCCACGTGTACCTTCCGAGCTGCTGGCCACCGGTATACCTAGCCGAGGTACCGAACAACCCGGCCGAGCAACCGAGCTGCTGAGCCGGAGGGTGATGACGGTCCAAAACCTGAACTCTTCACCACTTCAAACTCCATCCCTCGGCCAACAACACCGAGCTTCCGAGCCGAGGAGCCGAGGAACCGACCCTCGTATATGGGGAAAAATTCGGCCGAAGCTAGGTCACCGTTGGATCGCTCCAAAATTCGTGTCAGATCTTGATGGACGGTTCAGATAGCGCCACGACCACAAAACGACAAAATAACATTTTCTCGTGATCTGAACCTTATCCTCGTGATTCACGCCCAGATGGACGCTCAGGATCATCCCACGTAGTTCGGCAAATCATAACGCTCAGAACCTATTAGTCGAGCCGAGGAGCTGAGGAACCGACCCTCGTATATGGAGAAAAAATCTGCCGACTGATGAACCCAATAATATTCACATTTAGGAGCAATAATCTTAATGCAATTAGACATTTAAATGCTCTATATGTGGTATTTTACTCTTCTTTTCTCTTTTCCATAGGAAACAGCCCAAAAACAGCTAAACAAAGCAGATTCAGGAATTTGAGGATGATACACAGAAACTGCAGAGCATAAGTCGACTGGTTCTTCAAACAGGCGACTGGACAGAGAGGTTGAAGCTGCTCAGTACAGTCGACTTACTCCAAAGACAGTCGACTTGACTGATTAATTATGAATATACAGATGTCTCGGCACAGTCGACTTACTCCAAAACCAGTCAACTGGCATTCAGCAGAGGTAGAAGATGAGAACAGTTGAAGATTCATCCTCATCCAAATCCGAAGCAAGATTAAGTTATCCAAACCCAGGTCGTCTGCGAATAACAACTCTTCATTAATCAAGTTAGAGAACCAGGATTGGCAAGTGAGAAGATCGACTTAGATCTATATTCGATGTGTAAAGAGATAGAATTGAAATCTGCAGATGTGGGCAAAAGAAATTATAAAAAGGCTGGAATAAGGAATTGAGAGGAGGACTTAATCTCGGAATCATCAATCGTCAACCAGCAGGCATTATTCTATCAGCATCGAAGAAAGAAGGAGATCAAGTACACTGAAAGGAACGATCCAGTCGACTGAGTGACACCAAGTCGACTTCTCGGGCCGAACATCATCAATTTATTTCTTCTCTTTCTAGTTTTTATTTTAATCATGTATTTGAAACTGTTAGTCAATAAAAGTCTTATTATGTGGAACTAATTTCATAGTTGGGTAGATTGAAACCGTAGACATGTAATGCTTATATTCTTCTCAATGCTACTCTATTACTTATTGATTAAACCTGATTGTATTGGCATAGATTTATAATATGAATCAAACTTGTTCAGAAGTTCTAAGAGCAGTCGACTGAGAGTGATAGCAAGTCGACTGCCATGCAGAACCTGAGATTATCAAGTATGCGTATTATAAATCTGAAGCTGTTATATGAGCATAGAGACGACCCGTATCTCGTGCTTATAGCTTGTAACACAGGAATCTTTAGGGGTTCTTGGTTTAATCAACTTGAAGGATCTAAATCTGATACCAATTTCTAGAACTTCGAGTGTTTGTTCGTTTCCATTGTTCCTATGTTTTCTTTAAGTACAACTTAGTAGATACCATGCTAAATACTTAAGGAAAGAAACGAATTAGAGTAGATACCATGCCTAATTCTTGGCTTAGGGAAACATTAACTTTAAGGAGTAGATACCAAGCCCTTAAAGGAACAAACATGAGTGATTAGAGTAGTGTAGAAGGTGACTTAGCATTATTGACTATAGGTAAAAATCAAAGCCCAACTACTTAATAGATATTTGTGATTCAGAACTACTTGAACTGGTTTTAATCTTGTCATTTCTTTTAGAACAACACTTTAAGATTCTTATTTCTGTTTTATTGGTTAGTAAGTTAATTTCTACAATCTCTGTGGGATCGACCCTTACTTGTCACTACGCTTCTATAAACGATTCGTACACTTGCGAGGTTTTAATTTGTGTCTAGTTTATCTATTTATTTAGATAGCTGAATTTCACAACACCGACCCTTCTCAGCCATCGGATCTTGTCAAAAAACGCGTTCATCGTGATGAACGGTCCAGATCTTGACACGTTCGCTAAACGACAAGATAGCGCTTTTTGGGGATCCACGCTGAGATGGACGCTCAGGATCACGCCACGTGGTTCGGCTGATTCCGAGCTGGGAGCCGAGCGGCCGAGCCGAGGAGCCGAGGAATCGACCCTTGTATACGGAGGAACTATCTGCCGAGGAACTCGGATCATCCGATCGCCCAGAAAATCGCGTTCGGCCCAGATAGAGGGCCCAGATCGCGCCACGCCATAAATCGGTATTAAAAATTAGTTTTTATTTATTTTAATCATTTTATCTATTTAAAAATTGCGAAAAAATTACTAAAAATTCGGGAAAATTAACTAAAAATTCTAGGCAATAATTGTAAATTCGGGGGTACATTTTCGGGCCCCTGAACGAACAATTAATGCCTGGAACGCGTTGTTAATACCCCCGAACGACTAGTTAACACTTCGTAAAATTAAATACATAATCTGAAAAAATAGATAGAAATCACCTAACGGCCAGAAAAGCTCAAGAACAACTGATGATGCAACCAGCTTGAAGAATCGCCACACTACCTCCTTCAAAGATTCAAAGACCATCCGTTTAGACTCCGATACAACTCCGCCAGCCATCAAAAACAGTAAAACTACTCCTCAAAGGCTGATTGAACTCAGTCTTTAAGAGTGGGGGGCTCGTGATATGGCTAAAAGTGGGGTTAAATCAGAACCGCCCAAATCAAGCACGAATCTTGAAGCCCAGGGGTAAAACGGTAATCTCACATACAGATGGGTTCAAAACGGGTACTGGATCTCCTTCTCACAGATCCGATAACCCGCAAACAAATCCACCTCAGCTGAATGCGGGTCCCGACATGATTCAGACCCAGTCCGGCTGGATAGAATCAGGGTCTCTGATTAGGCCAAATCAACGGGCCTGATTCGCCATTATCCTCCCACCGGGAATTGGGGGTAACAGATTCCTAATCTGGTTAGGAGAATTTTACTCCTTATCAGATCACAAGAATTACTACCTTCCTAATCTGATCCCTAAGGCGGCTATAAATACCCCCCACCTACCACTGTTACAAGGTAATCACTCTTTTTCCTATTAGCGCTCTTTCTTAATCATTCCTGGTTACTGACTAGAGCGTCGGAGGGTGCGTCGCCGGGATCAACCCCGGTGTCTCGCACTTCTCTGCAAGTGAACGGAGGGAGTCAGCGATCGAACTCCGGCGGAACAGGTTGGGTGTTTGCTATTCAGGTTTTCTACGAGTCCACAAATTCTATCTGTTTACCCCCACACCAGATTCAGCGGTAACAATTTTTAACTTTGTTTAATTTGAAATGGGTTATTGTCAAAATCCCTTCTTTTTGTATAATTCTATAGAATTTGGAGTGGGATGTTATAAAATTTACTTATTTTTTGTTCTAATTTAGTGAGAAGGTTGATGATGTTGTTAATTATGAATGGTGTAGGTTATGAAGCTTGATAGTGTAGGTTGAATTATGCTAGAAGATAATTGGAGAAGAAATGGAAAATTTTGCATTATCATTTTTAATAATTATGATATCTTAGCATTTGAATGAACAAATTGTGTGGTTAGAAGTGCAGGAACAGATGGATTTTACTTGAATTAGTCCGTTTGTATTAAAAAACTAGAATGCCAAAATTATTCACCTTCTAAATTAACCCATCTCTTGAGGACCAATCCTGTTTAAATTTGACACCATTCTCATGTTTTGAGGTTCATAACATAGGTAGTTTTAGTTATTCTAACAACAAGAACAACAAAAGAAATTTATATTGAACATGATAATATAATATAGTTTAGTACTTACACCAATATCATGAAGGCATAGCTTCAACCTGTTTCTTGTATTTGAAAGCAAAACAAGATCTTCTAACATAAGTGATTAATTACTTGTTTGCTTCTGTTTAAATAAGTTATTATATCCATCATATAACAATTCCCAAGATAATTAAACCTGATGAGCCCCATATACTGTGTGAGATCACCAAAAAGCATGCATGAAATGATACCCAAGTACTAAGCTGTAAAAAAAAATTGGGTTGAAAAGGTCACATGGATGTAGGGTGAGAAGTCACAAGTCACAAGCCACAAGAAAGCATCTACATATCTATTTCATGATGTATGATAGTTTAACATACATCACAATTATGTACCAACATGAAGATCTTATTAATTAATATCATTTTATTTGGGGGATCGACAGAGTCTAAGTTATATTGAATTGGCTTTTGGAGGCAAAGATGGATTAATGCACATGGTGGATTAGGTCTAGTTTGTATTATCCACATTATTGCCCTTCTCTCCTACCACATGCCCGTGCATGCCCTTGGTTGGACAATTAAACTGAAGAACATGATATGCTATTGCTATTGGCTACATCTTGCTCATTTTTTGAAAAATTATTGACATGGTCAATATAAATTAAAATATCAAATCAAACTAGTCAGAGAGATTGACATGACAAATATTGGTGACGGCGACCCTTCAAAGCTAACATGTTTTGGTGACATTTAAACAGTACATGAACGAAACTGAGTTTATGATATATGGATATCTGAATTACTGGAGATAATAGTGAGCCCAAAGAGCATTCAGAATAGTAAATTTATCAGATATCGATTAGCTTTTCCAGTAAAATAAGAATGCCTGCAAATTAGAATGCTTAATATATATATATATATATATATATATATATATATATATAAATTGATTTTTCCACACAGTTTGTAGAGAAAGTGACGTCATAAAACTCGTTATAACATAATGATGATATATGGCATCGGAAGTACAGGATGATGTCGACGAACAAGAGTATGGAAGCTTTGGACCATACCACGACAAAAAACTTGGAAGGAAAATTCAATACTGCATTGAGATCATGAGACTTACCACTCTGAAAGAATCAGAAGAGCATTGTTCGCATCATGTTGGTTAGCATTACTCAACATGATCTAATAGTGAGATTGTGAAGTACATATTGGTTCAAGATATTTGGGAAGACTTAAAAGAAAGAGATCTGATCCTTACAAGAAAGCTAAATAGTAAGGTCACATTGCGGATTCTTTTACGAATTGAAGTTAAAAGAATGGCGGATGCAAAAGAAATCATATGGTCATCAAAGTGACATGAAAAAAACATTGTGTTGTGAATGGGAAATAGAATCATTTTTGTCATAACTGCATTGACTTGAAAGAGGTACAACATTATTCCAATTGTATTAGTTTTTTTTTCGCGTGCGCATTCTTTAGTAATGTTTTTTTTATCGTTTAACGGTAATGTTCTTTAGTAATGTTAGTGCATATACTTACTGAAATTTATCTTTGGTGGATTGTATACTTAATACAAATGGACCATTCAGCTAGAATATATAATAGTTGTGGAGTTTTATCACATATCAGGAAGTAGCTGATGGATACATAAAGAGAATAACTCAAGGACATATGATGAAGTCATGAAACTAACTTGGTGCTTGAAGTAAGGGTGTAAGCACATGCGAGATATGACTACATGATGATCAAATACATATATATCATACAAAATTTAGTACAGATTTAATACTAGCTGGATAGGTTATGGATTCAATCTCTGTAGTAGAGTAGTTGTGTAGGCCATACACTTATTTTATGACTCTAAAATAGTTACTTGTAGATTTTGAGAAATGATATATCTCTCTGAATGTGGAACAACATTATGGTGTTAATAAAAAAAATGATATATGTTTTTTTCTTTAATTGCTTCTACTGATCATAAATACACTTTTTTTTTTATTGAAACTGATTATAAATTACTTTTTTTTTATTATTACTAATTATACATACATAGATATGCATATACGGCAAATTAGGCTACTACTCATTACACATGATAGCACTGATAAGCTTACCATAGAGAATGTGTTGGATTCTGGACCCACTTCCAAATGTAAACTTGTTTTTATGAAAACTGTCTAAAGCCAAAAGTTAGCTGGAGAACATTCAAAAAAATAGTAGTTCAGGAAAAAACAATGGCAGTAAATCCCTTCAGGTGAATGTGACATAACCAGTGTGACGGAAAGACAGAGAGCATATCATTTGAAAAATACTCAGTCTGGTTATGTTTATGTGAAGTCTCTTAAGGTAAAAGCATATGACAAAATTGTCCTGGTCAAATTGTATTGAGGGTTACAATAGTTCTCCATAAATTGTACTTTTCTCACTGTTATACTGAATTTCCTCTTGCGGGCTTTCTCTATATCTCCATGATTGAACTTTGATTTTGGTTCTAATTTATCATTCTTTGTTATTTCTCTTTTAACCCAAATCGCCAGATCACCTGGTCTTTTCCGTTGTGTACCAAAGAAGCGTCTTTCGGTTTTCTTACCTCCTAATATGCGTATCTGGATACATTTTGCGGTACACATGAACCGAGCATTTTTCTTAAAGGATTCGAGATGCTTTGGAACATCTAGGATAATAATCTAGGGAATAGCGAGACAAATTTAGGGCATGGCATGTTAAAGTCTACTTCTGGTCTTTGCTAAATTAACTATATTCCTGTCACACTTCCTTATCGGAACCATTGTTTGTCTTTGTTATTCACATCCAAATCATCTCAAAGAAGGGATTTTGACAATAACCCATTTCAAATTAAGCAAAGTTAAACATCAACAACAACAAGAAGAGATTTTGACAAAAGTAAATATAAACATCAAATTAAGCAAAGTAAAAACAAGTAAATATAAACATCCCACTCCAAATTCTATAGAATTATACAAAAAGAAGCTGCAAGATGATCTGATACATATCGAGGTATATATCCTCCATATCTGATAAACATTGCACTTAGTTTTCAGTTTTGTTCCATTGGAGTGTTGGCATGCTCATTGTGATCTAAAATGAGATGCGATTGTGACAAGGGGAAGGAGACTAATTAATTTATGTATCTCCCTAGATTTAGACTGCTTCATACATAGGTTTCATCAACAGACAATTAGATTGCATCCTATTAAATCCAAAGTAACAACAAATCAGTACATAACTTCAATAATTTCATAAAAACTAACTATAATTAATTATTAACAGTGAGTGACTCATATTTTTCAAAATGTTTTACAGTGAGTGACTTATGCTTATGTTGATCCTAACCTACTTATATTTCAGATTGACTCATATTTTTCAAAATGGATAAAAGTTGGATTAATAAGCCACGATTATCAAAAGCGTATGGGATGGTTTTAAAGAATTTATTAACTATGCAAAGAGCAATTCTCCTGATTCGAACATGATTTTATGTCCATGTGTCCGATGTTCAAACTGTGATTTGAGGACGTGCGGCGTAGTTGAGACACACTTGATTTGCAATGGTTTTCTACAAGGGTATACACATTGGTTTTATCATGGAGAGTCTGTTTGTTTAGCTTCTACTACTCTGGTTATGAATGAAGACGAGGCTTTATTTACAAATGATCTAAGTATTGTTGATGAAATGCACTCTTTTGTGCGGGATGGGTTGGGATTCCATAACTTCGAAGCTCACATTAATAATCCAATCAATCAAGTCCAGAACGAGTCAGCAGAAACATCACAACAAGGCGATGGGGTGGCAGAAGAAATGCCCAGACCTGAGACTAATAAAGAATACGAAGCCTTTCATAAGTTGTTGGAAGATGCAAATAATCCTCTGTATCGTGATTGTCACAAGTTCTCTAAGTTTTCATTCATTGTTAGACTGTTTCAGATTAAATGTCTAAATGAATGGTCTGCCAAGTCCTTCAGTTTGCTTCTTGAATTGTTGAATGAAGCTTTTCCTCAAATCTGTATCCCCAATTCAGCCCAAGCCACAAAGAAATTCCTCAAGCATTTTGATTTAGGGTATGAGAAAATACCATCATGTCCATATGATTGTATGCTATTCCGGGGGGATAAGGAGACTCTTGAAGATTGTGAAGTATGTGGTACTTCAAAATGGGTGAAAACGCCGACGGAGGAAGAGCAAACTGATAAGCCAATTGCAACAAATAGGAAAAAGAAGCCGGCAAAAATACTGCGTTACTTTCCTCTAATTCCTAGGATACAAAGGCTGTTCATGTCATCTAAGACATCTTCTGATATGAGGTGGCATGCAGAAGGTCGCAAGAATGATGGAATTCTCAGGCACCTAGCTGATTCCGAATCATGGAAAAATTTTGATGAAAGATATCCTGATTTTGCTTCAGATCCTCGGAATGTGAAACTTGGATTGGCCAGTGATGGTTTTAACCCATTTAGGCAAATGAGCAGCACTTACAGCATATGGCCCGTTGTGTTAATTCCATACAATCTACCCCCTTGGTTGTGTATGAAGTAGTCATCCTTCATTTTGTCCATGATAATTCCTGGACCAAAATCTCCTGGAAATGACATAGATGTGTATCTGCAACTATTGTGAGAGGGTGTTCCAACATATGATGCAATATCTAAAGAAACTTTTCGTCTCCGGGTTGTCGTGACTTGGACAATCAATGATTTTCTTGCATATGGAAATTTATCTAGTTATAGCACGAAAGGACGTTATGCTTGTCCTTGTTGTGCTGAGCAAACTATTTCAAAGTGGCTATATAAAGGCAGAAAGTTCTGCTACATGGGGCATAGGAGATGGTTGCCTACCACACATTTTTTTAGGGCTGAAACAACGACATTTGATGGTACCGATGAGTGGAGACATGCTCCTATAGTTAATTCTGGGTCAGATGTGTTAAGACGGCTAGAAGGTTAGCAGTTCACTTTGTCAAAGGAACCCGAAGTCATAAAAAATGCCAAGAAGCAAGCTAGAGATGAGCAACAGAACACTGATGAAGATGATGCAGATGAATGTGATAGTCCTATCGGTTTAGGATCATGGAAGAAGAAGAGTATTTTTTTTCAGTTGCCATACTGGGAGTTCAACTTATTGCGCCATAACAATGATTTGATGCATCTTGGAAAAAACATTGGTGAAAATTGTGTAGGAACAGTTATGGGGGATGACCGGAAGACAAAAAACAATCTTAAGTCTCGCAATGATTTAGTAGAAATGGGCATAAGGCATGAGTTGCACCCTGAAGAATTATCCATTGGTAGAGTACGACTTCCTCCTGCAATCTACTCAATGTCAAAAATTGAGCTGGAGATGTTTTGCAAAGTATTACAGGATCTTAAGGTCCCTGATGGTTATTCATCTAATATATCAAGATGTGTCAATTATAAGGATAAAAAGTTGCAGGGTCTAAAGTCACATGACTACCATATCTTGATGCAGGATCTCCTTCCCGTTGCTCTGAGGTCTTCAATGTGTGAGCAAGTCACTTCCGTCCTAAAAGATAGCAAGTCTGTTTTTAAAATGGTGGGAAGATTTTTTTTTTGCCAATTTCTGCGTTGGTATGATTTAACTATTTCATTCGACTCATATATATGATACGTTAGTCGAAGGAGAGAGTGTCGGTGAGGTAGATTTTTTTGAATCTACCCACACAAGTAAGGATGGGACATATTGGGATGAATTTGCAGCTGATATAGTGGTAAACATGAAACTTGCGAACTCAAATTTTCATTCTGCAACAAAAATTTGGATACTATTCACAACTCAAATTTTGGATTTTAATTTGGTCATAACTTACAAAATTTCAAACTAATTTTCAGCCCAATTTTTGGTATTAATGTATTGTTTGCTCTTTTCTAGAAAGAAGCTAGAAAATTGATTGAAGAGAGGTCGACATCTTCAGCAGATCGATTAACCCTCCAGCGTGAAGCTATGACTGATGTGAGGGGGAAAAAGCGACCCGGTCGTGTGCGGGGAATGGGATTGGGGCCAACACCCTCACAGGTATACATATATATAATCAGTAGGTTTACCAAACTATTCCAACATGATATGCAAATGAAAAGTATGCATTTCAACCTTTATTGAGTATAATGGCCTGTCCTATAATTGCAGAAAATATGTGAAAGAAATGTCTTGAGAATCATATAAAATTAGAAGATGTTTTTAACATATAAGTGCCTGTTAGAAATGTCACGGGTTTAAAATAGAAGTGTCTGCTTTACAAGCATATAGACACACTCTTTGGAGATCTAAACTCCAAGGCTAGATTTTTTAAATCTCAGACCTAAAATTCGAATGAAATTGATCTGATTTCACTTTGTGAAGAGCTTGCTATCTAAGATTGTGAAGAAATGTCGGTGATTGATAAGCGGGAGTATATAAATCCATGATTGTGAGAAACATCCACACAAAGCTGATTCTGAAATCCATGATTGTGAGAAACATTTGAGAAACATCCAAACAGTGTGCTCATTTAGCAAACATACAGAATGATGTCTTTAGTTAACGATCGATAACTAACTTAGTATTTCTTTTATGACCTATATAGGTTAAATTTGCATATGCAACTACTGTTCAATTATTTATGTGCACTGAAAATACAATAATTTTTATTAACTACTAAGGATCGACTGCATTGTACAATCCAAATCTCATTTTTCTCTTTGATAATTCAACAAAACTCAACCATCCTTCTTTCCCGGACCTTCATGTTCTGTGGATCACTCCTACTCATACACTAATAATTTTATATGCTGAAGTGTATAAATCACCCAAAAAAAGTATTGAAGTGTATAAGGAATAATCTGTGGATTCCATAGGTTTGCATGAAAAAAAAATATCCACTAGCACATAGACTTGTGCTCCTAAAGTAAGAACTCCGCATGCTAACATCTAACAGTAGACAACCTACAGGTAGCAATCATGGTCCCGTCGAAAAGAAAAACAATTCAATAACAAGACATTTTCGTCTCTCAAAATGCTTGTGATATATTAAGCATCTGTATGTTGAGTTGATGATTTAAGATGAACTGATAATAACTAGTAATTACCCTTACAAACGACAAGTAAGAAATTTTCACATGTAAATGAAAGAAAAATAACAAAATGCTTGGGTAAAGGAGTAAGCTTACCTTGATGTAGCAAGATACGATACAGTCAGCCAGGGCTCTCGATTACATGCAGTGCACCAATATGGTTGACCTCCCAAGTCTTTCAGCTTTTAAACAAATTGGAACCAGACCCCAAATATCATTCCTGCAAACTAAAGTACAATAAGAAAATAAAATTTGAAACTCTTTGTAATGATACTAGATGCTTAACCTGATATAATAAGAAGAAAACCGACAAAATAATAAAATTCCACCTACAACAATATATTTAGTTGCGCCTCGTGTATGTTACCTCAATTATCAAGTCGATCTAGGATTCCCGTCTGCTGTGCTTATCATATGCATGCTATTTGCTAATATATCATGATCTCATCTGCACACTTAATTATAAGCTACTCAGAACTAGGAAGGTCAAAAACATCTAATGATAGAAACAATTGGAGGATCATGATTGGCCAATAGTCAATTTTGAGTTTGTATTTTGCACTGCATATCAAGTAGGAATATGTATCTCCAGTGAAACCGAAGCACAATAGGATAACATATATATGTACCTTGAAATCTTCGTTTTAACTGGCAATTTGTGATGTCTTCTAACTTTTTCTTGTTTTCGGATGTTTTTTGAAACATATCATGAAAAAGATAAGAGCTAAGCTTGAATACAAGTACCATGAGCATCTTCAGGTGAACAAGTTATTAAGATCCCTAAATTCTTGTCCAGTAGCTACTTTCAGTATCTTTTTTTTTTTTTTAATTTAATGCAGAAGGCTTATGAACTTGATAGTGAGGTGCTCAGTTTAAGTATCTACTCACCAATATTCCTTTTGGCTGAATTCTATGTAATTGCTTGAAACTATTGTCATTATTTTTTAGCGCACAAATATTTTCTTCTATTAACTCAAACCATTTCAAAAACTTGAATATTCAGTGGAGAAGCCTACAGATTGCAAGCAGTGTAATTTTATTTTATTACTTCTCTTGTGGATATATATTTATATATACTGGAAAGTATATATGTGTAATGTTTTTATAAGTTCTCTATTTTAGTTCATTGTAATTAATTGATAGTCCACTCTATTTATAAATAAACATCTGATCATTATTCACCTAATGAAATGTTAATTTGCATGTCTAATTCTAGTAGTGTTTGGAAAGCCAATGCTTTGTCATCCTTAAGCTACTTTAAGGGGTTTCCTGTGACTAACCCATTATATTATTGACTTTAGTTCAAAGCAGTTCACCCTGTGAAAATTGGACTGACATGGTTTCAATCACAGGTATTTGGTTCTTGTGCATCTACCTCCAGTCGTACATCCTATCCGGATGTGTTCAAGATGCAAGCCAAGATGCAGGAAGAGATTGACGGCTTGAAAGATATGATTGCTTCTTTAATCTCCCAACAAAATCAGAACTCTAACAATCCAGTACATGGAACTGTAAGTATTCAGCAACATTTTATGATATTAGTATGAAATTTAATTATTGCATTTTACTGGTGTGGTGCCTAGTGTAGTGAATAATCTAATAAATGACACTATTGTGAATTATACAGAGCCAGCGAATTCCATCGACTTCTAGTCACGCACATACATCTGAGCGAAATATCAATGGGAATGAAAGCAATGCCGAGCCACTTTAGTAGACTTTTCCATTGTTGAGTTAAATTTGGACTTTAGTCTTTTTATGTTTTGTCGAAACTGAATTTATGCTTTGTTAAAGAAATTGATGTATAACAAGTATATTTCTAACTCTTCGTATGACCATTTTTAGACAAGTAATTATTGTTTATTGTGGTCCATGATTATATAGTTGTTTATTATGTTGCTATTAGTGATTTTAAGATTTGAACGTTCAAATTTGATATAACTACAGATATTTTGAATTTGTGACATTTTTTAAATAATGGGAAAAAACCCGAAACCCCCTATCAATCCGTTTTGAGATAAATATGCCGGGAGGATCCATCAATCGTGGCGAATTATTAAAAAAAAATGAACCAATCCCGGCATTTAGGAACACCGGTATAGCATATCGAAATGATTTAGAAAATATACGCGCATCTGTCTATCACGGCATTTATGAAGCGCCGTAATAGACCTACGACTTGTAATGGCATTTTAAACAGGTGCCGTAATAGACCTACGGACTGTAACGGCGGTCTTAGAAAGCATCGTAATAGACCTACGACTTGTAACGACGCTTTTAAAAACCGCCGTTATAAGGCTACGACTTGTAACGGCGGTTTAAAAAAACGCCGTTACAAGCCGTACATCTATAGCGGCGTTTTTTATAAGCGCCGGTATAGGTGTACGACCTGTAATGGCGCTTTTCTAGATCGCCATTACAGGCCATAGGCCTATAGCGGCGCTTTTTAAGAAGCGCCGTTATAGACCTATGGCCTATAACGGCGGTTTAGAAAAGCGCCGCGATAGACCTATGGTCTGTCCCGACGGTCGATGCAACGGCGCTACGCGCGGCGATAATAATAACGCCGCTACCATCTATGGCGGCATTTATAAGCGTCGCCATAGACAAAAAAAACACCGCTATAGACATCCCATTTAGTAGTGACAAGTTACTTGCATTGTTATGGAGATGAACACGATCCAAACGTGAAGGGAAATGAAACCCATGAACAAAATCCACACCAAGCGCAAATCCAATGCCCAACGAGCGAAAACTCCTCACGAACAAAACCCTTAATGCAACGAACAAAGTGGAGAATACCCACTTGAAGAAACACCAAGAGAAGATGATGCATGGGATGTTGATGGTGTTTTTGATGGTGGTGGTGTTCTTTGGTGCTCAGCAATGATGATCAAGGAGAGGGATTTGTAGAGTTTTTGATGGTGGCCGGAGTATGGTGGATGTTGTGGTCGGATTGGAGTAGGAGGTGGCTGGATTTTGAGAGGATAGAGGGGCTCGGATTGGGGAGGTAATGCTGGCCAGGAGTGCTTTCAAGGAGGAGGCTGGGATTACTTAGGGAGAGGGAGAGAGATAATAGAGATTAGGGTTAGGGTTTAAGGGGTTTGGGTATTTATATAGGAGTTTAAATGTGGGTTAATGGGTTGTGGATATTAATATGTAGTAATAGGTATACAATTGGGTAATGGGTATTGGATAGATTTCAAATAGGAATACAATTTATAGTGAATTCTATGGCTCCTAAAAATCTCATTAGGGATAAAAAATCATAGGTTTGGAAAATCACCACCAAAATACCATCACATCACCATGGAAAAATATAATGAAGATAATGAGGCCAAAAATGAGGAAAATAAACAAAATGATGAAACGAGCCAAAACGACGAGCAAACAACTCAAGGAGCTCAAAATGAAATAAAATGGACATATATATTGAAAATAATCCAATATACGGTTCCGAAAAATACCATAGAGATAAAAATACAAAAAAAAAAAAATGAAAGGTACACTCCAAAGTACATAAAATGAAAAACAGGGGTTACAGTGTTTCTAGGGATTCTTCTAAAATGAAGATTTAGTGCATTTTTGTTAAAAGACTACATTCCTACTCTCGTAATAGGAAAAATGTAACTCCTACTTAATAACTAGTCGGGTCATTTTCCGTCGAACATTTTCGGGATCATATGGGGCTATCTACATGTCTGGTCCTAGGGTGGAATTTTTGTTGGCTGGGTTGGTCTTGTAATAGATCATTGTATATATTTTGAATGTGTCGTTTAATTGTACTCGTTCCCTCACCATTCCTCCATTTGTAACTCTTAGAACAAGTTTTACAAATCTTATGTTCTATATCTGGATTCTCCTCTTCTGTGATATACTGTAACACCCTGCAAAATAAAATGATTAATTTTGCATTATTAAATAATATTAAATTGGTAAAGTTGACTATTTTGACTATTTTCTTGAAATTGCAACTTTGCACGTGCAACACATTTGCAAAGTTAGAAAATTTTGAATTCTTAAACTTTTATGGTTAATAATTGATTTTCCTCATTTATTTATGATATTTTAATTTTTCAAGTTTATTTAAATTAATTTGATTATTTTATGACTTTGTCAATTTTACACATGCAAATATTTTTTTGAGTGCAAATCTCTAATTTTAAATTTCTGAATAAATTCTCCTATTTATAATTGAGTATATTCTAAAATTTGGAATTTTTCTGAATACAGAAACTATTTTTATAAATACTTCGAAAGAGAGAGGTTTTTATGTAAAAAGCCAATTGGATCTCAAACAAATAATGAAAATTTATTTTTTCTGCTTTTGAGCTGTCCATGGTCATCATTGAAGATAAAACTTATTTAATTATTTAGAGTTGATTTGGTAAAGATTTAATCATATATGGTATTTTTGCAAATATGAAATCTAAGTTTGACCTTGTGCAAATATTTTTCTTGGAAACTAAAAATCAGAAATTTTATTTGAGAAACCTAATATTTATTAGTAGGCATTATTTATGAATTTTCTGGAATTTTCTGATATTTATTTGACATATTTTCGAATATTATTTTCATAAAGGGACTTGGTTTTATTTTAATTTATTTAACTACTTTATTAAAGAAATGTCTATATATGTAGAGGAATAATTTGTTAAGGGATGTTTCCATATAACTTGTAAAACCCTCAAAAACCCCAGATTTCAGCCTATTAAAGAGCCACTACAGCCATCCCCCTCCTCTGCAAAAATAAAATATTATTTTACTATTAATTTCTTGGAGTTTCAAAGCGATGATCTTGGATTTTTGCGAAAGGAATGACTTTTCTCATTCTTTATTAATACGATTGATTCTTCAATAAGGTGAGTGACATATGTTTCATTTGTTGCTGTTGTATGCATGTTGTATGTGATGATTTGTCTATTAGAAAGCATGTTAGGGGATTGTGTGATGATATAATAAATTATTGAAGGAGGGATGAATAAAGATTGAATCTTTTTATGAAAATTATACTAGTGATGATTAAAACTCTATATAGATAACTTTAGATTGTTGATAACCTAAGAGAAATCATGAGTAGGTTGCTTTCTTTCATATTATTGCTGATTTGATTACACATATTGGGTTTGTATGATGTTATTGCAAAAGTGAACAAAAATTGATCTTTACTGTGTATATATAGCATACACTCTGTTTTGATGGTTGGATGAAAAGAACTTGATTAATACTTGTTGTAATCACATATATTCATGGGTATACTGATGTAAGTGATTGTGTATGTGTTTAATAAATTGCAAGAGGGATTTTGAATCAAAAAGATCGAGTTTTGAAGTGAAAAGGGGATTTCTTGATTTCGGGTCTGAAGGGGGTATGGCTGAAATTGGTTTTTGTGATTTTTGTGATGTTTTTGGTTGGATCTTGAGTTGTTTTGATACTGAGATGGATTTGAACAATATAATACATATATACGATGTTTCTTGATGTTTACTGATGCTTAAATACACCTATACATATATACATATTCATCTTCACTGTTTTGAAGAATTTGATAAAATTTGCTCTTTTATGAATTTGAAGTAGTTTTGATTTGTTTTATCAACTCCAGTATGTTATACAGGTTTTATTTGATCATCTCTGGAATTTTGTTTTTCAAGTTTATGATTTTACAAAGAATTAACGAAGTATCAGTAAAAAGGTGCACGAATATTAAAGCTGTCAAATTTTGAACATGTCAGTCGACTGCCAATTTTTTGAACTAAAATGACAGTCGACTGTCAATTAATTAATTTTGGGATTTTTTGCATGTCGGTCGACGGTCGCGTTATGAACTGATTTTGGCAGGTCGACTATCAGCTGTTTTGCTGATTGGTTTTGTTGAGTTTTCTTCGTTTTTCTTGAACAATTATTTCTTCGATATTATGTATTATTGATCTACTATTTTAGATGATAATTTTACCACAAATTACAGTATTTTACAGAGAATTACATTTTGATTATAATAGAATTTAAATTGTATTCTATAACATTATTAAATGAAAGATATATGGTTTTCGAAGGAGTTGATGTTTTGTGATATCCTACGACTTCAAAATATGACTTTTAGATATTTACTAGATTTAATACTTTATCTCAATTCTAGAAATTGTGAGTATATTGAAGGAATATGGATTTGTTGATTTTTAAGAAGTTTTCTTAATGTGAGAGTATTGCTAATGGAATTGAGAGTTTTTATGAAAGATATTGTGTTGATAGTTGAGTTGTGAGTCTCCAGAGGGTGTGTGGGACCCTAGATATTGGCAGTTGAGATTTTATGGTTTGGCCAGTTGTGGTCTTGGTTGTTGATTAGTTTAGTTAAGTCCGATAGGGTACACCAACTCTAGGAGTTTTGAAATTGATTAATTAACTTAATAAATATAAGGACATGCACTAGAATGGTGATATGATGAAATGAGGACAAATGTGAGTTATGGACTCCAGGATGATCCAAGGAGTGAGATAATTCCCAGTATTCTGGGACGATGGCTGAAATAGGCCACAGAATGATCCAACGTGAATGGGATTAATCTCCAGTATTCCAAGGACGAGAGCAACGCTCATGGGATATTTGTGCAATGAGGGTTCCAGGATGACCTGCAGAGTGAGGCAATCCCCAGTATTCCGGGACAATGGATGAATAGGCCAAAGAATGATCTGCAGAGTAGGATTGGCCTCTAGTATTCCAAGGACGAGAACCGATACTTGCAGAATGTCTAAATCTCGTAGTTGTCATTGTAGTAGGATTAGTTGCATAACGAGGGATCGAACCATAGAATGTGGAAAACAGTAAGGGCTTGCACTCGACCTATGTAGTATGGAATGTATAGAATCCGACAAGTATGCATTAGAGAGTCATAATATTGCATTTATGTTTTCTTGACTTGGTTTTATGCATGTTTGTTTTTTGTTTTCCTACACTGGACACTTAGTCTAATTTCACTTGATGTTTTCATGCTTTATTTATCGTTATTTCATTATCCATTTATTACTAGTGTTGATATGTGTTGATTATGACTTTATTTCTTAATGTTTCATTTATATTGTATTTCTTTTGATGTCACTCACACCGTTATGGCTGACCCCTGTAGTTTTGGGGGTTAGAGTTATCTCTAGCCTCATGTTTAACAGGTAGGTACTCTTAGCTTGGGATTGGATGCTTGTAGTAGAATGATAATAAGGCTTATCCAAATTGTGAAAGAGTGTTGTAAAAGAAAGATATTTTCACGCCCCGCTTCCTAAAAGAATACGGAATATGGATACGCGACAAAAGCCCAGCGAATGATTTTCATCATCCATAAGCTGTTCAAGAATCTTTACAACATTTCACAGGAATAATCAGAGTCGGAAGCAAAAGAATCAACCAACATGCACATATGAACCAAACACCAACAAGAATACTTGAAACCAAAATATATTAATCTCAAATAGTCATGATCTGAATAAGTCAAATATCCTGGGTCACATTGCCCAAATACAAAATAAATCCAAGTACAAGAATACAATATTGTTCAAAACAAACTACAAGAATAATAATAGCAAAATCCAGCACTAATACTTCATATCACCAATACCATCTGGAACATGTTCACCAAAATCTATAATTTAACAATTGCAGGGAATAGGAAAAAGAAAACAAGTACCCTTCAATTGCAAGTTACTGGCCGCTTGTAATGCAGGATACAAGTACATGGGAAAAACTAACAAATAGCATGGTATAAGCATGTTGTCAAACATAACAACTAGCATGTTAAGATGAACAAGTACAAGTAGCATGTAACAAGTGTCAAGTGAACAAGTATCATGCGACTAAGTGTCAAGTGTCATGTATCAAGTATCACGAAATCAAGTAACAAGAATCCAAGTGTAAAGTAGTCAAGTACAAGTATCAAGTAGCAAGAATCAAGTAATCATGTTCAAGTATCATGTAATCAAGTATCAAGTTCAAGTATGTATCAAATATCTTGTATTATTACTATCTAGGTAGCACTTCATTTGCCATCCTTTTATCACATTGTTACTACAGTCAATGCAATTTTATTTTAGATTTCATAGTGGACCATATAGGGCAGTATACCCAGGATCAAGTAATCTAAATCATATACCAAATTCCAAATTAACCAAATCATATACCAAATTCTAAATAATCTAAATTATATACCAAATTCCAAATAATCCAAATCATATACCAAATTTCAAATATCGAAAACACGGTCCCCCTTCCGAGTATACGTTTCTGAATTATCCACTATTAGATCTGTCCCTTTAAACCCCCGGCTTGGTTAATTTATTATTAATGTAAAACAAGCATGTATGTATACAAATCATATCAAGAATAACATGGCAAGATATGTAACAAGTTTAAGTTGCAAGATAAACATGTACGGGCGCAAGATAACACATAAAAAAATAAAATAACCAAATCTCAAGTTCAGGACAGCAAGACCACACTGTAGTAAAACAACAATTCCCAATGTTACAAACATGCAAATATGAATCCGTCGAAACTTCTAGAAAATAGACTCCCAACCGAATCCAGAGAACATAAATAAGTCATATAGTATTTCACAAATCAAGTCTCAAAACTGATTTGAATCCAGAAAATACGTTCTGCCGAAAATCAGGAAATCAAATTCAAATACAGAAAAACCACATTAAAACTTCTCAAATAAATCCAAAAAAAATCTAGGATATTCCCCTATATGTCTAGTATCAGAATATAAAGTTTCATAATTTTTCAGTAAGATTAGTTTAGCCATCAAAAATCATAAATTATCGAGAAACGATAGTTTGGCAAATCTGGAATTCCCAACACTGCTGTACGAAAACTGTAATATCTCGCAAACCGTAAAACGAAATCTAAATCCGCCAAAGGGAGATGAAAATATACAAAATAATATAACTTTCATTTTTAATAAATATTTTCCATACAGTAGAAGGAAATAGGGTGAAAATACGATTCTTTCCAGAATAGCGAGCAAAATACATCAAGTATAGCTTTCATAAATATGCATGAAACGGCATATAAAACTCATCAAGAAAATCCACCAAAACTCTGGGTAATCCCTAAATAGATGTAGAAATACTGACCAAAGTTTCAGATCAAGATAATGTGTTTAGAACTAGTATCAAAATAGTTTACTCATCAAAATCATCAAGAAACGAAATCTGGAAATGATATACACCTCTGTACTAAAACAATCATATCTCACACATACGAAAAAGAAATCGATCAAGGTCAGAGGGGTTGAAAAGAAGACGGATTTCTCTAAAATTCATGTTTTATACTGAAGTTAAAATACTGACCTTAATATGGTCTAAATTACTGATCAAGACAGATTATCGACAAAATACATAATTTCCTTTTGGAACAAAACCAACATGAATCATACGAAACTTAATCGAAACATAACTAAACATGAATTAGAGTCTACTAGGTGTCCAAACAACATGAAGTAGGGTATACAACATGTCCACAACAAGTATCTCACATGAATCTCACAAGCACAAGAGTTCTCATAATTGATTCACATAAACATCATATCAAGAACGGGCAAAACCTAGGTTGTTTCATGTCAAATTTTGTATCGTGAGGCAACTATGGTTAAAAACACTATAGAGAAAATACCCATCAAACATACATCACACACGAGTTGTCTCTATAATCCAACTACACTACAAGCAGTATTTATGACTTGTATCATACAAATGAATTGGAGTACAAGTTACTTGCCTAAAAGACGATGACGAAAACGACACCAAGTAAGAATAACGGGAACAGATCCCAGGGCACGAACACAAACTCAATGAACAGAACATGAACCAATCACGAACAAGATGAAGACAATCGAGATCACAAACACAATCGGACGGCTGAGATCGAAGATCAAGATCAAGATGATCGGATCAGATCTGACAGTAAGATTTCTTGATGATGAAGATAATGATGAAGATTAAGATCGATCGATCGAACGACTGCGATCAAAGAAAGTTAATGATCATCATGATCGTGACGATCAAGAAGAGATCGGACGGCTAGAATCTGATCGGATGATCAAGAGAAGATCGACGGCCCACATCCAATCAACCATGATGATCAAGATCCAACGGATGGCCAAGATCACCCCGATGGTGATGATCAAGATCAAATCAACAGACGGCTAGGAATCAATCAATCAAGATGATCATGATCGTGATGAAATGGACGGCTTACATCCAAATCCATGATCAAGACCAATACAATAGCAACCATCCATCGGCTGCACTGGCCTGGCGACTGGCGGCGGCCAAGGGACACGGTGGCGGTGCACGGCTGCGGCGGCAGGAAGCAGCGATTGGACAGTGACGGCAAGGGTGCAGGGGATAGGCGGCGCCAACTGCTGGCTTCGGGAGGGAAGAGCACAAGGACTGTGCTGCTGCTGCTCGGGGTAGAGTCTGTAGCGCCCCGAATTTCTAATATAATATCTTAGAAAATACGTGGCACAATTCCCAGCATCAACTTCAAATGTAATATTAAACAAAGTCAACCCTAGTAAAATTTTCAATTTTCATTTCAATAATCATTTACATAGCACAGCAGAATATAATACATCTTAAATCAAAATCTCTTTTCTTTACAATAATTTCTTTTACAACTACATAAATCATTACATCACTTGAACTCAAGCATCCAAATCTGAGCTATAAGAAATCACCTGTAAAATATGAGGCTAGAGATAACCCTAACTCCCAAAAACTAAAGGGGTCAGCCATAAAGGTGTGAGTGACATAAAAACAAGCAACATAAGTAAAGCATAGATTCATAACAACAGGAAATAACTGAAGTAGGTGAAAATAGAGAAATCACGAAATGCGGAAACACAGCAAGTGAAGCTAGACTAAGTGTCAAGTGTAGAAAACAGGAAAACACATGCATGAAACCAAATCAAGAAACACAATTCTATATGCTGACTCTCTAATGCGTACTTGTCGGAGTCTATACATCCCACTCTACATAGATCCGGTGCAGGCCCTTAACGTCTCCACATTATAGGGTTTAATCCCCGTTATGCAACTAATCCTACTACGATGACTACTACGAGATAAAGATAAACTGTGAGTACTAGCCCATGCCCCGATAATTCCGGAAGTCAATCTCTATCCACAGATAATTCTGGAGACTATTTCACTCACACCTGGGAATCTTCGAGAATACCCCACACCGCAAGCGATGGCACCTCAACACACGAATACCACATGTGCGTCGCTTCGACCCCGATAATTCCAGAGATCAATCCTACACCACAGGTAATTCCGGAGACTATTTCACTCACACCTGGATAATTCTGAGGATTATCTCATACCGCAAGCCAAACTGAGGTCCATAACCCATGTTCTCATTCATCATATAACCACTAGTGCCTGTCCTTATCATTTTTAGGTTTTTTAATTACTTTACGAATCTCCTAGAGTTGGTGTACCCTATCGGACTTAACTCAAATAACTGATCAACTAAATGCCTTAACAGGCCCAAACATAAATATCTCAACTGCCGGTATACTAGGGTCACACACACCCTCTAGAGACTCACACCCAAATATCCAAACCAATCTTCCAATATGAATTGCTCAGTCAAAACATCTTGAACACGTATATTCAGTAGAAGATAAAGTATAGAATAGTAAGTTATAGATTAAAACACTTAGAGAATAAATTATTTGAAAGAACATTCAGAAATATAAAGATACATCAGTACCAGTCGACTAATAACAAGCATAAGTCGACTGTCCAGAAAGAGAATTCCATGGTTTTAAGAAAATAATCTAAGTGTTATAAGTCGACTCTAAAGGTCATAGGTCGACTATCCAGAGAGATAAATCCGATAATCTTTAAGAAAATATTTCTAAGTATAGCAGTCGACTGTAAAGGGTATAGGTCGACTGTCCAGAGAGAAAAATTACAATAACTTTGAGAAAATAATTCTAAGTGGTACCAGTCGACTATAAAAGTCCTCAGTCGACTGTCCCGAATGAAATTTCAAGAAAAACTAGAGAACATAGCAGCCGGCTCGTGTCGATCGACGGAGAGGTCATACCAGTCGACTGTCGACCTACAGACTGCATACTTTTGGTTGTGCATATTTCAGCCGATACGTAGTTTTACTTTATGAAAATGATTTCTACGAAAAACTTATTTCTTATATGATCAAATACAACTTGTAGGACATATAATAATCCATAAAACTTAATCAAAACTACTTGAATTTATAAAAATAGAGATTTTGTTGATTTCTTTCGATTAAAACATGGATTGTGCATATAGTCAAAAAAGAATTTCTTAAAAAATCATTGATCACTGAAATAGTTTTGTATTCAGATCCAAACCATATAAATATCAAAATCTCAAAAAAAATCCCCAATTTGGGTATATTTCCTCAACTCAACTAAATTCCAAATTTCGATTTCCATGACATGATCTATTGATTCACACTTTTCCGTTCAAATTTCTCAAAACTGAATTACTACTAAAATTCACTTCCATAATCCATTTGTAACCTTACCACATCAAATTTGTATTCAACCAATACTCAAAAGTGATAAAAGTCTCATCTTTATTAGGTTTATGCATAAAATCCACCATATTCAATCAATCCAACATTAATCCAAAAGAAATAGTCTACCCATGATTTCTAATGGAACACTCATCAATCTCAAATTACTCGCATACAACTTTATTCACAAACAACTAGGATTTCACAAGATCCAATTTTTCATCTATCCAATCCATCATGTGCACATTCATACTCAAACCCTAAACATGCTTTCTAGTAGATGAAATTCCACATACAACATACACAAAATAAAATAAAACACAACAAATCACTCACCTTGAATGAAGAAAATCTGGTAAGAAAACCTTTCGTTTGCGAAATCCAAGATCCTCTCCTTAATCCTCCAAAAAAAACAACAAAACTTTGTGTTGTGCAGCGAAAGAAGGCTGTACTTCTTTTAAATAAGCCGGAATTGAGGATTTTAGGGGTTTTAAACACATTTGCAAAATAACCCCTCGAAAATATAACTTTACATAAATAGATCCCTATACTTGGAAACTTGCTAAAACCAATTAAATTGAGATTTAAAAGTAAAAATAGACACCTTATTTCCAGCCGGCACTGTTTGAAAAGTCCAGAAAATAGTTTTGCACTTTCACCCCTCAAAATAACAATTTTGCAAAAAGATCATTGTTTTTCATAATATTTGTAAATAGATCAAATTAATACCAGAAAAATCTAGAAAAATTACAACTAAATCCCAAATAATAAATGATGATTTTCCATGAAGAAATCTTTGGCTTTTGAACTTCTCAAGAAAATATTTACATGTATTTTGCACATGTAAAAAGATAGATTTCCAGAAAAATGTTTATTAAATCTCCAAAAATCATTTTAATTCATTGATAAACCTTTAAAAATAATATTTAAAAAATACGGGGTACTACATCACTCCCTCCTTAGAAGAGTTCTGTCCTCAGAACTATTGCTAATGAGGTTCGAAACAAGAATGAACGAAGAAATTGAAATCTCATAAATGAACCATAATTCGAAACATTCACATAGAAGGACATAATCAAATAAAAGAAATACAACTCAGTTCAATAGTACAATCATCCAAAGAAATACCATCACATAAATAAGATACAATCATATAAAAAGCTCAGAAAAATCCTTCTGCATGCGATCCTCTGGCTCCCAAGTAGCCTCTTCGAACTGCTGATTCCTCCATAGCACCTTGACCATAGGTATCACTTTGCTCCTAAGAACTTTCTCCCTACGGTCAACGATCTCAACAGGCTATTCTTTGTAACTCAAGTTCACCTATAGACCTTCAGGAATCTCTACCAACTGATAATTCTGATCTGGCACATACTTCCGCAACAATGACACATGGAATACATCATGCACCTGTGCCAATTCCTCTGGAAGCTCCAACCTATTTGCTGTCTTGCCAATCCACTCCACTATCCAGTCTGGCCCAATATACCTTGGCGCCAACTTGCCTCCCTTACCAAACCTGATCACTCCATTGGTCGGAGACACCTTGAGGAAAACTACATCCCCAACCTCAAACTCCAAGTCCCTTCGTCGAGTATCAGCATAACTCATCTGCCGACTTTGAGCCTCAACCAACCTCTTGCGTATCAGCTCAATCTTCTCTGTCGTCTGCTGCACGATCTCAGGACCAAACATCTGCCTCTTGCCAACCTCGTACCAACAAACAGGTGTCCTGCACCTCCGCCCATAAAAAGCCTCATACGGTGCCATCTCGATACTCACATGGTAACTGTTGTTATAAGCAAACTCAACCAATGCCAAGTATCTCTCCCAACTACCACCGAAATCCATAACACAAGCCCTCAGCATATCCTCCAATACTTGATTCACCCTCTCCGTCTGACCATCGGTCTGTGGAGGAAACGCGGTACTGAAATCAGTTCTGGTGCCCAAAGCTGCTTGTGGGCTCTTCCAAAACCTTGAAGTGAACCTTGCATCTCTGTCGGAAACAATCGACACAGAAACTCCATGAAGCCTCACAATCTCACCAATGTACAACTCAGCCAATTTCTCCAACGACCAAGTAATCTTCATGGCTAGAAAGTGAGCCGACTTAGTCAAACGGTCCACAATAACCCAAATCGAGTCATTGCCTTTCGAACTCCTCGGCAAACCTGTGATGAAATCCATACTGATATTCTCCCATTTTCACTTCGGAATGGGCAACGGCTGTAACAAACCTCCAGGTCTCTAATTTTCTGCTTTGATCTGCTGACAAGTCAGACACCTTGCCACGAAATTTGCCACATCCCTTTTCATACCAGACCACCAAAAGTGTTGTTTGATGTCCTTGTACATCTTCGTGCCTTCAGGATGATCTGACAACAAGGTACTGTGTGCTTCCTACAAGATACTATCTCTCAAATCTGCATTATCCAGAACACACAACCTCTCACCCATCCAAAGAATTCCATCTTGGACATGAAACTCTGATAGCTTGCCCTCTGAAACCTGTTGCAGCATCTTCTAAATCTCTGAATCTGATCTTTGACCTTCCACAATCCTCTCTCTCAAGGAAGGCTGTAGTCTCAACTGAGCCAAAGACGCCCCCAAACCCAGCAGCACCACCTTGATACCTGCCTGATCAAACTCTGCTGCCAACTCGCTTCGAGTAGTGATCAAACTTGATAAACTACTCTTCCTGCTAAGTCCATCAGACTTCTTTCTTAGGGACTTTATTCAAAGGCCTACCACATTCGCCTTGCCCGGATGATACTTGATCTCAGGACGAATGTTTTCCAATACTTCCAACCACCTTCTCTGCCGAAGATTTAGATCCTTCTGTTGATAAATGTACTTTAGGCTCTTATAGTCAGTGTACATATTGACCTTCTCACCATAAAAATAATGCCTCCACTTCTTCAAGGCAAAAATAATAGCCGCTTGCTTCAAATTATGCATCGGATAATTCTTCTCATGCGGACGCAATTGCCTCGAACCGTAAGCAATAACCTTGCCTTCTTGCATCAAGACACAACCCAAACCTCTGAGAGACGCATCACTGAAGATATCATAATCCTTCCCAGCTTGTGGCAAAGCTAAGATAGGTGCAGTAGTCAACCTCTCCTTTAACTCAAGGAAGCTCACCTCACACTTATCAGTCCATGAAAATGCCACATTCTTCAGGGTCAAACCTGTCAAAAGAACTGCAATCTGAGAATAACCCTGGATGAATCTCCTATAGTAACCAGCCAAACCCAAGAAACTCCTGACTTCCTTCACAGACGTTGGCCTGGGCCAATCCTTTACTGCTTCAACCTTCTAAGGATCAGTGGCCACTCCCTCCATAGAAAGGATATGACCGAGGAAAGCTACCTCAAACTTCCAAAACTTACACTTCGACAACTTGGCATACAAGCTATGCTCCTGCAATTTCTATAATACCGGAGTCAAGTGCATAGAATGCTCCTCCTCCGACTTCGAATACACCAAAATATCGTTGATGAAAACCACTACGAAGGAGTCAATAAATGGCCTCAAAACCTGATTCATCATATCCATGAACACTGCTGGCGCATTCGTCAACCTGAATGGCATCACCAAAAACTGATAGAGCCCATGACGAGTCCTGAAAGCTGTCTTACTCACATCTTCCTCCTTGACTCGAACCTGATGATACCCTGATCTCAAATCAATCTTCGAAAACACAGCTGCTCCTCGAAGCTTGTCGAACAAATCATCAATCTGCAGAAGTGGATACTTGTTCTGAATAGTCACCCTATTTAACTCCCCGTAGTCAATGCACATCCTCATTGACCCATCCTTCTTCTTGACTAACAACACTGGCGCACCCCACGGTGAGAAACTCGGCCTAACAAGCCCCTTGCTCAGCAGCTCCTCAATCTGCTTCTTCACTTTGTCTTGCTCTACAGGAGCCATCCTGTACGGAGCCTTAGAAATCGGAGCACCCCCCGGCTGAATATTGATGCAAAACTCCACATCTCTCTACGGTGGTAATCCTGGAAAATCATCCAAGAACACCTTAGGAAAATCTCTGATAACCGGAATGCCTTTCACTTCATCTGGAATTGCCATCTTGGATACCATTGCAGCCACCTTCGAAACTTTCTTCTTCCCTTGGAAATTCACTGCGGGACCACCTGGTGCTTTCACTTACACCTCTTTCTGATTGCATTCAATTGTGGCATCATATATTGCCATCCAATCAATGCCCACGATCACATCCACTCCTAAGACTTGCAGCTCGATCAGATCAATGCCGAATAATCTCCCGCCAATCTCGATATCACAGCCCGCGTAATATCGATCAGCAATCAACTCTTCACTTGACGGTGTTGCCATCGACAAAACCTTGCCTGGAAACAACTTAGGCTCCACACCTAAGACCTTTGCAAAATTGGGCGACACAAAAGTATGTGAAGAACCGGTATCAAATAAAACCTTTGTCTTAATTCCATTAATCAAAACAATCCCTGTTACATGAAGAATGATACTCAATCTCCAATTATTCTCAAATAAAGGTTTTACTCATTACATTGATTTTTAAAAAATTCAAAACTTTTACATACCCTGGATCACATCTTCCGAGTTACCCGCATCCTCCTCGGTTAATGCGAACACTCGCCCTTGCCTCTGGAATTTACCTCCACCTGGACCATCCTTCCTCAACTGTGGACAATGTGGCTTAGAATGTCCTGCCTGCGCATACTGGAAACAAGTCTGCTTCGCCAACTTAGGACATGCTGACCTGTAATGACCTGCCTCCTTGCAGTAATAACAAGTCACTTCCTGAGTTGTAGGTGCCTTCTGCACTGAACCACTGAACTTGACTTGCTTCGCTGGGAAACCCTTCCCACTTTGACCTAATGCTGGCCTCTTGTTCCTGTTCCAGGTTTCTTGCTTCTTCTGGAACTGGTCCATGTCTTCCTCTGTCATAGCTGCTTCCTGACCAGCTTGTCGAACCTCCTTATGCCCAACGGAATCATTCTCAACCTCAAGTTTGGCCTCAAGCCCTGCTCAAACTTCTTGGCCTTCTTCGCCTCGTCAACTATCAGCTCTGGTGCATACCTCGACAGCTGAGCGAACTTGGTCTCATACTCTCGCATGGTCATGCTGCCCTGCTGTAGATTCAAGAATTCGATCGCCTTCTTCTCCTGAATATCCAGGGGAAAGAAACGATCCCCTGAATTCCTCTCAGAAAAGCCTCCCAAGTCATCTGTGGTTCCCCAAAGTCCTCTTTACCGTTTGCCACCAAACACCAGCATCTTTTTCCAATTGCATAGTGGCCAACTTCACCTTATTGGCTGCCAGAGTTTTCGAGACCTTGAAGATTGTCCCCATCTGTCTAATCCAATCATCAGCTTCGTTTCGATCAGATTGCCCCTCAAAAACTGGCGGCCTTCATCCTCTTGAAGGACTCAATCTGCTTGATAGGATCGGCGTTAACCAATCCTAGTCCAGCTCCATGATTCTGGTTTTGGTTCTGATTCTGAGCCAAATTAGCTGCCATTAGTGCATTCAAAGTCTGATACACCCTGGCAAATTCAGCCTCGAGATCAACTCCTGTTCCTTGGGAACTTCCAGCTCCATCACCATTGTTGCCATTCCTAGTTCTAGGGTCCAACCATTCTGAATACTGCAAAAATGAGGAAAAAATTAGAGCACCACACACAATTCAGATTCACATCAATACCCTTTGGCGAAACCTCAACTGTACCCCAAAAGTAAAACATCATGTTTCAGTTCTATGTGATACTCACCCTCTGATGTCCATACCTAGGTACTCACACTCTACTGTCCACCCCTAGGTTATTTTTATACCATGTTTATTATTACTATTGAAGCATGCTCTGATACCAATCTCTGTAGCGCCCCGAATTTCTAATATAATATCTTAGAAAATACGTGGTACAATTCCGAGCATCAACTAGTTCAAATGTAATATTAAACAAAGTCAACCCTAGTAAAATTTTCAATTATCATTTCAATAATCATTTACATAGCACAGTGGAATACAATACACCTTAAATCAAAATCTCTTTTCTTTACAACAATTTCTTTTGCAACTGCATAAATCATTACATCACTTGAACTCAAGCATCCAAATTCGAGCTATAAGAAATTACCTGTAAAATATGAGGCTAGAGATAACCCTAACCCCCAAAACAAAAGGGGTCAGCCATAAAGGTGTGAGTGACATAAAAACAAGCAACATAAGTAAAGCATAGATTCATAACAACAGGAAATAACTGAAGTAGGTGAAAATAGAGAAATCACGAAATGCGGAAACACAGCAAGTGAAGCTAGACTAAGTGTCAAGTGTAGAAAACAGGAAAACACATGCATGAAACCAAATCAAGAAACACAATTCTATATGCTGACTCTCTAATGCGTACTTGTCGGAGTCTATGCATCCCACTCTATATAGGTCTGGTGCAAGCCCTTAACGTCTCCACATTCTAGGGTTTAATCCCCGTTATGCAACTAATCCTACTACAATGACTACTACGAGATAAAGATAAACTGTGAGTATTAGCCCATGCCCCAATAATTTCGGAGGTCAATCTCTATCCACAGATAATTCCAGAGACTATTTCACTCACACCTGGGAATCTTCGAGAATACCCCACACCGCAATCGATGGTACCTCATCACACGAATACCACATGTGCGTCGCTTCGACCCCGATAATTCCGGAGATCAATCCTACACCACAGGTAATTCCGGAGACTATTTCACTCACACCTGGATAATTTCGAGAATTATCTCACACTGCAAGCCATACTGAGGTCCATAACCCATGTTCTCGTTCATCATATCACCACTAATGCCTGTCCTTATCATTTATAGGTTATTTAATTACTTTACGAATCTCCTAGAGTTCGTGTACCCTACCGGACTTAACTCAAATAACTGATCAACTAAATGCCTCAACAGGCCCAAACATAAATATCTCAACTGCCGGTATACTAGGGCCACACACACCCTCTAGAGACTCACACCCAAATATCCAAACCAATCTTCCAATATGAATTGCTCAGTCAAAACATCTTGAACACGTATGTTCAGTAGAAGATAAAGTATAGAATAGTAAGTTATAGATTAAAATACATAGAGAATAAATTATTGAAAAGAACATTCAGAAATATAAAGATACATCAGTACCAGTCGACTAATAACAAGCGTAAATCGACTGTCCAAGAAGAGAATTCCATGGTTTTAAGAAAATAATCTAAGTGTTATAAGTCGACTCTAAAGGTCATAGGTCGACTTTCCAGAGAGAAAAATCTGATAATCTTTAAGAAAATATTTCTAATTATAGCAGTCAACTGTAAAGGGTATAGGTCGACTGTCCAGAGAGAAAAATTACAATAACTTCTAGAAAATAATTCTAAGTGGTACCAGTCGACGGTAAAAGTCCTCAGTCGACTGTCCCGAATGAAATTTTAAGAAAAACTAGAGAACATAGCAGCCGGATCGTGTCGGTCGACTGAGAGGTCATACTAGTCAACTGTCGATCTACAGACTGCATACTTTTGGTTGTGCACATTTCAGCCGATACATAGTTTTACTTTATGAAAACGATTTCTACGAAAAGCTTATTTCTTATATGATCAAATACAACTTGTAGAACATATAATAATCCATAAAACTAAATCAAAACTACTTGAATTTATAAAAATTGAGATTTTGCTGATTTCTTTTGATTAAAACACGGATTGTGCATATAGTCAAAATAGAATTTCTTAAAAAATTATTGATCACTGAAATAGTTTCGTATTTAGATCCAAACCATATAAATCTCAAAATCTCAAAGAAAATCCCCAATTTGGGTATATTTCCTCAACTCAACTAAATTCCTAATTTCGATTTCCATGACATGATCTATTGATTCATACTTTTCCTTTCAAATTTCTCAAAACTGAATTACTACTAAAATTCACATCCATAATCCATTTGTAACCTTACCATATCAAATTTGTAATCAACCAATACTCAAAAGTGATAAAAGTCTCATCTTTATTAGGTTTATGCATAAAATCTACCATATTCAATCAATCCAACATTAATCTAAAAGAAATAGTCTACCCATGATTTCTAATGGGACACTCATCAATCTCGAATTACTCGCATACAACTTTATTCACAAACAACTAGGGTTTCACAAGATCCAATTTTTCATCCATCCAATCCATCATGTACACATTCATACTCAAACCCTAAACATGCTTTCTAGTAGATGAAATTCCACATACAACATACACAAAATAAAATAAAACACAACAAATCACTCACCTTGAATGAAGAAAATCTGGTAAGAAAACCTTTCTTTTGCGAAATCCAAAATCCTCTTCTTAATCCTTCAAAAAACCAATAAAACTTTGTGTTGTGCAGCGAAAGACGGCTGCACTTCTTTTAAATAAGCCGGAATTGAGGATTTTAGGGTTTTTAAACACATTTGCAAAATAACCCCTCGAAAATATAACTTTACATAAATAGATCCCTATACTTGGAAACTTGCTAAAACCAATTAAATTGAGATTTAAAAGTAAAAGTAGACACCTTATTTCCAGCTGACACTGTTTGAAAAGTCCAGAAAATAGTTTTGCACTTTCACCCCTCAAAATAACAATTTTGCAAAAAGATCATTGTTTTTCATAATATTTGCAAATAGATCAAATTAATACCAGAAAAATCTAGAAAAATTACAGTTAGATCCCAAATAATAAATGATGATTTTCATGAAGAAATCTTTGGCTTTTGAACTTCTCAAGAAAATATTTGCACGTGTTTTGCACGTGTAAAAAGATAGATTTCTAGAAAAATGTTTATTAAATCTCCAAAAATCATTTAATTTCATTTATAAACCTTTAAAAATAATATTTAAAAAATACGGGGTACAACAGAGTCGCTGCTGTGCTACCGCATCGCGGAGGCACGACAGGAAGGTGGGGGACCAGGGCGATGCGCTGTCACCATCGGCAGCATAGAGAGGCTGTGTCGCAACTGTGCTGAGCGACAGGGGACGAGCATCGCGACCGGTTGAAGTCGAGAGGAGGCACAAGTAGAGAGGGATGGAGAGGGATCGGAAGTTGAAGGGCAGGGCGAACATGAGAGAGAAGGAGGTAGGGGAGAGGGAGACGAAGCAGCAAGGTAAAAAGGGTATGCATGGGTTAATATATAGGTATAGGATTAGGGTTTGTGCTGAAGGGGTAACAGGTATGGGTAAACGGGTAATGGGAAGTTTATAGGATTTGGGGTGTTTCGGGTATGGGTTTATAGGGTAGTTAGGTTTAGGGGATTTAAGACATGGTAATAGATAATGGGTTAAAAGATATTAAATCCAATAAGAAGATATACAATTATAGAAAACTAAATAAATAAATAGATCAATAGTAATATAGTAACAAAATAAATCAATTTGTGTGCATGAAATTAATACAACAATCAAAATAATAATATTAATAATAATAATGTAAATACAACACAATAATAACAATAATAATAGTTTTGATATACATGTCAAAATGAGATTTGAGATAAACAAGTTTATCAAAATCCAAATAGTAATAAAATAAAATACAAATAGTCGATCACTTATAAAATAACCATCAAAGTTAGAATATACTACTATTCGAAAAAAATAAATTTTTAGCTCGAAAAGATTTTAATAGAACGCCCAAAACGAGTTTAAAATAATACTGAATTGATAATTAATCAAAATACGAAAAATATTCAGAAAATACATATTTAGGGAAACAGGAGTTACAAATCCTACCCACCTTATAATAAAATTTCGTCCTCGAAATTTGCTTAGGCGGTACATAGGACAAGGCTAAAACAAACTTAGGGGAGGGTAACAAAACAGAGGGTTAAAGGGAAAGGGACAAAGCAGGGGCAACACCAGAATAAGAAAGAAGATGGATAACAATGAGGTCAACTGGAATGCATAAAAGTAAACAAACAGTATCAGAAGGAAAGAAACAACTCAAGATAACAAAGCAAGAAGGGAGTAGGTAGAAACAGAATCAAAGAAAGAATGAACAGAGAAGAATTGAATCAAACAATGAATGGGTGCATGATGGCAAAAATGAAATGCAAGAAAGAAGTAACCGGTATCAAAAATGAAGAAGGAAAACACAAGACTTGCAAGATAACAAAGTAAAGAGATGAAGAAATAGATCTAGATGGAATCGAAGAAAGGACGGACAAGGAAGAGATGAACCAAGCAAAGAGTCAACAGATGAAGATGAATACAAGGAATGGAAAGAAGCAGATAATACAAAGAATAAAGAGAAGCAAACAATGCAAGGGATGAGAAGCAACAAGAGGATCCTGGGACCTGTGGGTTATGGGCCCACAATGCTTCCGCTGCGCCACTCTGATCGATCAAGAAAATCTAGCAATGTCGATCGAAGAACCAAGCAGAAAATAGAAAAAATGGATGGCATCAAAATCAGAAGGATATAGGGTACGAGAAGAACGAGTTCATACCCAAGAAGAAATCAATCAAAGAGGAAGACTGAAAAAGACGAAAGAATCAAGGAATCAAGGGGTTGAATAAGAAGGGATAAAAAAGAATGGAATAAGAATTGTATCCAGATCAATATTGATTATGATTCATTCATGCATGCATGGTTGGTGAAATGTTGAGCCGATCCCAGTACAAGCCAAGCTTGTCTAATATATTAGGCAATTAATACATTAGCCAAACTTGGTGCTCTGATACCACTAAAAACCTTGTCACGCCCCGCTTCCGAAAAGAATACGGAATACGAATACGCGACAAATGCCGAGCAAATGATTTTCATCAGCCATAAGCTGTTTAAGAATCTTTACAACATTTTACAAGAATAATCAAAGTCGGAAGCAAAAGAATCAACCAACATGCACATATGAACCAAATACAAATAAGAATACTGGAAACCAAAATATATTAATCTCAAATAGTCATGATCTGAATAAGTCAAATATCCTGGGTCACATTGCCCAAATACAAAATAAATCCAAGTACAAGAATACAATATTGTTCAAAGCAAACTACAAGAATAATAATAGCAAAATCCAGCACTAATACTTCATATCACCAATACCATCTGGAACCTGTTCTTCAAAATCTGCAATTTAACAATTGCAGGGAATAGAAAAAGAAAACAAGTACCCATCATTTGCAAGTTACGGGCCGCTTGTAATGCAGGATACAAGTATATGGGGAAAACTAACAAATAGCATGGTATAAGCATGATGTTAAACATAACAACTAGCATGGTAAGATGAACAAGTACAAGTACCATGTAACAAGTATCAAGCAAACAAGTATCATGCGAATAAGTGTCAAGTGTTGTGTATCAAGTATCACGAAATCAAGTAACAAGAATCCAAGTGTCAAGTAGTCAAGTAGCAAGAATCAAGTAATCATGTCCAAGTATCATGTAATCAAGTAACAAGTTCAAGTATGTAACAAATATCTTGTATTATTACTATCTAGGTAGCACTTCATGTGCTATCCTTTTATCACATGGTTGCTACAGTCAATGCAATTTTATTTTAGATTTCATAGTGGACCATATAGGGCAGTGTACTCAAGGACAAGTAATTCAAATCATATACCAAATTTCAAATTAACCAAATCATATACCAAATTTCAAATAATCTAAATCATATACCAAATTTTAAATAATTCAAATCATATACCAAATTTTAAATAATTCAAATCATATACCAAATTCCAAATATGGAAAATACGGGCTCCCTTCCGAGTACACGTTTCTGAATTATCTACTATTAGATCTGTCCCTTTAAAATCCCGGCTTGGTTAATTTATTATTAAATTCAAACAAGCATGTATGTGTACAAATAATATCAAGAATAACATGGCATGATCATGTAACAAGCTCAAGTTGCAAGATAAATATGTATGGGCGCAAGATAACACATAGAAGAATAAAATAACCAAATCTCAAGTTCAGAACAGCAAGACCACAATGTAGTAAAACAGAAATTTCTGGTGTTACAAACATGCAAATCTGAATCTGTCAAAACGTCTAGAAAATAGACTCCCAACCGAATCCAGCAAACATAAATAAGTCATATAGTATTTCACAAATCATGTCTCAAAACTGATTTGAATCCAGAAAATACGTTCAGCCAGAAATTAGGAAATCATATTCAAGTACAGGAAAACCACATTAAAACTTCTCAAATAAATCTAGAAAAAATCTGAGGTATTCCCATATGTTTCTAGTATCATAATATAAAGTTTTATAATTTTTCAGTAAGATTAGTTTAGCCATCAAAAATCAGAAAATATCGAGAAACGATAGTTTGGCAAATCTGGAATTCCCAACACTGCTGTACGAAAACTGTAATATCTCGCAAACCGTAAAACGAAATCTAAATCCGCCAAAGGGAGATGAAAATAGAGAAAATAATATAACTTTCATATTTCATAAATATTTTCCATACAGTATAAGGAAATAGGGTGAAAATACGATTCTTTCCAGAACAGCGAGCAAAATACAAAAGTATAGCTTTCATAAACAAGCATGAAACGGCATATAAAACTCATCAAGAAAATCCACCAAAATTCTGGGTAATCCCTAAATAGATGTAGAAATACTGACCAAAGATTCAGATCAAGATAATATGTTTAGAACTAGTATCAAAATAGTTTACTCATCAAAATCATCAAGAAACGAAATCTAGAAATGAAATACACCTATGTAGTTAAACAGTCATATCTCACACATACGAAAATGAAATCGATCAAGGTCAGAGGGGTTAGAAAGAAGACGGATTTCTCTAAAATTTATACTGAAGTTAAGATACTGACCTTAATATGGTCTAAATTACTGATCAAGACAGATTATCGGCAAAATACAGAATTTTCTTTTGGAACAAAACCAATATGAATTGCACAAAACTTAATCGAAACATAACTAAACATGAATTAGAGTCTACTAGGTGTCCAAACTTCATGAAGTAGGGTATACAACATGTCCACAATAAGTATCTCATATGGATCTCACAAGCACACGAGTTCTCATAATTGATTCACATAAACATTATATCAAAAATGTGCAAAACCTAGGTTGTTTCATGTCAAATTTTGTGTCGTGAGAAAACTATGGTCAAAATCACTATAGAGAAAATACCCATCAAACATACATCACACACGAGTTATCTCTAGAACCCAACTACACTACAAGAGTATTTATGACTTGTATCATACAAATGAATTAGAGTATAAGTTACCTGCCTGAAAGACGACGACGAAAATGACACTAAGCAAGATAACGGGAACGGATCCCGAGGCACGAACACAAACACAACAAGCGGATCATGAACCAATCATGAACACACGATCACGAATTAGATGAAGACGATCGAGATCATGAACACAATCGGACTGCTGAGGTCGAAGATCAAGATCAAGATGATCAGATCAGATCGGACGGTCAGATTTCTTAATGATGAAGATCAAGATCGATCGATCGAACGGCTGCGATCAAAGGAAGTTGATGATCATCATGATTGTGACGATCAAGAAGAGATCGGACGGCTAGGATCTAATCGGATGATCAAGAGGAGATCGACGACCCACATCCAATCAACCATGATGATCAAGATCCAACGAACGGCCAAGATAACCCCGATGGTGACGATCAAGGTCAAATCAACGGATGGCTAGGAATCAATCAATCAAAATGATCATGATCGCGATGAAATGGACGGTTCACATCTAAATCCATGATCAAGACCAATACAACAGTAACCATCAATCGGCTGCACTGGCTCGGTGACTGTCGGCGGCCAAGGGACACGGTGGTGGTGCATGGCTGCGGCGGCAGAAGGCGGCGATGGGACAGCGACGACAAGGGTGCGGGGGACAGGCAGTGCCGACTGCTAGCTTTGGGAGGGAACAACACAGGGACTGTGCTGCTGCTGCTTAGGGTGGAGAAACCGCTGTGCCACCACATCGCGGAGGCACGACAGGAAAGCAGGGGACCAGGGTGATGCGCTGTCACCGTGGACAACATAGAGAGGCGGTGTCGTAGCTAGGCTGAGCGACAGGGGACGAGCGTCGCGACCGGTTGAAGTCGAGAGGAGGCAAAAGTAGAGAGGGATGGAGAGGGATCGGAAGTTGAAAGGGCAGGGCGAACGGGAGAGAGATGGAGGTAGGGGAGAGGGAGATGAAGCAGCAAGGTAAAAAGGGTATGCATGGGTTAATATATAGGTATAGAATTAGGGTTTGTGCTAAAGGGGTAACAGGTATGGGTAAACGGGTATTGGGAAGTTTATAGGATTTGGGGTGTTTCGGGTATGGGTTTATAGGGTAGTTGGGTTTAGGGGATTTAAAACATGGTAATAGATAATGGGTTAAGAGATATTAAATCCAATATGAAGATATACAATTATAGAAAACTAAATAAATAAAGAGATCAATAGTAATATAGTAACAAAATAAATCAATTTGTGTGCATGAAATTAATACAACAATCAAAATAATAATATTAATAATAATAATGTAAATACAACACAATAATAACAATAATAATAGTTTTGATATACATATCAAAATGAGATTTGAGATCAACAAGTTTATCAAAATCCAAATAGTAATAAAATAAAATACAAATAGCCGATCACTTAGAAAATAACCATTAAAATTAGAATATACTACTATTCGAAAAAAATAAAATTTTTGGCTCAAAAAGATTTTAATAGAAGGCCCAAAACAAGTTAAAATAATACTGAATTTATAATTAATCAAAATACGCAAAATATTCAGAAAATACGTATTTAGGAAAACAGGGGTTACAGATATTATAATTCGAGGTGTTTAAATTTTTGTTGTGCTATGTAAAGAATTGATGTAATGAAAAGTTTTAAATTTTCCTGTATTTGGTTGCTATGTTTATGGTTACATTGAAGTTAATTCTGGAAATTGTGCCACATATTTCTAATTTTATTTATTGGAAATTCAGGGTGCTACAAATTGGTATCTGAGCATACTTCAATTAGTAATTTTAAGCATGGGGGGAATAAACTTAAATGGACATTTGATGTGTGAGAACCTAGGTGGACATTAAATGTGTGAGTACACAAGTGGACATTAAATGCATGGATACCTAGGTGGACATTAGAAGTGTGAGTACCTTGGTGGACATCTAATGTATGTAACTTGATTGTTTGATCCTGAAGGCCTGTAGTGAGATTTAGACTGTTTGTATGCTTAGACTTGAATAAAAATTTCTTTATCGCAAGTGCATTGGTTATTTTTGCATAAAGCATATACTTTTCTCACTAGCTTTTTGACCTCTTTTGTCTGCTTTATGCATTTAATATTTTATTATATAAGGAATTACCCCTTCAACTTGTACCTTTTCTATCTTACTTACTAATATTCACTATATCTTTTCCTATTTTACTCATTGTGTATAATTTTTGGATTGTATGATTTCAGCCAGTATTTTTTTCAGTTATTAAATTTAATTATCTTCCGCTACATTCTTTTAATTATTTATTCTCTCGTATTTTTTTCAAATGTTTCTTAGTTTTGTAGTTCTCAATCTTGTATCCTATCACTTTTACCGTTTTATATTTGTTTGCTAGATAACTTTTGTGTGATTAACTTATTTCTACTTTTATTCGGTTTCTTTTATTGTCAGTGATTGGTTTTATTTTTAGTTTCTATATCTCTAACCGAGTTTATATTATTTCTATTCATTAGTACAAACATTAAGCTTTCACTAATCGTCTTGTTTTTCTTTTAAAATTGTTTTTATGATTTTATTATTGGTTCTTACTTTTTATCCTTTCGTCCAAATTATTATTTTGCAACTTTTGCTGTAATTCAACAGTCCATCCCTTAGCATTTCACAAGTCCATTTTTGTAGTGCCCCGATTTCCATATACTGGGAAACCCGAGACACGAGCCAAGATCTTTTCTTCAATTAGTCACAATACACAGAAAAACAGGAGAATTTAAAACTTTTTATTCAACACCCACTGTGTTACAAGTCTGAATATTATACAACTGCAATACCTTACAATAGAGTTACAATATTACCTTTACATTTCCAAGTATTACAACCTTCAACATCTTACATCAGAATACTTTCCAACTAATAGATGATCAACACACATTTTACAGCGGAACTAACTACGACATTGACTCCTTGCTTTCCTTGCCTTGAGTCCTCCCGAATCTCGCACTTGTACTTCGGCGATCCAGTACCTATGGAAGTGGGGACGTCAGTATTCACTGACGCTTAAGGGCTGATAACAAAGCAGCGAATCTCCCAAACAACATACAAAACATAGCAATGGTGTTGGTGTAGTTTAAATGTTCGTGAGTGCTATGACTAGACTCTAATGCGATATTTAAATAGAACTAGGATGCTTCCTATTCTAATGTCAGCAAGTCTCCGAAGCAACATGCATCCCATACTACATGCGCCCCATCTCAAGCCATTTTCTTCATATATAGGGATTGAACCCGCGTTATGAATTCTAATTGTACACAACCTGTTCCTGATAGATACAACGTGACTGATGAGGTTGCAGACGTGGTCAAGTCCCACTAATGCACTTCGCCAGTGGTGTCCATGTTGCCACTGCTATCCGGCTTACCGGACCTCACTCAAAAACCTGACGAACCGTCGGGGATACTGCTAACAGGGGAGCCCCCTGCCGCCCCCTGGTCGGACCGTAGTCCATGGCCTGTTCGCCCTCTTGGCATAGGACCTGACGGAGTTCCGGGGGTCCATCCCCCCTAGCTCCGCCCGCCTTATCATGGCACTTCAGGAATTAACAATCAGGATACGCAACCTATGTCCCCAACTTGTGAGAAGGCATCGTACGTATCCCTTTTGACAGGAAGGTGCAACCCAATAACACCACCTAAGGCCTGCCTCAAGGGACAAGTTGGTCGCAAGGCGCCCCCTACAACCAACTCCTCTCTTTTCGACAAGGGTCTATGTAAAATGACCTTTATAAGTCACTACCTTAATGATGTCCCTGACTCGAACAATCCTAGGGATGACAATATTATAAACACAACATGCTAGGCCTTAAATTAGACTTCGCAAGACAACTCTATTAGGCTGCTCAACCTAGACTTACCAGAACCCTTTAGGATCCGGTTCGTGGCTTATCGATCCAAGACCTCGGCAATGCGAATATATGTGCATGCCATTACCCTAAACTTGGATTCCGTCTATACTCCGGTCCTCGATCAACCTACCCTGGTTAAGATTCGACGGTACACAAGGAGTGACTCCTCCACAGTTCCTTAGGGTAAGAAAACATATGTCTTGATGGTCGATAGCCCTTAGGGTGGTAATATCACCCTAGACGAGCACAACGAACTGTGTACTAGCTAACAAGCTATACACGAGTAACAACCACATACGAGCCAATAAGCTACGTATGAAACAATAACTACCTACGAGCCAGGCGGGCCTCGTAGGAGACAACAACGTACATACCAGCCAAATAAGCTGCGTATGAGACCCACAGCTACATACGAGTTAGTCGAGCCATGTACGAGTACAACCATATGCAAACAACCATACAGGTAATCAATCCTAGAAGCAACCAAACGTGCTTACTAGTAAACTTGATCTCCTATTATTAGAAGCAACAGAAGAATCTACTAATAGTCTATGGTCGGTATTCTACCAATGAAGAACCGAAGGCGACATAACAATCTTTGTCAAACTAACTATTACTAGTGGTCTCCCAAATCCTTATTACTTCAACCTATAACGCCTTAATCATGACATACAATTGCAAGCATCTTCCTACAACAATCTAATTATGGTACATAACATAACCACCCACCACAATACTCCTAATTACGAATGTGATTTAAGCATGTGCTTATATCAAGCTTAAGCATGAAAATCACTATGATCTAGACATGAAGTCCACTATGGTTAAGCATAGGTTATAACTTGAGCGTGAATGCTCACTACTTATCATGATTAATCACCACAACCTAGGCATGGATATATCACTAGTATGAACATACAACATTCCAAGGCATGGTAGGTATTCTAACATTAATCCTACAACATTCTAAGCATGTATTTAAACCTTAACATGGTATACCTCATTCCTAGACATGGTATGCTACTTTAGCATTAACATATAGCATGGTGTACATTTTAGTAACATTGTAGTCATGTATACTAGTTAAGTATCGACCTACAACATAGCATGAGTTTCTACAACAATTCTAGCATGGATAGAACATAACGTAAAATCACTACAACTAATCATGGATAGTTACCTTAATTTAAGCATGAATATCATTAGCATGGATACCATTAACTTAACATAAACAATAATTAGCATGACACCTATTTACTTAGCGTGAATAATGATTAAGCATGATCATCTACTAACATAGCATGAACATATACTTATCAAAGCATGGGTATCATGTAAGCATGAATATTTATTTAATCTAGCATGGTATACAACTTTCCTACAATTAAACTAACATGGCATACAACTTTTCTATCATTAATCTAGCATGGTATACAACTTACCTATAAGCATGTGAGTATGGATAAATTAATCTAGCATGATATACCACTTTCCTACAACTCTCTAAACATAGATAAATTAATCTAGCATGGTATACAACCTTCCTACTAGCATGTAAGCATAGACAAATTAAGCTAGTATGGTATACTACTTTCCTACTATCATCTAAGCATGAATCTTATTAAACATGAATAACTACTAATCATGAATATCTTACTAAGCATGGATAACTACTAGTATGAACATACAACATTCCTAAGTATATATATATATGCTTCTAAACATGGTAAGTAATTTTAGCATTTATCTTACAACATGTATATCACTCCTAAACATGGTAGATAATTTTGGCATTAATCCTATGATATGGCCAAAAATGGGGGTTAATCAGAACCGTCCAAATCGGGTACGAATCTTGGGACCCAGGGGTAAAACGGTAATTTTGCCTACAAGAGGGACCAAAATGGGTATTGGATCTTCTCCCCTAGGGACCCAATAACCCACGAATGGATCCACCAACAAGAGGGTGCGGGTCTTAACCCGCTGCGCACCCAATCCAACAAGATAGAATCAGGATCCCTGATTAATCATGATCAACGGCCCTGATGTACATCTATCTTTTCACTGGGATTTGGGAATTAAATTCCTTATCTGATTACGGGGAATATACCTTATCAGATTACATTCCTAATCTGTTTACAAGGGGAATATTCCATATCAGATCACGGGGATTACATTCCTAATCTGTTCCCTGAGACGCCTATAAATACCCCCCATCCATCTCCATTAAGAGGTAATCAATCTTTCACCAATTTTTGCGCTCATTCATAGTCTTTCAGATTACTAACTTGAGCGTCGGAGGGTGCGTCGCCGGGAACAACCCCGGTGTCTCGCACTTTTTGCAGGTCTACGGCGGGATCGACGATCGACGTCCACGGAACAGGTATACAGGTTTACTATTCAGTTTCCCTAAGGATCCACAAGTTCTATCTGTTTGCCCCCACACCAAATTTAGCGGCAACAGATTGGCGCCGTCTGTGGGAAACTAACGAATAGAGGCCTCTCCTCTTTCCGTGAACAGGTCTTCTCCAACCATGCCACCTCGCAAAGTCAGGTCAAGGGGTTCCAACCGAGGACCCAACCCTGATCAGCAGCAAGAAGTTCTCCCTAATCCCGCTCAGCAACAAGGGCAACTTCCCCCTACCGTGGAAGACCCGCTCCAACAGAACCTTCCCCCTCCTGATCCAAAGGGTCCTAACACTCAGAAACAACCCCTTCATCAAGAGCATGTCTCCATCCGCAACGCCTCCACGGACTCTATGGCCTCCCATCACCCCCGAGCCTCTGGTCGCCACAATACCGCCCCTGATCGCCAGAAAGAGGATGACCTCCGCCGCAATCTAGAAGAAAAGCGGGCCCGAGAGGGAGCCTCCCACCAACGCCATCCGGGTGAGCGGTCTCCTCGCCACCGGTACCATAGGTCCCCCGTCCACAGAGGGAGAAAAGAGTCCCCCGATCATTACCGAAGAAGGCACTCTCCCTCAGGTCGGCAATAGCCCAGGAACAATGAGGCACTAATCACCCGTGCCGAGTTCCAGCAGTTCCAAGCGACCGTCCTGCAGGCTCTCAACCTCCGTCAAAATCCTATCGAGCCGAAGGTCCCGTCCCCTCCTCCAGTCCGAAGCCCTCACCGACGGTACCCATCTCCTCGTCCTGCTCCTACCAACTCCCGACGTACCCCAAGTCCTCGTCGCTCCCGAAGTTACCATCGCCGCAGCCCTCGCTATCCCTCATACGAAGACAAGTCTCGAGGCTCGGCAGATTACCGTCGGAGAGATGACACCATGAACCGCCGTCTTCATGAAGTAGAAAGGCACCTGGGTCAGATAAACCGAGAAGAGGAGCTCAGGGGAAGGACCCTACGTCCTAGCCGACCCCCTTTCTCCCGGACCATAGTGGATGCACCTGTGCCGTTCGGTTTCAAACCTCCCCAATTCGAGACTTACACCGGGGAGACCGATCCAGTTGATCACATCGAAAGCTTTAAGACTTTGATGCTCCTCCATCAAGCTTCCGATGCCCTCCTCTGCAAAACCTTCCCCGCAACTCTCAAGGGACCAGCTCGAGAGTGGTATTCTCGCCTCGCCCCCTCCTTAATATTCTCTTTCGAACAGTTCGAAACCCTCTTCGTCACACATTTCGTAAGCAGCCGTAGGGCTGAGAAAACCAGCATCTCCCTATTGCACCTCCATCAAAAAAATGGGGAAAAGCTGAGAGACTATGTGAAGAGGTTCACAGCTGAAGCCAGGTCTATAGCATCCCTCGACCAGTCGGTCGCTACGACAGCATTTCAATCTAATGTCCTCAATTCCAACCTCCGCTCCTCCCTCGCCAAGAAACCTCCGCAGAACTTTTCCGACCTCCTCCTTCGCAGTAAAAAGTATATCCGGGCCGAAGAGGCCGAGTAGCGACCAAACTGGGAGGGGTCTTCCTCCGAGTTTAAGAGAAAGGGAACAGAGGAGGAAGGAACCAGGAAGCTCCAAAAGGACAATGCCGGCCAGCGCCGAGCTCCCCCCAAGTTCGAAAAGTTCACTCCCCTCACCACTGACGTCTCAACCATTTTGATGGAGGTCGAGAAGGAGGGTATTATCCCCCCTGCTCCAAGGATGAACACTCCCGCCAAAAGAAGAGATAAAGAGAAATGGTGCCGTTATCACCGGGACCATGGGCATGACACTAGCGATTGTCGTGCCCTGAAGAACGAGATCGAGGCCCTTATCCAGAGAGGGCAGCTGACTAGGTTCGTAAGAAAGGACCGAGCCGAACTTCCTCCCCCGCCTCGGGGGGCTAACAAGTGTCCGGAAAGAGAAGAGACGCCAGACTTCGAGGAAGAGCGAGTCCTCCACCTCATTCACGGGGGACCAATGGGGGGCTCCTCAAACTCCTCTAGGAAAGCCTTTATAAGAGAAGTCAACTCGGTCCGAACCACCCCTCCTCCCAAAGGCCTCGGAGTGCCAGTCACGTTCTCCGACGAAGATCTTGAAGAAGTTCGTACCCCACATTGTGACGCACTCGTCATTAGCCTCCACATGGCGAATTTCAAAGTGGAGAGGATCTTAGTAGACAACGGCAGCTCCGTCAACATCCTCTTCCTCTCCGCTTTTAAAGGCCTAAAGCTCTCCAGAGACAGACTCAAGCCTGCCGGCTACACTCTCCATGGGTTCACGGGGGTCCTGGTAACTATTGAAGGGGTGATCACCCTCGATGTAACTGCCGGGAAAACTCCTACCACCCGAACAGAGCCAATGGACTTCATGGTGGTGGATGTTCCCGCCGCCTACAACGTCATTTTGGGTCGTCCTGGCCTCGCAGCTCTGGAAGCTGTCCCCTCAGCATACCATCTCAAGATGAAGTTTCCCACCCGGTCCGGGGTTGGGGAAGTAAGGGGCAATCAAGAGACGGCCAGAAAGTGCTACATGACCTCAACCCTCGGACCCGTCCTTTCCTTAGAGACTCTGAAAATTCCTCAAGATACTGCAAGACCGACCTCCGAGCCGGTGGATGAACTGGAGGAGGTGCTCTTCTCTGAACAAGAGCCGACCCGCAAGTTCTTTGTTAGCAAGACCCTCCCGTCTGCCCTATACTCAGATATTGTGAAATGCATCCGAACCAATCAAGACCTCTTCGCCTGGTCAGCTGCAGATATGCCCGGTATCTCCGAAGAACTCCTAGTCCACCGCCTGAGCGTCGATCCGGGGTCCAAACCGGTTCAGCAGAAGAGGCGCAAGTTCGCCCCTGAGCGTCAGCTCGCTATAAAAGAGGAGGTAGACAAGCTGTTGAAGGCCCGATTCATACAAGAGGTAAACTACCCTGAGTGGTTGTCAAACGTAGTAATGGTGAAGAAGTCGAACGGGACCTGGAGAATTTGCATTGATTTCACCGACCTCAACAAGGCCTGCCCCAAAGATCCCTTCCCTCTGCCGAGTATTGACACTCTGATTGACGCAACCTCGGGACATGAGCTCCTCAGCTTCATGGATGCTTTCTCGGGTTACAATCAGATAAGAATGTTTCCCCCGGATATCCCGAAGACATCTTTTGTGACCGACCAAGGCCTTTATTGCTACAGGGTCATGCCATTCGGTCTAAAGAATGCAGGGGCGACATACCAACGCCTCGTCAACAAGGTTTTCCAGGCCCAGATCGGCCGGAACATGGAAGTGTACGTTGATGACATGCTTGTGAAAAGCATCCGAGGTGTTGATCATGTGACCGACCTCCAAGAAGCATTTGATGTTTTAAGAAAACACAATATGAGACTCAACCCGAACAAGTGTGCGTTCGGCGTCTCATCAGGGAAGTTCCTCGGCTTCATGGTTAGCCAACGAGGAATTGAAGCAAATCCGAAAAAGATCAAGGCCATATTGGGCATGGCCCCTCCTAGAAATGTCGAGGAAGTTCAAAGATTGACTGGTCGCCTAGCCGCCATAGGGCGCTTTCTGTCGGAGTCCGGGGAGAAGTGCCTCCCGTTCTTCAAAGCCCTCAGGGGGGCTAAAGGATTTGAGTGGGGGCAGCAGCAACAAGACTCATTCGACCAGCTTAAAGCATACCTCGTCAATCCACCTCTTCTCAGCAAACCTATACCTGGCGAACCACTCTACCTCTACCTGGCAGCTTCCGAACAGACGCTTAGTGCGGTCTTAGTTAGAGAAGAAGAAAGGGCTCAGAAGCCCATCTACTACGTCAGCAAAGTACTTCGGGACGCCGAGCTCCGGTACCCGAAGATTGAGAAAATAGCCTATGCCCTGGTAATGGCCGCGAGAAAGCTTCGACCCTACTTTCAGTCCCATTCGGTGGTCGTCCTTACCGACCAGCCGCTCAAACAGGTCCTTCACAAGCCTGAGACTTCCGGTCGCCTTATGAAGTGGTCAATCGAGCTGAGCCAACATGATATAACTTATCAGCCTCGGACCGCGATCAAGGTTCAGGTGCTGGCCGAATTCATAGTTGAGAGTACAATCCCCGAGCCCTGCCAAACAGTAAAGGGACCGCCGGTTTGGTCGGTTTATGTCGACGGGTCCTCTTGTAGCGAGGGAAGCAGGGCAGGAGTCATCCTGGCGGGCCCAGATGACTTTATCCTCCAATACTCCCTCCGTATAAACTTCAAAGCCTCAAACAACGAAGCCGAATACGAGGCACTAATAGCCGGCCTTAGAATGGCCCGAAATGCTGGGGCAAAACGACTGCAGATCTTCAGCGACTCCCAATTGGTCGTCAGTCAGGTCCTTGGCGAGTATGAAGCCCGCGATGATAGGATGATCAAGTACTTGGCCAAAGTTAAGAGCCTCATGGCGCTGTTTGAAGAGGCCTTCATCCAAAGGATCCCCCGAGAAGAAAACGCTCAGGCCGACGCCCTATCCAAATTAGCCTCCTCTTCCCTTCAAGGTCTGGATCGGACCGTATTGATTGAAGTCCTCTTGAAGCCGAGCATAGAGGACGAAACACCTGGCTCCGTTGAAACATTGCCCGTCCTCCTTGAAGACAACTGGATGAAACCCCTCGTCGAGTTCTTAAAGGACGGACTCCTCCCCGAAGATCCGAGGGAAGCAAGAAGAATCAGGACCCGAGCCGAGCGTTTTACTTTAATCGAAGGCATCTTATATAAACGCTCCTTCACCCAGGTGGACGGTCGGCCTTACCTAAGGTGTCTTTCCCCCGGGCAAGCCGACTACGCCCTGCAAGAACTCCACGAGGGCATCGGCGGGGCCCATTCGGGGTCCAGGGCTCTAGTGCGCAAAGTGTTGAACTACGGGTATTACTGGCCCACTCTCCTACGGGACGCCGAACGACACGTTCGGCAATGCAGCTCCTATCAAAAGTATTCCGACATCCGACGCCTTCCACAAGCACCGCTCGCCTCCCTATCAAGTTCGATCCCCTTCGCTATGTGGGGGATGGATTTACTAGGGCCGTTTCCGCCAACCCCCGGACAGCTAAAGTTCCTAGTCGTGGCAGTCGACTATTTCTCTAAATGGATAGAAGCCGAGCCCCTGGCTACAATCACCGAGCATAGGGTCGTTCAATTCTTTTGGAAAAATGTGATTTTCCGATTCGGCGTTCCCCGAGTCATAGTCACGGATAATGGAACACAGTTCACTGGGGCCGCCTTCCGAGCTTTATGTGAGGACCTCGCAATACAACACCGATTCTCCTCCGTCTCCCATCCTCAGTCGAATTGCTAGGCCGAGAATGCCAACCGACAGATTCTTTCGGGCATCAAGAAGAGATTAGACAAGTGTTCCAAAGGACTGTGGGTCGATCAGCTGCCAAACGTGCTCTGGAATCACCGCACCACCAAGCGGACCCCAACAGGCGAGAGCCCATTTAATCTCACCTATGGAGCCGAGGCCATCATCCCCCTAGAAGTCGGGATATCCTCTCCTCGTCTGATAGCTTATGAAGAAGAGCAGAACGCTAGAGAGCTCAGAGCAAGCTTAGATCTGATAGATGAAATCCGAGAGAGAGCTGCCATACGCCAGCAAGCTTACCGAAGAAGGATCGAGCTAGCATACAACAAAAGGGTCCGCCCAATGGACCTCAAAGAAGGGGACCTAGTCCTCCGAAAATTGGCCCTCTCGTTCCCCGGACAGAAAAGCAAACTGGCCCCGAATTGGGAGGTACAGTACAAAATCTCAAAAGTGATCCGCCCCGGTGCATACAAGCTAGAAGATCTCAAAGGCAGAGAAATTCCCAGGACTTGGAATGCCGACCATCTTTTGAAATACCAAGAGAAGGCAACTACGCCTCTCTAAGTCACTCGAGATGTCGAACCATTCCCTTCCTTTTACTAGTAGTGATTTTTCCTTTTATTTTTTTATTGTAATAACGGCTAGCAACTTTAGAAGCAGCCGATCATTAGATATTAATAAATAAAGTTTCTTTATATTTTCACTGCTACTACATCCCTCTGCTTTTAACTCTTTAATCTAACAATGGTTCCGGAGTCCAACACTTGGCTCGACTCTACTTCGCAAGTTCGCTCCTAAGCAAGCTAGGGGTAGTTCGCCATTCGGAATTGCTCCCACAGCCGTTGAATGGTTCGGAGTCCAACACTTGGTTCGATTCTACTCCGCAAGTTCGCTCCTAAGCGAGCTAGGGGTAGTTGGCCATTCGGAATTGCTCCCACGGCCGTTGAATGGTTCGGAGTCCAACACTTGGTTCGATTCTACTCTGCAAGCTCGCTCCTAAGCGAGCTAGGGGTAGTTCGCCATTCGGAAATGCTCCCACAACCCTAAACTAATCTAACAATGGTTCCGGAGTCCAACACTTGGCTCGATTCTACTTCGCAAGTTCGCTCCTAAGCGAGCTAGGGGTAGTACGCCATTCGGAATTGCTCCCACAGCCGTTGAATGGTTCGGAGTCCAACACTTGGTTCGATTCTACTCTGCAAGCTCGCTCCTAAGCGAGCTAGGGGTAGTTCGCCATTCGGAAATGCTCCACAACCCTAAACTAATCTAACAATGGTTCCGGAGTCCAACACTTGGTTCGACTCTACTTCGCAAGTTCGCTCCTAAGCGAGCTAGGGGTAGTTCGCCATTCGGAATTGCTCCCACGGCCGTTGAATGGTTCGGAGTCCAACACTTGGTTCGATTCTACTCCGCAAGCTCGCTCCTAAGCGAGCTAGGGGTAGTTCGCCATTCGGAAATGCTCCCACAACCCTAAACTAATCTAACAATGGTTCCGGAGTCCAACACTTGGTTCGACTCTACTTCGCAAGTTCGCTCCTAAGCGAGCTAGGGGTAGTTCGCCATTCAGAATTGCTCCCACAACCCTAAACTAATCTAACAATGGTTCCGAAGTCCGACACTTGGCTCGATGCAACTTCGCAAGTGCGCTCCTAAACGAACTGGAAGAAGCTCGCCATTCGGAACTGCTCCCACTTTAGAAGCCTCGGCGTAGCAGACAACAGTCGCAAGAGTAAAACACACAAGTTCGGCAAACAACACTTTTATTGATGAAACAGATGAGGTACAAAGACGAACACAGCAGGATTACAACTCGTCAAAGAAAAAGTTACAATGCCGACTTATTACACTTGGCAAAAAACAAAAAATACACAAAAACTCGCGGAGTCGACGACTTCAGCGCTTTTTTGGAGCCGGAGCGTTCCGCTTCAAAGACACTCGAGAGTGACGACGCTTGTCTCCGGAGCGCGACCCCAAGCCGGCGAATTGAGACGTATCCTCGGTACCACTCCTAGTAGCTACTCCGACGGACGCTCCGCTCGACGAAATTGCCACCGAGCTCTGCGCGTCCCCCGGACTAGGTTGGCCGATCCGCTGACGGGTCGCCATCTCATAGAAGGTAATGCCCCACTCACTCTCAGCACGAGTGCACGACGTGCTTCGAACGTTGATCGGTCCTGAATGCAGCTTAAGACGGGCCACTTCTGCCTCCAACTCCGAGATCCGATCCCGCAACGAGTCGTCTTTGACATCGACTTCGAAACGTGGGGGTATCGCGGAGTCCGGAACTCCTGATCGGCTGGCGATGAGGCGCCGGAGGTGGGTGACCTCGATGCTTTTATCCACCGTCGCTCTCTTCAGCGCTTCGACTTCGGCAGTCAACTGTACCCGTTCGGTCGTCAACTTGGCCACTTCGGCCGTCAGCCCCTCACCCTCACTACGAAGCTTCGCCTCTACAGACTGCAGATGCTGTATCTCGGAAAGCAAGTCATCTCTCTCCGCTGTTATTTTTGACAAGTTATGACGGATGCACTGAACCCGAATCTCATTACTGAAATCAGTTGGCGAATATTCACCTTCGGGGTTAAGCTCGGCGATCCTGCTTTCCAAACGGCGAATCTCGACGTCTCGCCGGCCGAGGATGAGCTGGAGATGCTTCCTCTCGCTTTCAGCTCGGCGCAATCCGAGCTCGACCTCATAGAGTCGCTCTCGGCACCTCACCAGACATAGCCTCGTCGCCCCTAGGCCGACCTCGGCTCGAGCTCCTTCATCCGAGCGCAAAGGTTCGATGTCTTGGGCGATCACCATAAGCTGCAAAGAGATCGAAGTATTCAGCAAAAATGTTGAACACTGCCGGAGCACCACACTTGGAAAAATTTATTCTAAAAACAAGAAGGGAATGTTCGGCGAAAAAGGGGGCAAAAGACAAAAACTTCCGAACATCAACACTTGCAAAAACTTTCTTTTCATTCATGTCAAAAAGTAGCGGTGGCCAGTCCGCTATTAGGCATTACAGAAGTTGAAAAGAAAAAACAAAAAACAAAAACAAGAAAACGAAAGGCGAAGTCAAGGCTCTACCTCTTTCCCCGGGCGACGAGGTGGGGTAGGGGTTGACTTCGCCGAAGGAGACGCCGCCGCCAGCGGAGTAATCGCGGTGCTGGGGACCTCATCAGTAGCCCCGGCCCCGGCATCGGCTTCGGCGTCACCCTCCTCTTCTTCTTCCCCTTCAGACTCAGGGTCGAAGCCCTCGACGTGTCCGAGGAATAGCCGCCACCCTGAGACGTCCACCCCGGGGTACGCTTCCGACACCCGCTCGAGGGCGGCAGCGAAGGCCCTCGCCATGTTCTGCGCGAGGAACCCCTGGGCCTTCTCCAGGGTCGCGTCCTCCGCCGCCTTCACGGTTGCCGCCCGTGCCGCCTCCACCTCGGCCAACTGCTTGGCCGACCCCTCCTTCTGCCGAAGGAGCTCGCACTCCAGCCTCTTCACCTCGGCCTCGAGATGCTGGTTCCTCGCCGACCTGCCCTCATGCTCGACGCGGAGCTTGTCGAGCTCGTTCGCCAGGCGGGCTTTTTCGTTCCAAGCTAGGTCGGACTCCTGCTTCAGCTCCTTCTCCAGAGCTGTTAGCCTCTCGGTGAGGTGGCCGAAGTGGACGATGATCTGCAGCAAAGAAGAACTAAAATAGTTAGAAAAAAATTTTTGTGATTCAAGAAATACAACAAACGAAGAGAAGCTTACCGATACCGCCGAACGAGCGATCTCGATCACGTCGTCGCCCTCTCTCCCCGCCTCCATGGCGGCTCGGTCCTTCGGGGTGGCGAGATGCTTGACAGCCTGCATGCTCGCCAGCGAGTTCCCGAGGAACCCATCATGCCTCCGGACATGCCAGTCCGGGATATGAATCTGCTTGTGCTCCTCTGTCAGGAGCTCCTCGCCTGCCACGGTCAGCGGTGGTGTCGGCATGGCGAGGGCGGCGGCAATGGGGAACTCCCCCACAGGTGCGGGAGCCGAAGTCCCCGCCACGGTGGCAACCGGACTGTCAAGGATCTCCACCCCCTCGACAGGGGCCGCGATCCTCGGAGCCTTTGAGGTCGAGGGCAGCTTGGATGCTACCCTCTTGCGCTTCTTCGGCGCCTTGCTCGCAAGCCCTGCCCTGAGCGCCAAGACCGCGTCGTAGTCCATGGATTCTGCATCAAAAGCAAAAAAGTGATTAGCACATAGAAAACAACAAGGCAATGAGTATGGGAAAAAAGAACTTGACGAGAGCCGCGTACTGGGATCTACGCGGCAGAGCCCTCCCTTGTAGAGGACGTCCTCCGTCAGCTCCCTCCAATCGTACTTCGGCCGGTCAAGGAGGATCCGGACCGCCTCTTCTTCTTCTACTAAGAGCTTCGGCATCGCCTTTGCCCTCTTCGGCACCCCTTCTACCCAGTCAGAGGGGATCGGCCAGGCCTCTCGACTCCGCACGACGAACTGCTTCTCTCGCCAGTGCTTAATAGAGTCAGGGCAGATGACGAGTCTGCCGCCGTGCCTCGGAGTCAAATAATACCAGTACTCCGACATATTCCCTTGGTGGAGCCGGTATAGAGTCCGAAGCACGTTCAGCTACGGCTCGATCCCTGCGGCCTGGCAGTGGAGAACGAAACCATTAATCACTCGCCACGCGTTCGGCATGAGTTGGATGGGGCTGACCCCGAACCAACTCACCACGGTAATTGCGAACACGTGGAGAGGTAGCCGAGCACCGGCGATAAAGGCGTCGACCGGCCAGCAACACATGGTCACTGGCAGCGGCGAGTTGGCCCTAACTCCGGGGCCCGGCAACATGATTTCGTACTCCTCCGGGATGAGAAAAGAACCCCGGATCACTGCCAGATCCTCCTCGCGCAGGATCGATGCCGCATCGTCCACCTCCGTCGTCTCCCTCGGGGCATTCTCCTCGAAGGACCTCCCCCTCCCATGGACAATTCGCTCGGCCTGATCCTCCGGGAGCTGCCTGACTCTGTGAAGCCCCGTCAACGGACCCGGCAGTTGTCCGAACTCCCCCATCCTCTTCGGATCCACAACGACCGAATCCTTGCCGAACACCTTGCCTTTGGTCGGGGTCGGAGTCGAGTCCTCGACGTCTTCAAGGGAGGGCTCGGACCAAGAGACTTCGTCGGAGACAGAAGCTACAGACATAGTTGATGATAAATTACCTTAAGAGAGATAGCTGCCGGAAAACTTCGCCTGAACCAAATGCCGACACCGGAAAAATTCGCCTGAGCACAAGAAACCGTCTGAGCAAAAGAGAGGAGAAATGAGAAATGAGAGAGGGGGGTGAGGATTTATAGAGAGGGGCGCTCCAAACGAGGTTAATAGGCTCGTACGACCGACCCATTCAAACGAAGCGATGGAGCGACCCCAATCGTCGCCTTGCTAACCACGCCAAATCATGAGTCGAATTTAATGCGCGCCTCATCTGACAGAAGCCCAAAGGTCACCGCAATTAATAAACGTCCCATCTGTCAGAGTTGTCAGAGCTTTCAGAAGTTGTCACAAGTTCAGATGGCGCACAGAAGAAACAAACTCCTAAAAATGACAAGTTTGGAAGCTCGGCACTCACTGCCGAGCGTTCGTGACACCGACCTTGTTACGGGGTAAAAATCAAGTTCGGCACTCACTGCCGAGCGTTCGTGACACCGACCTTGTTACGGGATAAAAATCAAGTTCGGCACTCACTGCCGAGCGTTCGTGACACCAACCTTGTTACGGGGTAAAAATCAAGTTCGGCACTCACTGCCGAGCGTTCGTGACACCGACCTTGTTACGGGATAAAAATCAAGTTCGGCACTCACTGCCGAGCATTCGTGACACCGACCTTGTTACGGGGTAAAAATCAAGTTCGGCACTCACTGCCGAGCGTTCGTGACACCGACCTTGTTACGGGGTAAAAATCAAGTTCGGCACTCACTGCCGAGCGTTCGTGACACCGACCTTGTTACCGGGTAAAAATCAAGTTCGGCACTCACTGCCGAGAGTTCGTGACACCGACCTTGTTACGGGGTAAAAATCAAGTTCGGCACTCACTGCCGAGCGTTCGTGACACCGACCTTGTTACGGGGTAAAAATCAAGTTCGGCACTCACTGCCGAGCGTTCGTGACACCGACCTTGTTACCGGGTAAAAATCAAGTTCGGCACTCACTGCCGAGCGTTCGTGACACCGACCTTGTTACGGGGTAAAAATCAAGTTCGGCACTCACTGCCGAGCATTCGTGACACCGACCTTGTTACCGGGTAAAAATCAAGTTCGGCACTCACTGCCGAGCATTCGTGACACCGACCTTGTTACGGGATAAAAATCAAGTTCGGCACTCACTGCCGAGAGTTCGTGACACCGACCTTGTTACGGGGTAAAAATCAAGTTCGGCACTCACTGCCGAGCGTTCGTGACACCGACCTTGTTACGGGGTAAAAATCAAGTTCGGCACGCACTGCCGAGCGTTCGTGACACCGACCTTGTTACGGGATAAAAATCAAGTTCGGCACGCACTGCCGAGCGTTCGTGACACCGATCTTGTTACGGGGTAAAAATCAAGTTCGGCACTCACTGCCGAGCGTTCGTGACACAGACCTTGTTACGGGGTAAAAATCAAGTTCGGCACTCACTGCCGAGCATTCGTGACACCGACCTTGTTACGGGGTAAAAATCAAGTTCGGCACTCACTGCTGAGCGTTCGTGACACCGACCTTGTTACGGGGTAAAAATCAAGTTCGGCACTCACTGCCGAGCGTTCGTGACACCGACCTTGTTACGGGGTAAAAATCAAGTTCGGTACTCACTGCCGAGCGTTCGTGACACCGACCTTGTTACGGGATAAAAATCAAGTTCGGCACTCACTGCCGAGCGTTCGTGACACCGACCTTGTTACGGGGTAAAAATCAAGTTCGGCACTCACTGCCGAGCGTTCGTGACACCGACCTTGTTACGGGGTAAAAATCAAGCTCGGCACTCACTGCCGAGCATTCGTGACACCGACCTTGTTACGGGGTAAAAATCAAGCTCGGCACTCGCTGCCGAGCGTTCGTGACACCGACCTTGTTACGGGGTAAAAATCAAGTTCGGCACTCACTGCCGAGCGTTCGTGACACCGACCTTGTTACGGGGTAAAAATCAAGTTCGGCACTCACTGCCGAGCGTTCGTGACACCGACCTTGTTACGGGGTAAAAATCAAGCTCGGCACTCACTGCCGAGCGTTCGTGACACTGACCTTGTTATAGGGAAAAACCAAGTTCGGCAGATTGCCAGTCTCCCTCCTAGTGCTCGCAGTTACGCCGAACTCGCTTCCCTCTTCGGAAAAACTTGCCGAACCATATATGGACCTCGGCCTCCTAGCCAGCGAGCCCTAGGGGGAGTTTAAGGCGTGATCCAAATGTATAAGACCCCCGAACGACGAATTGACGCTCCGCAAAGGCAAAGAGGACATCCCTGCAAGAATACCACATGACCATCAGAGCTCATGAGCAACTCGGAGCTCAATCCACTTGGAAAATCACCTCACTACCCCTTCAAGATTCAAAACTCTCCATTTGAACTCCGATACAACTCCGCTAGCCATTAAGACAGTTAAACTACTCCTCAAAGGCCAATCAAATTTAGCCTTTAGGAGTGGGGGGCTCGTGATATGGCTAAAAATGGGGGTTAATCAGAACCGTCCAAATCGGGTACGAATCTTGGGACCCAGGGGTAAAACGGTAATTTCGCGTACAAGAGGGACCAAAATGGGTATTGGATCTTCTCCCCCAGGGACCCAATAACCCACGAATGGATCCACCAACAAGAGGGTGCGGGTCTTAACCCGCTGCGCACCCAATCCAACAAGATAGAATCAGGATCCCTGATTAATCATGATCAATGGCCCTGATGTACATCTATCTTTTCACTGGGATTTGGGAATTAAATTCCTTATCTGATTACGGGAAATATACCTTATTAGATTACATTCCTAATCTGTTTACAAGGCGAATATTCCATATCAGATCACAGGGATTACATTCCTAATCTGTTCCCTGAGACGCCTATAAATACCCCCCATCCATCTCCATTAAGAGGTAATCAATCTTTCACCAGTTTTTGCACTCATTCATAGTCTTTCAGATTACTGACTTGAGCGTCGGAGGGTGCGTCGCCGGGAACAACCCCGGTGTCTCGCACTTTTTGCAGGTCTACGGCGGGATCGACGATCGACGTCCACGGAACAGGTATACAGGTTTACTATTCAGTTTCCCTAAGGATCCACAAGTTCTATCTGTTTGCCCCCACACCAAATTTAGCGGCAACATCCTACAACATGTATATCATTCCTACACATGATAGATAATTTTAGCATTATTCCTACAACATTCTAAGCATGAATATCATTCCTAAACATGATAGGAAATTTTAGAATGAATCCTACAACATCCTAAGCATAAATATCATTCCTAAACATGATAGGTAATTTTAGAATAAGTCCTACAATATTCTAAGCATGTATTATCATTCCTAAACATGGTAGGTAATTTTATAATAAATCCTACAACATCCTAAGCATGTATTATCATTCCTAAACATGATAGGAAATTTTAGAATAAATCCTACAACGTTCTACTACTACTACTACTTTATTTTAACCAAGAACATAACATAAAGCATCTACAACTATCTACTACTACTACTACTTTATTTTAACATGAATATAACATAAACATCTACAACTATCTACTACTACTACTACTTTATTTTAACATACTACTACTACTTTATTTTAACATGAATATAACATAAACATCTACAATTATCTACTACTACTACTACTTTATTTTAACATGAATATAACATAAACATCTACAACTATCTACTACTACTACTACTTTATTTTAACATGAATATAACATAACCATCTACAACTATCTACTACTACTACTACTTTATTTTAACATACTACTACTACTTTATTTTAACATGAATATAACATAAACATCTACAACTATCTACTACTACTACTACTTTATTTTAACATACTACTACTACTTTATTTTACCATACTACTACTTAAATATCTACTAATCTTTATTAGCATTTATTTATTACTAGTGATCATAAAAAAGAGATCTTTTTATTCATTCTACAACTAGTGATTTTAGATTAGTTTCTTTTTCATAATTAAAACTAACATCTAATTTAGGTTCTTTTTACTTAAGATTATAAAAGAAAATATCAATAATAAAAACAAAGTAAGAACCTTCATTTGGTTCAACCAACATATGCTTATCTTTTTAGTCCAAGTTCAATCCACGTCCTACAACCAAAATGGTTGTATAAAAATGTTCATATGCTTTGTTCATGAGTTCACATCAAGTCCTACAACCCCAAACGGTTGTATGTACAAGTCCATATGCCTTATGTCATTTTAGTCCAATTAACAACATAAAACAACAACTACAACTATAAAGATTTAATCTTTATGTTTATTTGTTTTCATTTCATTTTATGTGATTATTACTTTTAACATTTACAAACATACAAAGCAAGAATCACATACAACAATGCTATCACAACAATCATCCCAAAAAGAACCAAAGAAAACAAAACAAGGAAGGTAAGAAGAAGAAACATCAAACAACAATTCAAACAAACAAACAACAAAAGAGAAACCCCCACCTTGTTTCTTTTCTTTGATGGAAGAACTAGACTAACTCTCCTCCTTAGCACCTAGGAATCCTTATGAAACCTACAATGGGAAAACTCTCAAGTTAGTATGGTGTTCTCTCTTTCTTTTCCTTTCTTTCTTTCTTTATGATCTTTCTAAAATGAGACTAAGGTGGAGGAAGGGGGTATTTATAAGTGGAGAGAGTGGTGGAGAGTGCAAATGTGCACATACACATTTGCACAACCCCCCCCCCCCCCCCCCCCATATTGGGGCTGGTTTTGCCTAGGGGAGGTGTGGATGAGGTGGAGGTATGGTGAGGTATGGTGCTATGTGGTGGAGGTGTTATGTGAGGGTTTCTAGAAGGATTTTCTTAACCTCTTCATGCACACTTAATCTAGGTTAAACACTTATAAACCCTAACAATCTAATAGGTTTTGTCATAACAAAGACAAGTGTTGTCCAAAAATACACAACACACAATTTGTATAATGTACTGATCGACATACTTCATACACGTGTGTATATAGATACGTATACCGAAAATCTTTGCATAATCCGTATAAAAATGATTTGATCTCGGAAATAATAATAAAATAAATTCTATTATTAGTTCGGAAGATCACGATATCAATTTGATACGATACGGATGTATACTGACCGGTATCTGGGTACAGAAATTGTCTATGAACAAACCGGGTGAAAATCACCAAAATGTTTCAATTTTGGAATTAAAACAAAATAATAACAAAATAATAATTTATGTAATGTAATATCCGTCCGGGATATTACAATTTTTTTTTGCAACTCTTACTCATTTCTTTCTTGACGTTTTTATCCTTCTTACTTTCATGTGCTTTTACGTTACTCGTATATTTTGCTATTACTTTTACATATTACACTAAGTTTTGAATTACTACGTGATATGTTATTATTGCTACTCCTATTTTCTTTCATTATTGTTTTTGCTATATTATAAATTTTGGTTTTGCATATTTACTTTCATTTTTATATATATACTTGGATTTTTCGATACTATATTTTCCGTCATTTGGTATTGTCTTATTTATTTCAGAGCATTTAAACCTGATTTTAATATTTTACTCATATAAATATGATATATTTTTGCACTTTAAAATTTTTATTATTAATTATGCTCTTTTACCTTATATTCAATACCTTTATTATTACTTACTGTTTACTACTTTTGTTATATTTACCTTTCACCATTTATAGCTACTTATTAATTTTGTTGCTTCTCGAATGTACTATATGCACTCACTACTTATATTTTACTTAATTTTAATTATCATTACATTCTTGATTTCTACATATATTTCCTACTAATTACTATATATGTACCATATATTTGAACATACTTACTATGCATATCATTTTACCCTTGTTTAATTCCTACATTACTGTATATTTTATGATATATTTATTGTGTAAATTTACTACACTGCATATTTATTTTTTCATCCACATTTGTATTTGTGCTTATGCATGTATTTCATTCCGATTTTCTCCTTACTTTTATAAATCATTTTCACTACTACTATTTTGTACTATTGTGTTTGATATTTATAATCTATACATCTATTTTAATATTCCATCATGTGACTTTTAACTCCATTTCTTACTTTCGCTACTATTTTTGTATCACGAATTTTCAAACATAACATCATACTTAAATTAAATGTCACCATTTCGATGCAACCTGATGTCGAGATGGCAAAAATACAACTAGACGTCAATAGAGGCAAATTGAAACTGGATGTCGGGGAGGCAAAATGTGCAACCGAATATCCAGACAGCAACCTGCAACCTGATGTCGTGAAGACAAATCTGTAACTTGATGTTAAGGAGGCAAATCTGCAGCCAGACATCAATAAGGCAAACCCACACACACAAAAAAAAAAGATTTTCTACTTTGATATTTCAAAAAATTTTACTTATATAATGAAACTAATGATAAAGAAATCTTTTCTTGATAACATTTTGTTTATATGATTACACCTTATGTTTTCATGTAATTTGAACTAGTATAGTTGATTTTACTCTATTTTGTGTTTACAAAATTTTTATATTTATGTTAAGATTGAGTACATCAACTATGGTCTAAGCTTTCGTTCATTGTAATTACTATTTATTGCTACCGTTTTTCAATTCTGTAATATTTTAGATTTCTCACTTACTTTTATTTTCACGTCCTAATTAATGATTTGACGCTTACTCTTGTAATATTCAATGAACTTCTTTTAAGTCTTTTTGCATATATATTTTGGTCTATTTTGCTCGTTACCCTTTAATGTGCTTTTAAAGTATTGATTATAATGTCAACATTCACTAGTATACTCACTATTCCTTGTCTTGTACGTACATTCATTGTTATTAATACTTTCTTTACTTAGCTAAATCTGTTCATATTTTTATGTATCTTGACTGGTTATTTTCCCAAAACTATTTTTTTATATAACCTTTAAGTTTGTGTTTCTTTGTTGTTTGTATGGTTATCAACCATTTTATATTTGGGTTTTATCTCTTCACTTTTGACTTCTTATTCTATAAGAATAGTCTTGCTATTTTCTTACGTTTGGGGATTAATTGTGTATTCAACTTGATTTCTTATACTTTTTTCATGTCAGTTCCCACCTTTTACTCTTCGAGCTATAATTTTATGTTATTTTTGTTTCACTTAATAATTAAACCTAACTAAAATAATGATAGAGTAAACTTTCGAAATTGTATTATAAGTTTTATATTTTGGTTTTCTTTTACTTAGAGTAGTTCTGAGGACAGAACTATTCTAAGGGGGGAGTGATGTAACACCCCGCAAAATAAAATAATATATTTTGCATTATGAAATAATATTAAATTGGTAAAGTTGACTATTTTGACTATTTTCTTGAAAATGTAATTTTGCACGTGTAACACATGTGCAAAGTTAGAAAATTTTGAATTCTTAAAATTTTATGTTTAATAATTTACTTTCCTCATTTATTTATGATCTTTTAATTTTTTTCAGATTTATTTAAATTAATTTAACTATTTTATGACTTTGTCAATTTTACACGTGCAAAACACGTGGAAATATTTTTTTACAAATCTCGAATTTTAAATTTCTGAATAAATTCTCCTATTTATAATTGGTTATATCCTAAATTTTGTGATTTTTCTGAATAAAGAAACTATTTTTATAAATACTTTGAAAGATATGGGCTTTTTTGTAAAAAGCCGATTGGATCTCAAACAAATAATGAAAATTCATTTTTTCTGCTTTTGGGCTTTCCATGGTCATCATTGAAGAAAAAATTTATTTAAAATTTATTTAGAGTTGATTTGGTAAAAATTTAAACATATATGGTATTTTCGCAAATATGGAATTTAAGTTGGACCTTGTGTAAATATTTTTCTTGGAAAGTAAAAGTCAAAAATTTTATTTTGGAAACCTAATATTTATTAGCAGGCATTATTTATGAATTTTTTGGTTTTTTCTGATATTTATTTGACATATTGTAAATATTACAAAGAAAGGGACTTTTGTGCAAAATTACCAGTTTGAGTACAAATCCAATTTTTTTTTAATTTCTGGACTATGCTTAATGGTTGGATAACTCAGTAGTAAAGGAATTTGGTTTTATTTTAATTTATTTTAATTATTTACTACTTTATTAAAGAAATGTCTATATATGTAAAGGAATAATTAGTTAAGGGATGTTTCCATGTAACTTGCAAAACCTTAAAAAACCCAGGTTTCGTCCTATTAAAGAGCCACTACAGCCGTCTCCCTCCTTTGCAAAAACAAAATATTATTTTACTATTAATTTTTTAGAGTTTCGAAGCGATGTTCTTGGATTTTTGCGAAATGAATGACTTTTCTTATTCTTTATTAATTCTATTGATTCTTCAATAAGGCGAGTGACATATATTTGATTTCTTGTTGTTGTATGCATGTTGTATGTGATGATTTGTCTATTAGAAAGCATGTTAAGGGATTGTGTGATGATATAATGAATTATTGAAGAATGGATGAATAAAGATTGAATCTTTTTATGAAAATTATACTGGTGATGATGAAAACTCTATATAGATGACTTGAGATTGTTGAGAACCTAATAGAAATCATGAGTAGGTTGCTTTCTTTCATATTATTGCTGATTTGATTACACATATTGGGTTTGTATGATGTTATTGCAAAAGTGAACAAAAGTTGGTCTTTACTGACTCTGTTTTAAGGGTTGGATGAAAAGAACTTAATTAATACTTGTTGTAATCACATATATTCATGGGTATACTGATGTAAGTGATTGTGTATGTGTTTAATAAATTGAAAGAGGGATTTTTGAATCAAAAAGATCGAGTTTTGAAGTGAAAAAGGGATTTCTTGATTTCGGGTTTGAAGGGGGTATGGCCGAAATTGGTTTCTGTGATTTTTGTGATGTTTTTGGTTGGATCTTGAGTTGTTTTGATACTGAGATGGATTTGAACAATATACTACATATACACGATGTTTCTTGATCTTTACTGATGCTTAAATCCACCTATACATATATATACATATTCATCTTCACTATTTTGAAGAATTTGATAAAAAAATTGCTCTTTTATGAATTTGAAGTGATTTTGATTTGTTTTATAAACTCCACTATATTACACAAGTTGTATTTGATCATCTCAGGAATTTTGTTTTTCAAGTTTATGATTTTACAAAGAATTAACGAATTATTAGTAAAAAGGTGTACGAATATTAAAGCTGTCAAATTTTGAACATGTCGGTCGAGTGTCAATTTTTTGAACTAAAATGATAGTCGACTGTCAATTAATTGATTTTGGGATTTTTTGCATGTCGGTCGACCTGTAATGCCCCGATTTTCCCGTAACTGGAAAACCGTGACACATGCCAAGATCTTTCCTTCAATTAGTCACGATACACAAAAAGCTGGAAAATTTAAAACTTTTCATTCAACACAGAGTTACTACGCAGTAATTACAATTATCAGTTTGTAATACCAAACTGTAACGCCTGCCCCTTTTTTCTTTCTTTTTGACTCCAAAACCAATTCTTCCAATTTCTATATCACTTTAAACATAAACCAAAATAGTTATGTTTCAAAGAAAATTTGGGCAGAGTCTCCTTTGTAATTTTTGCCCAAAACACAGAAAAGCTTACGGAATTTTGCTCTAAATTCCGTAGCTTACATCACAGGCAATAATAATACGGGCTCCCCAGGCCAAAATGAGCATCATCACACAGGCAATATATATATATGCTCTGGGGGCCAAACTCATAACGGTTTAACAATTATCAATTAAAAAGCATAAATCCTTTTGAAAACGTAGTAAGTTTTTAGAAAATAACCTGTAAAAACCTACCACGACGCCCGGCACTCCACAACGAAATGGGTACGGGTCCAAACCATATCCTGCTGCCTCACACTATACTCTTCATCATCATCCTCATACTTATACATCAAAAATACAATTTAAAGCATAAATCTTTACTATTTACAATTAAAACATAACAACGAATTATAACTGGAGCTCCACTCCATGGAACCTGTACCTACACCTCACCTCTGCACTGCTGAGGACCTGTAACAGTAGGGACCTAGGGTAGCCCAGGGACTCCCTAACCCCCAAACACTAAGGGGTTAGCCATTTCTGGTGTGAGTATAATTTATTAAATAAGTAAATAAATTAAACTTACAAGTAAAAACATAACGAACTCACAATTTCCAAGATAAACAAATCTTACTTGACATCTGAATATGTAAACATCATAAATGAGATTTTACATCAAATACTCTCTGAGTCATCACCTGTATGTATATCTATACCCGCTCATACCATACTTATATTTAGTAACCATTTGAATAACCACTCATAATACAATATTGATTTTATTTCCTTATATCACGCATCACATCATAAACATATGCCTTCATCCTCATACTACCACATTCATTCATGTCCAACCTAACATCTCTTTTCACCTTACCATTTACTTGCATTTTATCACAATACACCCCATATCCCAACATAGTTTTGGCAATAACATATCACACGCCAAGCCGATAGCTTGGGTAATAATCACCGCACATCCCAAGCCCAACTTGGGTAATATCACATCACATCCCAAGCCCATAGCTTGGTTATTAATTTACTTCAACTATCACACTCGCAGTTCATCTTGAATGACAAGAAACGTGTACATATAATTTGTGCCAGTGTACGTTATGACTTAAACTCTAATGCAAAATTGCCAATACAATGATACTCTTATTCTAATGCAAGATCACTAATGCGATGATGCTCTTATTCTAATGCTAGATTACTAATGCGATGATGCTCTTATTCTAGTGCCAGCAAGTCTCCGAAGCAACATGCAGCTCATACTACATGCGCCCCATCTCAAGCCGTTTCTCCATATATAGGGATTTGAACCCACGTTATGAATTTCTAATTGTACACAACCTGTTCCTGACAGATACTACATGACTGATGAGGTTGCAAACGTGGTCAAGTCCTACCAATGCAGTACGCTCATGGTGTCTATGTTTGCCACTACTACCCGGTACACCGGACCTCACTCAAAAACCAGACGAACACAGGGTCTCCCGAGCACAGTATAGCATAAAGCCTATCTTGTGTCACCCCTAACTCATAGACCGTGATCTATGGCCTGTTCGCTCTCCCTGGCCAAGGACCCGACGAAGTTCCGGGGTCCATCCCCTAGCTCCGCCCGCCTTATCATGGCACTTCAGGAATTAACAGCGCGAGATACGCAACCCGTGCTCCCAACTCGTGAGACGCCACCGTACGTATCCCTTTGACGGGAAGGTACAACCTAATATCACCACCTAAGGCCTGCCTCGAGGGACAAGTTGGTCGTAAGGCGCCCCCTACAACCGACTCCTCTCTTTTCGGCAAAGGGTCTAAGTAAAAATGATCTTTATAAGTCACTACCTTAATGATGTCCCTAACTCGAACAATCCTAGGAATGACAATATTATAAACACAATATGCTAGGCCTTAAATTAGACCTCGCAAGATAACTCTACTAGGCTGCTCAACCTAGACTTTCCCAGAATTCCTCAGGATCCGGTTCATGGCCTATCGATTCAAGACCCCGGCAATACGAACGCATTCGCATGCTATTACCCTGAACTTGGATTTTGTCACACTCCGGTCCACAATCAACCAACGGTTAAGATCTGACGACACCCGCGAAGTGACTCGTCCACAGTCCCTTAGGAGTAAGCTAAATACACGTCTGGATGGTCGATAGCCCTAGGGCAATGATATCACCCTAGATGAGCACAACAACTGCGTATTAGCTAAGACGCTACATACGAGTAACCAAAAACACATACGAGCTAAATAAGCTGCGTATGGAACGAACAGCTACATACGGACCAGTCGAGCCGCGTATGAGACAATAACATGCATACGAGTCACATAAGCTCCGTATGAGACCAACATCTACATACGGGCCAGTCGAGCCGCGTATGAGACAACAACATACATACGAGCCAAATAAGCTCCGTATGAGGCCAACATCTACATACGGGCCAGTCGAGCCACGTACGCGCAAAACCTCATACAAACAACCATACAGGTAATCAAACCCAGAAGCAACCAACTGTGCTTACTAGCAAACTTGATCTTCTATAATTAGAAGTAACAGAAGAATCTACTATAATTAACTTAAGCATGGTATCCTTCTAAAATCAACTCATCATGGCATACCTACTATAATCAACTCACACATGAGTTTCTCACTATAATCAACCTACGACAACTCAAGCATGGATTCTTAATATATCACAAGTGTGGGTTCTTTCTCTACAACAATCCAAATCCATAAGATGGGTTCTTTTTACTCACCACTACTAACAACTAAAATGGGTTCTTTTTCGCATACACAAATAATATAGCCATAGGAATGGGTTCTTTCTCAACCTACAACAAGTAATCAACATACAGGTGTGATCTTTTAACATCCTACAACTGACAACATCCAAAGATTGTTTCTTTATCATACTACAACTAATATAACATCAAGTTGGGTTCTTTTAACATCCACAATTTACTCAACTCTCAAAATAGGTTCTTTCTCAACCTACGACAACTCATTCCCAAAGATGGGTTCTTTAGCATCCACAATTTACTCAACCCTCAAAATGGGTTCTTTCTCTTAGAATTATTAACTACAACAAATCTTTAAGCAGGGTAGTTCTCTTTTTGACATAGCACACCAACTCAAGCATGATATTCTACTATAACTCAAGCATGGTAGTCCTACTCACTAACTCAAGCATGATAAGTTAACTAGAATGTCACATAGCATGAATGGGTTCTTTTTTTTGACATAGACAACACTCATCTTTATGTTATTTTCTCAAGTTCTACCATTCATACTCTTCATAGGATCCTTTTGATCCATATTACTACTTATATGCACGTAGTTTAGTCCAAGTTGTTTTAGGCAACATAAAGCATACATACACATATTTAGACATATGTAGAGAACAAATTTAAACAAAACAACACATAAAGAAAGTAGAGAATCCCCACATACATAACTATTCCCTTTATCCATAAATTTATATTAATACTTTAGTTTATTCGAACTTCTTCAAAACATCAAAATACGTATATAAACCATACACACCATATTTTGATATCATCATCTAAATATAACTCATCCATTATATAGGTTTTTATATACTCAAAATAGTTAATTTCACCATATTTTTACAATCACAAAAATACGTAAATAAATCGATACTTACTTATTTCTTTAAACCACAAAATACATAAATAAATTAACACTCACATGTTCTTCAAACCACAAAAATATATAAATAAACTCACATATTTGTTAAACCACAATATACGTCGATAAATTAACTCACATATATCTTTAAACCACAAAAATATAAATAATATAACTCACCACATTTTTCTTAAATCACAAAATACATAGATAAATTAATACTCACATATTCATCAACCCACAAAAATATATATAATTAAACTAACTCACCATTTTCCGCGAAGATCCGAAGCGCCATGCCACTTCGCCTCCAAAGTCGCAATATATCCTATCATCAATTTCAAAGCAATTAAACTCAAATAATTCAAACCAATCATAAAAACTAATAACACTATCCCCAAATATCACACAAGCGTTTACTGAACGCTTGGGATATACACGTGCGATGCACGTGATAATCTAATGCTTACGGTATTTTCATCCCCAATTAATTACTAAAATCACCTCCAAATAATCTAATAGTCCAACTACAATTTCTATCACTATACGAGAATTAATTCATACCCATATAGTTCTCTTTTACAAACCCAAAACCCTATTTTACTAACAACTTACAATCTCTCTTACAATCCACTAATTTTTCACATCTACAATTTCCAATATCTCTAAATCTCTCTACAATAATATTCCTACTCAATAAAAATAAACCCAACTAACTTTTATACAATAAAATAATTAGGATTTTACCTTCCCGAATCCATTCGAAAATCCGACGCTACCACCATGTAGAGAATCCCTCACTTAGTCTACCCCTCGATTTAATTTGAATTTGTCGAAGAATCGGAGGGGATTGAGGTGGGAAAAACAATCAGCGATGGGTTCTTTTGGGTTTGTTTTGATCGGGAATGGAGATGGGAAGGGAAGGAGAAGAAGGAGGAAGGAGAAGGAAGAAGGGAGATGGGCGGTCGGGGTTTCTTCGGTTTCAGCTGGGACGAACGGGAGGAGGAGAAGGGTGGTCGGGGTTCCTTTTGGGTCGGTTTGGGAACGAACGGGAAGAAGAGGAGATAGGAGAAGGAGAAGGGAATGGAGAAGGAGGCCGGGTTTCTTTGGGTTCGGGATGGAGAACGTACGGGAAGGAGAAGAGAAGGAAGAAGGAGAAGGGAAGGAGAGAGAGAAGGGTTTTTTTTGTAAGAAGAGAAATAGAAAATAATAGATAGATAAATATCTAAGGGAATGTTTTGTATAAGCCCTCTAGCTTTACTACATTTCCAACTAAATCCCAACTCTCTATTTTAACATTATAAACAATACAAAAATACATTAAACTACTTCGTAGATAATCCGTTATAAAAATAATTTAATTTTGAAAATAATGATAAAATAAGATAGACAATATACCTTATATTTCTCAATTAAAATAATTTTTATCAGAAAATCCATGATCGCGCAAAATTCTCAATCACGCACACATTTCGATGCAAAATAGCTATATGCTATTTTTCGGGTCGTTACACGACCGTCGCATTTTGAACTGATTTTGGCGGTCGACTGTCAGCTGTTTTGCTGATTGGTTTTGTTGAGTTTTCTTTATTTTTCTTGAACGATTATTTCTTCGATATTATGGATTATTGATCTACTGTTTTAGATGATATATTTACTACAGATTACAGTATTTTACAAAGAATTACATGTTGATTATAATAGAATTTAAATTGTATTCTATAACTTTATTAAATTAAAGATAATATGGTTTTCGAATGAGTTGATGTTTTGTGATATCCTACGACTTCAAAATATGACTTTCAGATATTTGCTAGATTTAATACTTTATCTCAATTCTGGAAATTGTGAGTATATTGAAGGAATTTGGATTTGTTTATTTTTAAGAAGTTTTCTTAATGTGAGAGTATTGATAATGGAATTGAGAGTTTTTATGAAAGATATTGTATTGATGGTTGAGTTGTGAGTCTCTAGAGGGTGTGAGGGACCCTAGATACCGACAGTTGAGATTTTGTGATTTGGCCAGTTGTGGTCTTGGTTGTTGATTAGTTTAGTTAAGTCCGGTAAAGGACACCAACTCAAGGAGTTTTGAAATTGATTAATTAACTTCATAAATATAAGGACAGGCACTAGAATGGTGATATGATGAAATGAGGGAATACGTGAGTTATGGACTGCAGGATGATCTAAGGAGTGAGATAATTCCCAGTATTTCGGGACGATGGCTGAAATAGGCCACAAAATGATCCAACATGAGTGGGATTGATCTCCAATATTCCAAGGACGAGAGCGACGCTCATAGGATATTTGTGCAATGAGGGTTCCAGGATGACCTGCAGAGTGAGGCAATCCCCAGTATTCTGGGAATATGGATGAATAGGCCACAGAATGATCTGCAGAGTAAGATTGGCCTCCAGTATTCCAAGGGCGAGAACCGATACCTGCAGAATGTCTAAATCTCGTAGTAATTATTGTAGAAGGATTAGTTGCATAACGAGGGATCGAACCCTACAAAGTGGAAAACGGTAAGGGCTTGCACCGGACTTATGTAGTATGGAATGTGTAGAATCCGACAAGTATGCATTAGAGTCATAATATTGCATTTATGTTTTCTTGACTTGGTTTTATGCATATTTGTTTTTTGTTTTCCAACACTGGACACTTAGTCTAGTTTCACTTGATGTTTTCATGCTTTATTTATCCTTATTTCATTATCCATTTATTACTAGTGTTGGTATGTGTTGATTATGGCTTTATTTCTTTATGTTTCATTTATATTGTATTTTTTTATGTCACTCACACCGTTATGGCTGACCCTTGTAGTTTTGGGGGTTAGGGTTATCTCTAGCCTCATGTTTTACAGGTAGTTACTCTTAGCTTGGGATTGGATGCTTATGGTAGAATAATAATAAGGCTTATGCAAATTGTAAAAGAGTGTGTTGTAAAAGGAAGATATTCTAATTCAAGATGTTTAATTTTTCACTGTGCTATGTAAAGAATTGATGTAATGAAAAGTTTTAAATTTCCCTGTATTTGGTTGTTATGTTTATGGTTACATTGAAGTTGATTCTAGAAATTGTGCCACGTATTTCTAATTTTATTTATTGGAAATTTGGGACACTACATATAGTCATAATATTTGTGCCAATCCCTAGTTTTCCGCCTAGTTTTTCTACTACTAGTGAGTTCGGTTTGTTTTGTTTGTGTGTTAACATCATGCATTTCTTCTTCTATGTCTATTGAGGGATATCGTGAGATCCTACTGTAGGATACATAAATTCGGGTTCTGTTTGTGGGACTATTGAAGGCCGATGTGATGAACCGGTGGAATCATGTCTACTTTGGCTTCGGCCGCTACCTCGTGAGCTAGACATGGAAACAGCGTATGTGAAAATAGTGTATGTGAAAAAATAATAATTTATAGTGTTCTAATAATGTATGTGAAAAATAAAAAACAATCTAGGAGAGATATGTTAAAAAAAACTAAAAAATAATAGGAGGGTTGAGAGATAGAAATGCAAAAAAACAAACAAACAATTCGTAACAAAAAATTAGAACTACAACAAAAATAAAGAGTTGAGAAGATTGTGAATTTTGATACAGTACTCCTGGAATAATCATATATATAAATGAAAGAGAAAATAATAGTAGAAGTAGACGTAGTCGATTGAGAAGTGTAGTAGACGTAGTCGTAGTCCAGTAGTCGTAGAAAATAGAGAAAGAGTTTCTCGGTTGAGGGAGTTTGTAGTCGAGAGCGTTGTTGAATCACCACGAATTCGATATGATCGAAATTTTAAATTCTTTGTTTTTTACTTCTTTGATGAATGAAATTTCGATTGAATTGGGTAGTAGTAGTAGTAGAAAGAGTAAGAGAGTAAGGTGTGGGGAAAAAATAATTGAAGTTTGGGGGTTTTTATAGGGACCCCCCCCCCCCAAACCACCACTTAAAAAGAGAGTCGTTGCTCTCTGTTTGAGCCTACGCCAGGCTAGGGAGCCGTTGGACCCACAGGTCAAACGTTGGACCCTTCCAACCTGCAGGTCGAACGAGCCGGTTGCGGGCGGGTTTGTAATGCTCCGAATTCCAAACACAGGTAATTCGTGGCACATCCACAATCTTTACTTCAATTTCGTACCAAAATACAAGGACTTTTAAACTTAATTACAATATCATTCTTTACAAAGCACAACGGAAATAAATGAATACAATATAACTTATATCATTAGAATTCTTCAATCTTGCAACGTCCATCATTACTGAATCACCCCCACGTCACTTGCCAATCCAAATCCTGCACCTTGAGAACTGTGGACACGTCATTCGAATCCAACTGGCGCAATGTAATATAGTGATTCCTCAATTTTAACAATCACACACTTGAATGCATAAACAGAAAAAATGAATATCCTAAACATGTCAGTGTATGTTATGAACTTAGTGACTAATGCAACTACTTATGCATACAATGCAATTCTAATGTGCGCTTGTTCGAATTCTATGCCGCCCATACAACATAGGTGCGAGGGTAAGCTCTTGACATACTCCTCATTATAGGGTTCAATCCCCCGTTATGTAAACCTAGAACCATGACGAAGATCACGATTTTGACATACTGTGAGTACTGGTTCTCGCCCCGGAACTCTGGAGGTCAGACTCCTTTCTCAGATAATCTAGAGACTATTTCACTCACATCCGAAAATAAATGGAGAATACCTCACCCCGTAGGTCACTTTGGAACCTTCATCACACGAATGCCCCGTGAGCATCGCACTCGTCCCAGAACTCTGGAGATCAGACCTATTGTAACCCCTGTTCCCGTAAATACATATTTTCTAAATATTTTCCGTATTTCGATATTTATAAACTTATTTTGTTTTAAATTCATTTTGTATTTTTCTATTAAAATATTTTCTAATCGAAAATTATATTTATTTCGAATGTCGATATATTTTAACTTTATTTTTTATTCATAATTGAAGAACTATTTACTTTTTAGCAAAATCAAATATATTATTAGTATTGGATTATTTTAATAAAATTGTTAAACCCGGATACTATTTTGTTGTATGATTTTATTATTGTTATGATTATAATTATTAATTGTTATTTCTTGATTATTTAATTAAAATTCATCTATCGAAATATTTTATTATTGTACCGGATCTGATTTTCCTAGCGAATTTCAGTCTATTTTCAAGCTCAATTGATATTCTTTTGCATTTGTGTTATTTATTTATCTAATTGATTTAAATTTTCGTTCATGAACTATTTTCTCTTTTGTTGGGCTATATATCTGGTGAATTTTATTTTATTGAATTGTGGATATTTTATTTGAACCCTATTGTCTTCAAACCCATCTCTTATTGAACCCTAAAACCCAATTGCAGTTTGTTCTCAACCCAAACCCACTATTATTGGATCCTAACCAATAACCCAATAATCTACATGTATTCTATAAATACAACCCTAATACAAACCCTAAAAATCCAAAATACAACTTTATAGCAATCAATTTTCTCTCTCCTCTTTCTCTCTCCTGACTTCTCTCCCCACTCAAACCCAATCCTGTTTCCCCCTCTGGCCCTCTCCCTTCGGTGACCTCACCCTTCCTACTCAACCCCCTCTAGCGACCCCCCTCCCGGTGCCGCCCTCCAGTCGACGCCACCACCAGACCGAAACCCCTTCCTCCTTTACCCTCGACGTCAACAACAGCAAAAACCCCTAACCCGACCTCCACTTGCTCTTGTTCCCGATCAACGGCGTGCTGCCCCTTCGGCCGTCGACGCGCCCAGTCGACCACCGTTGATGCCCCCCTCTCCAGCCGCCGTCAGCCCCGAGCCCCCCTTGCCACTGTTGATTGCTCTTGATGTTGTTGTCTCTTTGATTGCTAAGTTCTCTTTTGCACGTATATTACATGTGTTAAATTGTGCTAATTCGTGGTTTCGTTGCTTCGGGATCCTTATCCCGTTATTTTTGGTATTCGTTTTCACCGTTTATAAGGCAAGTTAATGTCCTTTTAAATTGTTAATTGTATTAAATTCAAGTTTTGTTGAAACTCCGCAAGTAGATCCCTTGTTATCGTATTATACATTGTTCATCTCCTTCGTTGGGTCTATTGAGGGCTTACACGAGCTAACACCAATATTCTTGATATCGTGCCACTTTGACTCCAAAAATATTGAATCTTGTATACATCATATAGTATTGATGATAGGAAATTTTCATGCATCTCATAATACGGTTAATTATCGTAGAGACAATTGCTAGGTTGTAAGTTGTTTGATCGATTGATGGTTGATTGATAATAAATTGATGTATGCATGTATCCTAACGTTATTCATCATGTTTTTATACCCTTCATGCTAATTGAGAAGTTTATCGACTAGTAGAATTGATACCCATCATGTTTAATTAACTTATTTCATGAAAATATCCCAAAACCTGTATATTGTTTGCTGGTTGTATGTTGACTGCTATTTTCAACCCAGTAAATGATCTTAAAATAAATTACTTTTTGAACAAAAATTGTATTCTTATCTTTCTAGTATTCAGAACATCTTGAATTTTTAAATTCCGGGTTGTGTAGCAAAAGTTATGCCCGTTTTACTATACCTATGTTTTTACTTTCAGAATTATAGATTCTTGTATCTTTCATGATTAGACAGTAAAAAGACTGATCAAATGATAAAACTTTACTCTGAAAATTTTCAGATTGTTGCTTAAAATGTTTAGGAGTCTAGAAAATATTTTATTATGAATTCATTATTGAGTTTTTGCTGATTTTAAAAATAAAATAACATGATGTCAAAATTGAACATGAAATCTGTAAAGAACAATGTGTTTGACCTAGCTACTGTTTTGGATTTTGAACTTTAAATATGAGTTGGAACCGTGTGAAAGTCTAGTTTCTAAAATTTCTGACGGATTTAGTTTTCGATTTCTAAAACAACAGAAAACTGTATTTTTGTACAAACTACTCTTACTGTCCAGAATTTTATATTCCAGATTTTAATAGATTAATTATTCCTATATCGTACTATTGCATGAATTAAAATGTGTGTGTTGTATTGCATGATCCCAATAAGTTATTTTCACCGTTCTAATTGTCTTATCCCATGTTACCATCCTATTGTTCCCCTATTGATACTATTATTCATCGAAATGTCCCTTAGATGTATATTATAATGTTGTATTGATAAATAATTAATAAGTCGGGGTTTAAAGGGTAATTTAAGTAGTGGACAAAGTAGAAACTGTACTTGGAGGAGGGGCCTGTGTTTCCCTAAATAATGTTCCGGCTATTGTTTTATCGTATGTTTGTGGCTTATGACAGCAACTCAATCTATCGTGTACCGTATCGTTGCCGAAGACTGTATTGTACACCAAAAGGTGAATAGTGTTTACCGTTACTAAGTACATGATCTACGAGTACACCACTTAAGTCTAAACGAAATTGATTGTATGCATCGAACTTGTAGAATGGGATGTAGTAGTACATGCATTAGTTAAGAATAAAATGAATAATAGACTTAAGAATTAACACAACATCGATACTGCATATTGTTCCTCATTGTTCCTACTGATATCGAATATTGGCTAAGTGTTATTGTTATTGATCATTGATTATTGTTACCGAATATTGAATTATTGTTATAGCCATTGTATCGATTATCATGATATTGATTATTATTATTGTCCAGTGTTATTGATTCCTATTGATTCATTGATTCATTGTTATACCATTATTCCATTGTTCTTTGCTTTCTCTACTTGTTGTCCATGACTTGCTCTATGGACAATTTTTCTTCTCTTTTTAGATAAAGTGTACAAGGTAAGAAGGAGAATTGCCTGCTGAAATTGGAGAGCAAACTTTCTTAAAAACTACTGCTTTATAATTGAATGTTATTTTTAATGAACTTATTGTATTAAAACATGTTACTATTGTGTTTGGGGTTTATTATTGTATTGGACTTATGTCCCGGATTTTATTATTATTTCCAGATGTTAGATTATTATTGTACTTAGATATTTGTATTGTTTCATTTCAAGTATTATTGTTCATGAGATTATTATTATTTTCTGCACAATTATTCTGTATTGATTATAATGTTGAGTTGATCGGATAAACAGCTTATGGGTGACGTTAGTCATTCACTGGGTCAATGTCATATACTCGTATTCCGTATTTTTGGGAAGCGGGGCGTGACACCTATATAGGAATATCTCACCCCGCGGATCACTCTGGACTCTCATACTCATGTTTGCTCAAGTTTCATCATATCTCCCACCTAGTGCCTATCCTGAAGATTCATTCACAATAAGTATGACCTAGAGCTAGTTTACCTTGCCGAAATTATACCAAAAATACCAAGAACGCTAGCCTACACTGGCTACTTCTCACATTTTCAAAAATTATAACCTGTCAGCACTCTGGGTCTCACTCAGCCTCTAGAATCCATACATCCAAATCATAAACTCGTTTTTTGTTTATTCTTAACCTCATTTCATAGATTTCTCATATATTCGTATAATTCATTTCATTATCTTATTCATTCATTCTAATTAGTTATTCTAAAACATAATTAGATAGCGTCTTCACCCATTATAAAAGAATTTTCAACAAAACTTTTACTTGATAAAACCTTATTAAATACATCAAATCTAATTTCCCAAATCAAAATTTTAGTTTAATCATAGTTTATCTTCAATGAACTTCAAATCAAACTTAGTTTAAAACGATATAAATTCTAGAATGAATCTAGATCAAATCACTTCAAAATTTTCCTTCTAAAAGCAAATCTAATTTGCAGTTTAAATTAGTCCCAAAATAAATCTTAATTTTATACATATTCATTCAAAATAATCTAATAGTATACTAGACGAAATTTTAGAATTAAGAACCCTTCCTCAAAATGAATCAGTTCACAGAAATATCAAAAAAAATCAAATTGTACCCACTCTGGCTCAAATCCGAGCACATCACAACGCCAAAACCCATGCCCTTGAACCAGAGTCTCAACCTCTCATTCATGCGGAAAATGTCTCATGAAATTTTATAATGGTTACTGGCTCTCAATTTAAAAAAAAAAAAATTCCAGAACGAAAAGAACCTCCCAAGGATTCAAATCTGCGACCCCCACTGTACACAATGCCCAAACCCGAACGCATTAACTAGGCACTCTAGCCCCACACTATGTCTATATTAATAACGCAACATTTTTAAATGTGAACTCTATGTTCACATTCTGACTTAAAAGATTTGAACCGAGACTAGATATTATAATCTTTATCATAATTACTACACACCATACAATGGTTTCTAATAAATTTCCAGATATGAACTATACTTAATCTAGTACATTTCAACATAGATATATGCATATATCATTCTACTTTTATTTAATATGGAATCTAACATGAAATTCACATGTATAAATCGTAATACTGAAGGTTTAAATCCATGATAATAAATTAAATCATTTGAACAATAATCATTCAATAGCTAGAATTTAGAGAGACTAATCACATATGACCCTTCCACATGCATGAAATCTAATCACCATTTTACATGTTATTTAAGCATAATCACTACTATATCAATTTAGACAAAATCTTGAGAAATTTCTACTCACATGCATTCACATCCAATTTTAATCATCATCTATATATTTACGGCTAAGCATGAACAAATCTACCAAAGTATTAAAAAATATGGGAAGCACCCACCTTTAAAGCGTATTCCCTTGTAATTTGAAAAAACCCAAAGCTCCTCCCTCCTAAGCACAACTCCAACACCAACTTTCAAGCCCTCAACGAATGCAAGTATGAGAAGAAGTAAAATTTTTCTTTTCTTCTAGTTGATGGCCAGGATTTATATAGGGAGAGACAGGGTTGAGTGGAGGGTTAAGCATGATCGTGACATAACTACTCACATCCCACATTAGTCTCCCCACTCTCCCATACTCTTGACCAAGTCTTGCATTTTTCTTTCTTCAAATTGGCCGGCCACTAGCTTAGGTGGGAATGCATGTGTTGTACAATTTTCCACAAATGCACATGAATATATATAATTCTTACATATGTAGTAACATTACTCATTAGCAAAGAAATGAGTTTAATTAAACATACCAAGAATTATTACAATCTAGCATTCCATATGTTAAAATAAAAAAAAATATACACACTTCATTAATTTCATATATGTAATCGACACGTGCATCGAAAGCAAGTGCAATGCGCGAAAAAGCATAAAAATAAGATTAATGTATTTTTACGGATGTTACAGGGTTTGACCTATTCAACGGGTTCGCGGGTTGGGTCGAGCAAGTTGGAATTGCGAAATTGGCGACCCGGGTCGACACGTTTCGCTAAACGAGTTCGACCCATACCCGAACCGCTTAATTGCGGGCTGATTTGGAGTGGGGGACCCATACCCTACCCGGTTTCCATCCCTAATCTACGCCCATTACCATCGGAGGAGCCGCAACCAAAACAATTAGAGGAGAGTCGTGATGCTAGCAAGAAAGTGATTAAGGCGGTCATCTCACCGATGCCGATCATGGCCGAACTAGAAAACTGATACAAGTTGTGCATCTTGATTAAAATTTGCACTGGAAATCTAATGATTGCCTCGATCACTAAATTAATCCTCATGAACTTTGCAATTGACATGAATTGGGTTTAGAAGGTGGAACGAGTGAAGCAGGACGTTCTTATGATTTATTGCAAAATTGAGGCCAGGGTGAGAGAGCTACTATCATTAGGAGGACTAGAAGGAGAAGACTACTGTGTGATGTTTAGTCGATGGTCGAGAAGCTTCGGGGTGATAAAGACGAAGCATCTACCGATGGTTTGGATTCAGATATTTAATTTACCGTTCCATTGCTGGGTAAGCTCGAGTTTTCGAAACCTAGTAGGCGAATTCGGGATCGTGGTGGCCATAGATCAAAAGACACACCTTCAAACTCGCTATGAATTTGCTCTTTTCCAAATCAAGTTTGAAAACCTCGCACTAATCCCGTTGTTGATACAAGTAGAATTTGAGGAGGAATGTCATGAGGTGATTGTGATAGTAGATAGGAAGAACTGAGTTTCATTTCAATAGTCGACGGAGATATTAGGATCACCATCAGATTGAAGGTTGAAAGGAGAATCAGATGTTGAAGAATGTCTCAAACTGTTCGATGGATCTAGAGTTAATCTTAGTCGTCCAATAGATAATTTAAATTTTAAACTGCCTGCCAATCCTAGACTATTGGATCATAACATGAACGATTCAAGTCGTTAAAGCTTTCATGCAGGTGGTCACGGTGAGAGAGAGATAGGGTTGATAAAAGAAGTACAGCATAGTAAAGAGGTGATTGACATGTTGGGGCAAGGCTAGGGAAGCGGGGCCCACTACTATGGGCAGTTCGGTGGAAAAAGAAGTGCAACATGGTAAGGTTTTTTTGGGGCCCCACACTTGATAGCAAATTTCATAATAAAACAAGCAGGGATGGTTGCTCTGAGTTACTTAATTTGGTGGGGGACCACTATGGATGATGACACCATCATGCTAACCATAAATCAATTTCAAGAGGCCAGTCATTTGGCTGTGGAGGAGGTGTCCAAAAAGTTGGAGAGTAGTGGGCTGAACCCAATCAATGGTGGGCTAGATCTGCTTAAGAAAAATAATCTTGAGAATATTATTTCAAAAGAGTTTGGACAGAGTATGTCGGGGGGGGGGGTTAACTAATTAGGAGGTTAAATCAGTGCAGAAGAAGGAAGTGGCGAGAAATGTACATATGGAGGAGGAAAATGAATTTGACGATGATGAGGGGGTTCGAACGATGATGGATCACGGAAAGGGGAGTGAAGGTGGAGAGGAATGGGAAGAAGTAGCGGACATTGAAACTTCTCAGGTAAAGGGCGAGATCAATAATGAGATTACTTCTATCCCTGGAGAAGTTATAAGTGGGGCACTAGATGAAGTGATAGATGATGAGATGTCAGATACTAATACTGATGCTAGGAAAAAGACAAGTTTGGAAGTGGCGGGGGAGGGCAACAAAGAGAGAAGCACTGCGGAGGCAAAAGCAAAAGACTATGCATCTGCCTACGGAGGTATGCCCAACAACAAGTTACAAATTTTGAATTTTATCTCTGATAACACGCTTCTGTACAATGCTAGTCTTTTTTGTCTGGCCATTGGTTCCACTAGGGAAGATCAAATAGAGAATGTCAATATTCTTAGAGGGGAGGCAAATAGACTATGTCTATAGCCTTGTGGTCGGTCTCCTAACAGGACTAGAAGTTGGATGTTTACTATGTGTCAAATGTTATACATCTTTTGGCATATGAGGGGGATGAGACAAAGAACTAAGAGTAGACTAATTAGCAATACTTTAGCAAAGAAAAAATCGTCCATCTGTGTTTTGCAAGAAACTAGGATTGAGAATCCTAAAGTTTAGGATTTTTAATGTCTTAGATTCTGGACGACATTTGAGTAGCGTTTCAAATCTTCTACTGGCTTGTTTGAGAGTATCACTATTGGTGTTGACCCAATTATTTTTTAAATTGTTGATGATATGATTGGGGTATTTTCGGTCATGGTTAGTATTAGGCGTAGGAATGATGGTTAGGAGCATATGGTGACATCAATATATGGTTCGTTTTTAGGGACAGCTATGGGAAGAACTTAGAAGCATAAGAGATAGATGGGCCGGGCCTTGGGTTGTTAGTTAGGATTTTAATATTACTAGATTCCAACACGAGTATAGAGGTAGGGGTGCTAGTCTACAGGACATAAATAATTTTCCCACCATCAAAGATTTATAGCTTTTGGAGATCAAGCCTTCAGATAGAAAGTTTACGTGGACTAATATGCAGGTCAACCCGATCTTTGCCATGCTTCATAGAATTTTAGTGTCCACTGATCGGGAGGATGCCTTCCCATTGGCGACTGTCAAATTAGTTACTAGATTCACTTCGAATCATATACCATTAGGACTTGATTGTGGTGATGGCCAAATCTCAGTTCGACATCCTTTTCGATTTGAGAAAGCTTGGACCCTTAGCAATGGCATTTGTAAGATTATTGAAGAGTCTTGGAATACCACCACAGACACTCAACATGCAATTGGTATATGGATTGCGAAGATTAGGAGGTTACGAAAATGCCTAAAAGATTAGGCGAAGTAAAAACTGAACAGGTGAAAAGATGGAGGGAGCAATTAGGAGAGAAGATTCAAGAATTAGAATCGGTAGATGAGAAGAGGTCATCGTCGGGTCTGAGGTAGAAGAGCAGGCAAGTAGTAGAGAAGATATCCATTGTATTAGATAGATGGAGGAGAAGTACTGGAGACCGTGATCAAGAGACTAATAGGTAAAAGAAGGAGATGTCAATACTAGATTTTTCCACAGAGTGGAGAATGGGAAAAGAAGACGTAATCACATTGTGGGAATGTACCTGTGAGATAATTGGTGCGAAGATGAAGAATTAGTGAGACATCATATAGATGGTAAATTTAGAGAGCTATTTGACAACAAAGAAGTAAAAAGATGTGGTATGGTATCGGAGATGTGGAAAACCTTGAGAATTGATGGAAGCAAAGGGATTGAGAGCATCTTCACATACGAAGAGGTCTTACAGGCAATCAAGTGCTTAGGGCAGGATAAGGCGCCGGGTCCGGATGGTTTCCCAATTTTCTTCTACATATTACATTAGAATATCTTCAAAGAGGATTTGATGGCTATTTTGGGGGATTTCTATCACGGTTGCACTGAAAACTGATAGATTAAATTACGTGAATGTTATTCTAATCCCAAAAAATCAGAGGTGTTAAGGGTGACGGATTTAAAACCGATTAACCTACTGAACGTGTCATTTAAGATCATTACCAAAGTTCTGGCATAAAGGTTGTCTCCTCACTTAAACGATGTGATGGGGGAAGCACAGAGTGGCTTCACCAAGGGTAGAGATATCATGGACAGCATTGTATCTGCCCATGCAATTGTCTTCAAAGGTTGCAAGGAAAAAATCAAACATTTTTTGCTAAAACTAGATTTCGAAAAAGCGTATGACTTGGTAGAATGTGATTGTGTGGATGAGGTACTACAACTCAATGGATTTGGATAGAAGTGGAGATTGTGCATTAGGAAGTGTGTTAGAAGAGGAAAATCTTGTATTTAGGTCAACGGAAAACTGGGAAAGTAAATTCGATGTCGTAGGGGACTCAGATAGGGAGACCCTTTGTCTTCTCTTTTATTCACCTTAATCGTGTACGGGTTGATAGAAACAATTAAAAGAGGTAGAGAAGAGCATGTTATTCGGGGTCTTGCAATCGAAGGTATACCTGAGTCAATATCGATACTACAATACGCGGACGACACCTTATTGTTCGATGAGCGAAAGAAGAAGAAATTTTAGGCTTTGAAGACTGTTCTCAATTGTTTTGAGTCTTGGGCGGGTCTGAAAGTGACTTCCCCAAGAGTTGTGTTATCCCTCTTAGCAAAAATTTGTCCTTCCCGATTGGTGCAATCAAGAACTACTTAGGATGCGAGATAGGAGAATTCCCCATGAAGTATCTTGGCATGCCTGTTAGACCCGGATCGATGTGAAGAGAGGATTGGAAACCTCTAATAGAGAAGGTAGAAAAGAGATTGGTCTGATGGAAGGGGCACTTTTTGTTGCTAGGTGAAAGAATTACGCTTATTAATTCAGTCCTAAGCAGTTTGCCAACGTACCTTATATCAATCTACGAACTTCCAAAATGGGTTATTGGTAGAATGACAAATGTAGGAGAAGATTCTTGTGAAAAGGAGCAAATGAGGACAATAAAGTTATTCACCTGGTTAATTGGGGTAGAGTTTGCAAGAGAAAGAAATTCAGGAGATTAGGAATCCTAGATCTGGGAGACATTGATTAGTAAGTTGTGGTGGAAAATGAGGAAAAGACACAACAATTGATGATACAAATCTTTCATGTGTATCGGAGAAGGAAGAAGTTCAAGTTCGGAAGGAGAACTGAGCATGGTAAGGCATCATTTCTTTGGAAAGGGGTCGCAAAGGTGGGGGAGACTTTTCATGCTAATACAAGTTCTATAATTGGCAACGGGAAAGTTACATGATTCTGGAAAGATAAATGGTGTGGGAGAAACACACTTCAATCCCTTTTTTCGAGGATGCGGAGAAACAGTGAACGTTGATACGCTTATCAACAAGGTTTGGAGAAATGGTAGACTTAGGATTCAATTACGTAATCAACCAACTCAGGAATGTCTTCTTCAACTGCAGATATTGAATTACTTCATTAGGACTGAGGGCCAGTACCTCAATAGTGCGGACTATGAGAGAAGTTGGAATTTATAGCCTAATGATACATTCACCGTCTATGTACATGTGGCTAAATGATGGAGGGATTAAAAGCAAGGAAGCAAGTTCAATCTGGGAAACTAATACACCAATGAAAGTGAAAGCTTTCCTTTGGCTTGTTGTGAACAATGCAATTCTTTCAAAACTCAACTTTCGCAAACGCAACCTGTAGTTGGACATCAGGTGCTCGAAATGCCCAGTAGATGACGAGGACACTAATCACATTTTATTCACTTGTCTTAGAGCAAGGTTAATTTGGGAAGTTGTGTACTTAGGCTTTAGGATAGTTGAGTGTCTGAGCTTGACATTGGAGATTTAGGGTCATCGGAGAGTGTGGGCAGTCAGGATCTTCAAGAAGCTTGGAATATATCAACATCAGCTACATTATGGGGTATGTAGCTAGATCATAATGAATTGTATTTTCGTAATCACCACAACAGATTTTCGGTCATGATGCATAAATTTTTGCATTCATTCATGCATGGAAAAGTAAAGCAAATACGAAGAGTAGAGTACACACGGAGGAGGGGTATAGGCAAAGCAGGAGTTGTGGTAGGGGGCGAGTTGGAGTTGTAATTATATCTGTACAATCTTTTGAGTTGTAGATGTAGTATTAGTCAACATCTTTATAATTTGTCCTAGATTGTTGTATTGTATGCATTTGTTGCTACAATTGAAAATTTTCCTGTTGTGATGACTGCACACACAACAGTGAAGAAATTGTGATGACATTTGTTGCATGACATTGAACAACCTGCAAAAGACTTATTTGCTTTGTGTTTAACAACATCTAGCACACTTTCAGCTTGAGCATGAGCTCTATGCTGATCCTTCAAGAGCTCGTTTTGCCCAGCCAACTATTCAACATTTTCACATGAAACATCCTTCGACATATAGAGGAGATCACCACCACCACTAGTAACAACTCCCTCCTCAATCACAACCTTTGTTGCATTCAGTGCCTAAACCACCCTATCCTTTCTATCAAACACTTCAGCTTCACTAACTCCTCCAACCTTTAGAACAACCACTGTACCGAACATTTTTGCCAATCTATCTTCCAGCATGTCCCTTATATCAGACACTTCAGCTTCACTAACTCCTCCAACCTTTAGTACAACCATTGTACCAAACTTTTTTGCCAATCAATCTTCCAGCATGTCTATATCTCTTCGAGAAGCAATTAACTTGATCAATGGTCTTATCCCATTGCATCACTCTTCAATAAGCTTCGTACTTCCATCTCCATAAAGAATAACAGTACCTTTGAGATCAATCCATGCATATAATACATGTGAGTCTTCTACCCAGAAAATGGCTAAGGCAGCACATAATGGTAAAATCACAGTGGGAACAACTGAGGCTTCTCCAAATAGAGGAAGATCTAGTCTTTTGACTGCAATCTCCTGAGATTCTTGGAACGAGTGCTATCAAACATTCATGCATTCCCCCAATACCACCACCATAACTAGATGAACTGGAATGGTTTCTTTTCCCCTTCCTAATCCCTCGTCGCCTTTTCCAACCTACATCTACAGTTGAGTCTGATGGACAATTACTTACAAGAGCCACATAATCTCTATATCTGCCTTATTTGGCACTTGACCAACAGATTGACTAGAAGAATTGCTATGTTCATCTCCCTATACTTGATTATAGCTGAAAGTTGCATACTTTTTGCCTTTGTATAATACTCTTTGTGCACTGCATATACCATTGTTGATCCCTAATGGAGAGCTCTGCATAAACTGAAATGGATCCCTTTCGAATTCTACTATCTTTTGTCTTCGACTGAGAGGACTTCTATTCTCCAAAGGAGAGTTCAAAAGAGACTAAAGAGGAACTCTCTTTATTCTTCGCTCCATTACCGTTCTCTCTAATCTAGCTTGGCTTTCGGACTGGACCCTCTTCGATTTCTTAACACCTAAAGATATAGGTGTCAGATTCTCCTTAACTAAAAAAAATGCATCATTTCGTTCCTCAAAATTTTCTTTCAGACATTCAACTGAAGAGCCCCTCTCTCGTTTGGCTCATTCGACCAACTGAACTCAAAAGGGTCATGTTCTCCTTATCCGAGACAGTTGCATCTCTGAGGGAGTTATCAACAAATTTCCTTTTACGTTTCTCCTTATTAGCAAGTGCAAATTCCAAATCAGGACTGACATTATACTGGCATGATGAGTTCCCCAAATGAACTTGCATCATTGATCACCCTTCCAACCCAATAATCATTCTTTGACAGCGCTGATTTCTTAAAGGATTTCAATCAAATGTTTGGTGTGTGTTCCTAAATCCTCATTGCAAATTGCACCCTCACATCGAAAGTGGAGTCTTTGACTGCATAATTGAGGTGTGCTGGTAATGAATCCGACGAAGCATTGTGTCACACATGGGGAGGAAGAAACCTAGCCTGCAATCTCTTGGTTGATGCTGGTTCCTCACAAAGTTTTTGTCAAACATAGGGTGTGCATCTTCTACGCCTCAAGGCTGAGCTCATCTCAACACCTAAACCTGAATCATCACCATGTCGACGCAAATCATTACCTTTCCTGCAGTCTCCAATTCTTGGTTCTTTATCTCTCCAGCGACTGCCACATCGAGAATGGCCACTTTCTTCATCTTCATATCGACGTTGAGAATTTGAGTTCCGACGTCGAACAATTGGCAATTGCCAAGAACCATCACTACCGTCTAAATCTTCTTCACTTCCAACACTCCTTCAATCATCGAGAGTGATGATAGCGTTGCGGTTCTTGAAGCTTCTGCTTCATCACCAACTCTAATCGATCAAATCGCTCTTCAATTTCTTGATTGAAGACTTGGTCAAGAAATTGATGATCTCGAAGTGAAGATAACCCCCACAGCCATCATCGGAGCCATTCTAATGAATTATCGACCTCCGACGGTGGTAACGAGACTCAAGAATCGATCGTTCAAGATAGTCAATAACTTTCAACTCCATTTGCTCAAATCGTCGTTCAAGATCGAACTTCAGGAATTCAACACTGTAATTGGTGAAACTCATCGTTGTCTGGTCCTTTGAACCGACCTTGGATCAAAATCCATGGTCAAGATTCCTCGGACTCTCGACCTCTCTGTTGAATTTGGCCATTGTCGTCGCCCTTGCAGAAGCCACAAGCTCTGATATCATTGTTCCAGGACCACCGCCGACGAGGGGGCTAGAAGCGATGCCTTTCCTACTCGACATGGAACCTGCAAGAAAAGCTAGGGTTCACAGATCAAGAGAGAGAAGAGGAAGAAGATGATGATGAATAGGAAACACAAGTTTCACAGAATGATATATGTTGCAAATGAGGGATTTTAATATTGTCGTGCAGTCCAAATACATGTATTGCACGTAAGGAAGAGACGATGATGGTTAATCCAAGGAGCAGTACTTTGTTTCACTGGCATTTGTGTTGGAGTAGTTTTCTACTGCGCATTACTATAGCTATAGTAAAATATCACGAATAATCTATACCTTTTCTGCCCGTTCTCAATTCCGAGTTTTTGTTCTGAAAATACTCGCATCAACACACTACTCATTATTAGTATAATATTTTATTTCTCTCACTCTTTCTCTCCCCATTTCTGAGCATCTTTTGCCTCCTCTATAATTTGGAAAACCCTATTTAATCTAAACTTTCGCCATCACCTTGGCGATGTGGGACTAAAGAGTCCCCGTACATAATCCACCGCACCCACCAATGCTTCGGTTTAATTAAGATTTTCTTAATTAATTATTAGTGTGGTTTTAATTAAGTTCTTCTTAATTAGTTAGGCTTAAATAATTAGTGTGGTTAATTAATTTAGGATTAAGCTTAACTTAGATTATGGATTAATTTCGGATTAAGCTTTTCCTAATTAATTTTGGATTAAGCTTTTCTTAATTAATTTTTTGGTTTAATTTAATTAAGATCAATTTAGTTTAATTAGTTTAATTAGTTTAAACCATAATTAATTGAGATAAATTTTAAATAAAAGAAAAGGTTAAAAAAGTATTTTAAATTACGGTCGCTACAGTATTCTTACAACTCAATCAAAGCTAATCTTTCATGGAAAATTATTCCAGCTACAGTAAATCTACATCCAACCAAAACTACTTCAAGAAATCATATTCTAACACATGTTATCACATGTAGTGCGCACCACTTAAGAACAGGGATCTAAGTGCAAGATTACAAAGACTTTACAAAAAGATCCAACAAAGAAGAATATTAACCAGGGGTAGATTAGGGACTGATATATGACAATTAGACTTCCTTCTTCTTCTTCGCTGGCTGGGAGGAGTAGTAGCTAGGAGCAGCACCATCTAGGGCTAGATCCAATTAAGGATTGGATCAATTTTGGAGCTCCATGGAAATGTTCTTGTTTCAGATGGTGGTGATGGATTCTTCTTCTTCTTCGACATTTTTAATGGAGATGGAGATCTTGGAACGTCGGGATTTTAGGGTGGAAGAAGAAACCCAATGGATCTGGATATCGGATTCAGATTCGGATCCAAACCCGCTATCTAATGAAACAGTATAGGCCATGTTTGGGAAACCATGTTGAGTTTAGATAACTAGAGTTTTCATACAGTTAGGAAATCAGTCAAGTACGAGTATTTTCATCTTGTAAACAAGAATTAGAGGCAATGTTTATGACACTGCAGACAATGCCTTCAAAGAGTTGATGAGAGAAGTTAGAAATATGTCAGACTATTACGGCCTTGTTTGGGAACAAAGTTAGGATAACCGAAGTAACCTTAACTTTGAAGGTACTAGAGTGTGGTATTAGGCTATTAGCAGACACCTTTATCTCCAACTTAAAGTCATCTTTCAAGTTGTTACCGCTAAATCTGGTATGGAGGCAAACAGATAGAATTTGTGGATTCTTTGGGATGTCGAATAGTCAAACCTAAAACCTTTCCACCAGAATTTGATCGTGATCTCCCGCCGTTAACCTGCAAAAAGTACGAAACATCGGGGTTGATCCCGGCGACGCACCCTCCGACGCTCAAGTCAGTAATCAGAAAGATTATGAATGAGCTTTTACTGGCAAAAGATTCATTACCTCTTAATAATGGGGGATGGGGGGTATTTATAGCCGCCTCAGGGACCAGTTTCGGGATAAATCCCTACTTTCCAGTGGATGGATAGAAGGAATCAGGGCCGTTGATTAAGTATAAATGTAAACCCTAATTCTATCCAGCTGGACCGGGTTTTCTTGCGAGTTAGAACCCACACCCAGTTGAGATGGATCCGTTCGTGGGTTATTGGGCCTTTGGAAAAAGGACCCAGTACCCATTTCAGACCCGTCTGTAGGTGAAATTACCATTTTACCCTTGATCTTTAAGATCCGCGTCCGATTTGGATGGTTCCGATTTAACCCTATTTTTAGCCATATCACGAGCCCCCCACTCCCGAAGACTGAGTTTAACCAGCCTTTGAGGAGTAGTTTTACTGTTTTTAATGGCTTGCGGAGTTGTATCGGAATCCAAATGAGGGGTGTCACATCTTTGTATGAGGTATTATGGTGATTTTCAGAGCTAGTTGCATGCTCAAGGTTATTTCTGAGCTCTCCTGAACTTTTGGTGATTTTTCTTAATCTTTATCTATTCTTCGGACCATTTATTTAATTTTGCGAAGCGGTGATTCATTGTTCGGGGGACCTTAATTAATTATTCTAAGCAATAATTATTAACCCAGGGGTTCAAAAAAATTTCCCCAAATTCGTAATTATTTTTTTAGAATTTTTAATTAATTTTCTGATTTTTAATCATTTTTTCGCAATTTTTAAATGAATAATTCGAATTTAATAAATAAAAAATTAATTTTTATTCCGATTTATGACGTGGCACAATCTGGGCCTTCCATCGGACAGCGGCACGAATTTCTGAAGGATTGGACGATCAGAGTAGCTCGGCGGTGTTTTTCTCCGCTTGCGGAGGTCGGTACCCCGGTAGCTCGGCCAGGCCTCCTCGGTGGCTCGGTAGCTCTGCGCGTTGCAAGTTGCCGAGCTACGTGGCAAGATCTGGAGCGTCCATCATGGCGGGAATCATGAGGATGGGGGTTCAGATCATGAAAAAATGCTATCTTGTCGTTTTGTGGGCGTGGCGTGATCTGAACAGCTCATCATGTTCCAGCGTGATTTTTAAAACGATCCAACGGTTGGGGTAGTTCGGCAGTCATTTTTCTCTAATGTGAGGATCGGTGCGTCGGTAGCTCGGCTATAGCTGCTCGGTTGCTTGGCAGTTCGGCCTTAACTCCTTGGTAGCCTGGTAGCTCGGCTACAGTTGCTCGGTAGATCGGCAACTCGGCCTTTCTTCCGTGGTTGCTCGGCAACTCGGCCTTTCTTCCGTGGTTGCTCGGCAGCTCGGCCTTAGCTGTTCGGTTGCTCGATAGAGTGCCCCGGTGGCTCGGCAGCTTGGGACGATCTGTTGGGCCACGTGGCAGAATCCGGTGCATTGATCATAGTGCGGATCACGAGGTTGGAGGTTCAGATCACGAGAAAACGTTATCTTGTCGTTTTGTGGATGTGGCATGATCTGAGCCGCTCATCATGTTTCGACACGAATTTTGAGACAATATAACGGTAGGAGTGGCTCGGCGGTATTTTTCTCCAAATGTGAAGGTCGGTGCCCCGGTAGCTCGGTAGAGTCTCTCGGTGGCTCAGCTCGTTACGAGCCGTCGAGCCATGTGGTTGGATCTGGAGCATTCATCATGGTGCGGATCACGAAGTTGGAGGTTCAGATCACGAGAAAACGTTATCTTGTCATTTTGTGGGCATGGCATGATCTGAACCGCTCATCATGTTCTGGCGTGAATTTTGAGACAATCTGACGGTAGGAGTGGCTTGGCGGCATTTGTTTCCAAATGTGGAGGTCGGTGCCCCGGTAGCTCGGCAGAGTCTCTCGGTGGCTCGGCTCGTTACGAGCCATCGAGCCACGTGGTTGGATCTGAAGCGTTCATCATGGCGCGGATCACAAGGTTGGAGGTTCAGATCATGAGAAAACGTTATCTTGTTATTTTGCGGGCATGGCGTGATCTGAACCGCTCATCATATTCTGGCGTGAATTTTGAGACAATCTGACGGTAGGAGTGGCTCGGCGGCATTTTTCTCCAAATGTGGAGGTCGGTGCCCTAGTAGCTCGGCAGAGAGTCTCGGTGGCTCAGCAAGTTAGTGGTTGCCGATCTAAATCATCGCAGCTTTCTCCATTCTGTCGTTCCGTCTCCCCTAATGGGCCCCCAAGCATTGCAAAAGCCCAACCGTTGCCTTACTGGCTATAAGTTCTCAACCCCCTCACCCCTTAGCTCATTCTTTCACTTTTCACTCTCAAAATTTTACTTTCTCTCTCGAGTTGCCCTGCTAGCAGAAATTTGAGCTCAAGGGCAGTTGTGCTAGCTGTCGTGAAGGCCAAGCAATTCCCGACGAACTTTTTCCGACCGTAAACGTCACATCAAGGTCAGTTCACTTAACCTTAGATATTTATTCTTCGAGTTGTCACGGGTATCCTCGGGTAGTGAGGCATCCTCCTCGGGAGGTCGGAGTGCCGAGGAGGGCAGAGAAGTGGTTAGCCAAAGGAAGGGGAAGGAGATAGTAGGGTCGTTTGCGGCTGAGGAGGAGGGGAAGGAAGTGGTTCGGTCTTCGGTCGTCGAGGTAGTGGTGGAGACTATGAAACAGGCGGGCGAGCTGGGTCGGATGCTGACAGTGTTGTCCGGTCATGGGGGAATAAGGCAGTACAGTGGCGAGCTACTGACCAAAGCTGTCAACGGTCGTGCAGAGACCTACGAGGAGAACGATCCGAGGGAGGTCACCGAGGTGGACGACATCCCCTCGGTTCTAACCGAGCGGGACCTACTCCATACTCGGAAAGGTTTTGCCATTCCTTAGCAGTATACACTGATCCTCCCCGATCCCAGGGTCCGAGCGAACACAGCCCTTTTGCCGGACACTTGCGTCTTCGCCTACGACGCGTTGAATGTCGGCCTGCGCTTTCCCCTTCACCCTTTCGTCACTGTCGTGCTCCGATGGTATGGGTTGTGTCCCATTCAGTTTATGCTGAACACTTAGCACCATGTGCTCGGGTTTCTTCTTCAGTGCTGAATGGCTAAGGTGGAGCCGCAGCTCGTCATCCTCCGGAGTCTGTACCAGATCAATAGAATGAGTAAGCTCGAGCCTCGCTATTATCTGTCGCCTTGGAAAGGCATCAAGCTGATAGAAAACCCCGATTCGATCAAGTCGTGGAAGGGGAAGTTTTTCTTGATCAAGGGCCCCTCGGCGTGGGACTTCCCGACTCAGTGGAAGAACAAGGCGTCGAAGTACGCTAAGACCGAGCCAGTGTTGACCCCGGCCGAGGCAGAGGTGGTGGCGAAGCTGATCGGTCTTCCGATGCTGAGTTGGAGGGAAATGACCGAGGAGGTGCTTCACGGGTCGGGCCTTAGTCCGATCGACCCGAGTACGCTCCTGACATCTCCTTGTGTTTTATTTTCCTTTAATGCCTTGTATGTTGTTTTTTTTAACTTGTTTTTTCCTTTCACTTCGACAGAGGCTCCGAACATGGACTTCAAGGCGATGATGGCCGAACGAAACAAGGCCGCTAATGCCAAGAAGAGGAAGAGGACGAGCACGGGTCCCTCGTCAGGCTGACCCACGAAGATTCCTTCGGCCGCAGCTGGGGCCGTCGTCCCTGTCTCTCCTCGGCAAATGTCTTCGGTCGTTGGTGTTGGCCAGCCGCCCCCCCTGCTCCTTCGGGCGAGGGCTTCTCCATCTCGGTGGCATTGGCGCTCGAGGCCCCTCCTTTGACCGAGCATGCCGAGGTTATACTGACTGAGACTCACAAGAAGCTGTTCGTCCCCGATTGGCAGGGTGAAGAACCATGACGGCTTCTTGGGGGGCTCGGGAATGAGCATGCAAGCTGTTCGCCATCTCCCGACCCCGAAGTACCAAGCTGTGCTGAAGGCGGGGACGAAGGGCGACGATGCCCTCGAAGTAGCCCGGTCACTCATGTCGATAAGTTTTCTTTGCTGTTCCAAATTTTTCTTGAGAATTTTCTAAGTCTTTAGCTCGTCTTTTGTTGCATTCTAACTACTTCTCCGTGCAGGCCACTTGCTACTTCAGCCATCTGCTCGAGGAGTATGCCGAGCAAGAGAGGGAGCTGAAGGCCCTCAACAACAAAGACAGAGCAGAAAGGGCGAGGGCCGTGAAGCAGTTGGAGGCGGAGCAGTGCCGCTCGGATGCTTTGGCGGCCCAAGTTGCTAACCTTAAAGCAGCTCTGGAGCAAGCGAGGGAGAAGCTCGCTTCGGAGGTCGCTAAGGCAGCCGAAGAGAGGGCCGAAGCGGCGAGGGCATTGGAGGTAGCGAAGCTGCAACAAGCCGAGGCCGTGGAGAAAGCGAGGGCAGAGATTGAGACCGAGGCCAAGAAGCACATGGCAGCCAACATGGAGCAGTCTTATGCCACCGTGCTCGAGCACATCGAGGCTCGGGTCCCCGGCTTCGACAGGTCGGGGTACAGACTGTGGGGCCCGATCGACGAGGAGGGCCCTGAAGGCGAGGAAGGAGCCGAGGGAGCTGAGGAAGAAGAGGAGGGGCGACGAGCGACAAGGTGACGACGCTCCTACCGACCCTGAGACTGTGGCGGTGGAGGAAGGGGACGACTAGGTCGCAGCCGACCCCCGAGCGGAGTAGCAGGGAACGAGGAGCTACCTTCCGAGCTATCCCTCAAGGTGGCCCCTTGATCTTCTTCGTTTTTGTAATAAATTTTTTTTTATGTACTGCCTTGTAGCGGAATGGCCACCGCTTTTTGGTATCAATAAAATTTTTGTTTTTGGCAAACTCGTTAAGTGTTGAAGTCTGTTTTGAACCTTTCCGAAAATGGTTTTGTCATGAGATTTGGCTAAGTGTTGAGCACCGCCTCTTGTTCTTCATGTTGATATGCTTCCACTTTTCAGGTTGTTGAGTAGAGTTCAGTAACTGAAACCTCTCGTCTTCGCGCTGACTTGAAAGCAGCGAAGCTGGCCATCTCCCGCAGCCGAGAGTGTTTCCTCAAAAGCAAGTTGGAACTAGAGGATCTCAAGGCAACATCGAGAAAGTATTTCTCCGAGTTGAAACAACTACGGAAGCGAGCTTGCGAGGTTCGTCTTGAAGGCGAGGTGGAGTTTCTTAGGAAGACGCTATTCGACGTTGAGAAGGAGAAAGGTGAACATCTGGCGGAGGTTCATCATCTGAAGATAGCAAAAGAAGAACTTTCGGCGGAGGAAGAGGAGTTAGCTTCTGCGGTAGGTAAGTTGATGGTCGAGCGCGACGAGCTGACGGCGAGGGTTGACGAGCTGAGGAGGGTTACGGTCAACAAAAGCATTGAAGTGACCCATCTTCGTCGAATTACAGCCGGTAGCTCTAGAGCCACAGGATCCGCTCAACTTCCTTGTTTCAAAATAGTTGTGAAGGACGCTACTCTGAAGGATCGAATCGTTGAGCTTGAGGAGGAAGTGGCTCGACTCAAACCTCAGCCTGAACGGATTAACGTCAGAAGGACATCATGTACTCGCAAAGAGAGTGAGAGAGGGATCTCGTTTTACTAGCTTGCGGCTCGCACACCTGCCGTTAGGCGTAGCCCAGTTGATGCTCAAAGCGGGGTGGCTGCTTCGTCTAGTGGCACTTCGGTTTGGGCCACGGTCAGAGGTAGTGATGAAGAGGCATCTCGGTTTGTTGGTCTAGAGATGAGCTCTGAGGTTAGGTGACGCTGTCCCCGGGTGTCTTTGAACCGAAACGTCCCTGTTCCGAAGAAGCGCTGAATAAGTTGTTGTATTTATACCTCTTTGAGTCTTTGTAGTCCCTTGTAGTATAGTAGTTTGGTCTTGTAACTTGTGTTCATTCAAACTTTAATAGAAGTGAAGGCTTGTTTTACTCTTTAGCGTTTGTGTGTTGGTGTGTTTTGTTGGTACTTGTTGTTTGGAACTTGCTTGCCAGGGAAGATTCCAATGGTTGTGGGAGTAATTCCGAATAGCGAACCACTTCTAGCTCGCTTAAGAGCGAACTTGCGAAGTGGAATCGAGCCAAGTTTTAGACTACGAACACGTCGTTTGAGTAAGTTTCAACGATTGTGGGAGCAATTCCGAATGGCGAACCACTTCGAGCTCGCTTGAGAGTGAACTTGCGAAGCGGAATCGAGCGAAGTTTTGGACTCCGGACACGTCGTTTGAGTAAGTTTCAACGGTTGTGGGAGCAATTTCGAATGGCGAACCACTTCGAGCTCGCTTGAGAGCGAACTTGCGAAGCGGAATCGAGCCAAGTTTTGGACTCTGAACGCTTCGTTTGAGTAAGTTTCAATGATTGTGAGAGCAATTCCGAATGGCGAACCACTTCTAGCTCGCTTGAGAGCGAACTTGCAAAGTGGAATCGAGCCAAGTTTTGGACTCCGAACGCATCGTTTGAGTAAGTTTCAATGGTTGTGGGAGCAATTTCGAATGGCGAACCACTTCTAGCTCGCTTGAGAGCGAACTTGCAAAGCAGAATCGGGCCAAGTTTTGGACTCTGAACGCGTCGTTTGAGTAAGAGCGATTAAAGGCCTTAAATAGAGATATACAAATAATCACAAGGAAAATATGGGAGAAAAGAAGTTCTTTATTGATAACTGCCAATCGGTCGCTTCTAAGTTGCAAGCCATTATTACAATGTGAAAATAAAGAAGCTAAGTACAAGAAGTAAAAAGAGGGGAATGGCTCGACACTTGAAGGTACTCGGAGAGGCGTTCAGGCGCTCTCTTGGTACTTCAGTAAATGGTCGGCATTCCAAGTTCTGGGTATCTCTCTGCCTTCAAGGTCTTCTAGTCGATATGCCCCGGGGCGGACTACTTTGGAAACCTTGTATGGTCCTTCCCAATTCAGAGCTAGCTTACTCTTTTGACTAGGGAACGAGATAGCTAGCTTTCTGAGGACCAAGTCCTCTTCTTTGAGATCAGTGGGACGAACTCTTTTGTTGTAGGCCAGTTCAATCCTTCTCCGATAATTTTGCTGGCGAATAGAAGCTCTTTCACGGAGCTCATCGATCAGGTCCAAATTTGCTCTGAGTTCTCTGGCATTCTGCTCTTCATCATAGGCAATAAGGCGAGAAGATGGGAGACCGACCTCTAAGGGGATTACAGCCTCAGACCCATAGGTGAGATTGAAAGGTGACTCTCCTGTGGGGATCCGTTTCGTAGTGCGGTAGTTCCACAATACGTTTAGGAGCTGTTCCGCCCATAGGCCTTTGGCCGACTTATCTAGTCTCTTCTTAATCCCGGAGAGGATCTGCCTGTTGGCGTTCTCTACTTGGCCATTTGACTGAGGATGGGAGACGGAGGAGAAACGTTGCTGAATGTCGAGGTCTTCACATAAAGATCGGAATGCTGCCCCTGTAAACTGTGTTCCATTATCTGTTATTAGGACCCGAGGCACGCCAAACCTGACAAATTATATTTCTCTAGAAGAACTGCAGCACTTTGTTCTCTGCAATGGTAGCCAATGGCTCGGCCTCTATCCACTTAGAGAAGTAGTCGATCGCCACGACTAGGAACTTGAGCTGACCTGGAGCTGGTGGAAATGGACCTAGCAAGTCCATTCCCCACATCGCGAAGGGAACCGAACTTGAGAGTGATGTGAGTTGTGCTTGGGGTAGACGGCGAATGTTGGAGAACTGCTGATAAGGGCTGCATCGCCGAACATGTTGCTCGGCGTCTCGGAGTAGGGTAGGCCAAAAATACCCATAGTTCAATACTTTCCTGGCAAGGGACCTCGACCTTGAATGGGCTCCGCCTACACCTTTGTGGAGTTCTTGCAAGGCATATGAGGCTTCTTCTAGGGAGAGGCATCTCATGTAGGGTCTGCCATCTACTTGGGTATAAGAGCATTTGTACAAGACTCCTTCAACAAAGGTGTACTGCTCCTCTCTCATTCGGACTCGACGAGCTTCTTTAGGGTCTTCGGGAAGGAGCCCATTCCTGAGGAATTCTATCAAAGATTTCATCCAGTTATCCTGAAGTTAGAGGGGCAGCGACTCTATCGAGTCGGGGGCTTCTTCTTCTATGCTTGGTCTTAGGAGCACTTCAATCAAGACGGTATGCTCGAGTCCTTGAAGGGAGGAGGAGGCCAATTTGGAAAGGGCATCTGCTTGGGAATTTTCTTCTCTAGGGATCCGCTGAATTTGTGCCTCCTCGAATGAAGCTATGAGACTTTGGACCATGGCTAGGTACTTACCCATTCGGTCGTCTCGCGCCTCGTACTCTCCTAAGACTTGATTTACGACCAGCTGCGAGTCACTGTATATCCAGAGATGCTGTGCCCCTGCTTTGCGAGCCATACCGAGGCCGGCTATAAGGGCTTCATACTCCGCTTTGTTGTTGAAGGCCTTAAAGTTGATGCTGAGAAAGTATTGGAGAACGAAGTCATCTGGGCCTGCCAGAATGACCCCAGCTCTGCTCCCTTCGGTGCAAGAGGATCCGTCTACATATACTGTCCAGATAGGGGGACCGTTCGCCGCTTGACTGACCTCTGGGATGGTGCTCTTAACAATAAATTCAGCTAAGGCTTGAACCTTGATTGCGGTCCAAGGCTGGTAAGATATGTCATGCTGACTCAGCTCGATCGACCATTTCATCAGACGGCCTGAGGTCTCGGGTTTGTGTAGGACTTGCTTAAGAGGCTGGTCGATAAGAACGACCACCGAGTGGGATTGAAAATAAGGGCAGAGCTTCCTGGCTGCCATAACCAAGGCGTATGCTATCTTCTCCAATCTTGGATAGCAGAGCTCGGCATCCCGAAGTACCTTGCTCACGTAATAGATAGGCTTCTGAGCCTTGTCTTCTTCCCTCACTAGTACAGCGCTGAGGGTTTGCTCGAAGGCAGCTAGGTAGAGGTAGAGTGTTTCCCCGGGGATAGGCTTGCTGAGGAGAGGGGGATTGACCAGATAGGCCTTTAGCTGATCGAACGATTCTTGCTGCTGTTGGCCCTACTCGAAGCCCTTAGCCCCTCTGAGAGTCTTGAAGAAAGGAAGAAACTTTTCTCCCGACTTAGACAAGAAGCGCCCTATGGCCGCGAAGCGCCCTATGAGCTTCTGAATCTCTTTCACACTTGTACGGGGGTGCCATGTCCAGTATGGCTGTGATCTTCTCGGGATTGGCTTCGATTCCTCTTTGGCTGACCATGAAGCCTAAGAACTTTTCCGATGAGACTCCGAACGCACACTTGTTCGAGTTGAGCCTCATATCATGCTTCCTCAACACATCGAATGCTTCTTGGAGATCGACAACATGGTCAGCCCCATGGATGCTTTTAACTAGCATATCATCAACATACACTTCCATGTTTCGACCGATCTGATTCTGGAAGACCTTATTGACGAGGCACTGGTAGGTTGCACTGGCATTTTTCAGTCCGAAGGGCATTACTCTATAGCAATATAGTCCTTGATCGGTGACGAAGGAGGTCTTCGGGATATCTGGGGGGAACATTCTGATCTGGTTATATCCGGAGAAGGCATCCATGAAGCTTAGCAACTCATGGCCCGAAGTAGCGTCGATCAAGGTGTCGATGCTGGGGAGAGGGAATGGATCATTAGGACATGCTTTGTTTAGGTCCGTGAAGTCGATGCAAATTCTCCAACTTCTGTTGGCCTTCTTAACCATAACGATATTAGAGAGCCATTCGGGATAGTTAACTTCTTGTATGAACCGGGCTTTGAGGAGCTTGTCCACTTCTTCCTTTATGGCTTGCTGGCGCTTGGGGATAAATTTGCGCCTCTTTTGCTGGACCGGTTTGGACCCCGGAGCAACGCTTAGGTGGTGGATGAGGAGCTCATCAGAAATTCCTGGCATGTCGGTAGCCGACCATGCGAAGAGGTCGTGGTTCTTCCTGATGCATTGGACTATATCGGAACAGAGGGCAGAGGGGAGGGTCTTGCTGATGAAGAACTTGCGGTTCAGAATCTTGCTCAGAAAAGAGCACTTCCTCCAGCTCATCTACAGGTTCGAACATAGTTTAGGCATTCCCTTGGGGAATCTCAAGAGTCTCGAGAGAGAGGACAGGTCCCCCGGTGGAGGTCATGTAACACTTGCGGGCCATCTCTTGACTACCCCTTACTTCCCTTATACCTGACTTGGTGGGGAACTTCATTTTAAGATGATAAGCCGATGGGACGACCTCTAAAGCAGCTAGGCCGGGTCAGCCTAGAATCACATTGTAAGCAGCTGGGATGTCGACGACCATGAAATCGATTGGCTCCGTCCGGGTAGTAGGAGTTTTGCCAGCGGTTACGTCGAGGGTGATTACCCCTTCGATAGTCACTGGCACTCCCGTGAACCCAAGGAGCATGTAGCAGGCGGGCTTGAGCCTATCCCGTGATAGTTTGAGTCCTCGGAAAGCCGCCAGGAAGAGGATGTTAACGGAGCTACCATTGTCCACCAGAATCCTTTCCACCTTATAATTAGCCATGTGGAGGTTGATTACTAGTGCATCGCAGTGGGGGGTCCGGACACCCTCCAAGTCTGCATCCGAGAAAGTGATCGAGACTCCGAGGCCCTTCGGGGGAGGTATGCCGTGAACCGAATTGACTTCTCGTATGAAAGCCTTCCGGGAAGAGTTGGAGGTTCCTCCCATGGGACCTCCATGAATGAGATGCAAGATGCGTTCCTCTTCAAACTCGGGAGTCTCGCCGCGCCTCTCGGGGCGCTTGTTAGCCCCCCTGGGGGGAGGAAGGAAGATCAATTCGGTCCTTTCTCACAAACTTAGACAGCTGCCCTCTCTGGATGAGGGCCTCAATTTCATTCTTCAGGGCCCGATAGTCGTTGGTATCGTGGTCGTGGTCTCGATGATATCGGCACCTCTTTTCCCTGTCCCTCTTCTTGCCGGGGGTATTCATCTTCGGGGCAGGAGGCAGAACTCCGTCCTTCTCGACCTCCATGAGAACGGTAGAAATGTTGGCGTTAAGAGGGGTAAACTTCTCAAATCTGGAAGGTAGGCGGCGCTGGCCCCCGTTGTCCTTCTGGAGCTTCTTAGCTCCCTCTTCTTCAGCTGCCTTTCTCCTGGTGCCGGAGGAAGACCCCTCAAAAGTGGGATGATGTTCAGCTTCCTCAGCCCGAATATACTTCTCGCTTCTGAGAAGCAGATCGGAGAAGTTTTGCGGGGGCTTCTTGGACAGGGAGGACCGAAGGCTTGAGTTAAGGACGTTTGACTGGAAGGCTGCAGCGGCGACCGATTGGTCGAGGGAGGCAATGGACCTAGCTTCCGCGATAAACCGCTTCACATAATCTCTCGGCTTCTCACTCTTCTTCTGACTGAGGTAGAGTAGCAAAATACTAGTCTTCTCAGTACGGCGACTACTCACGAAGTGGGTGACGAAGAGGGTCTCAAATTATTCAAAGGAGAATATGGAGGATAGGGCAAGACGAGAGTACCATTCTCGGGCTGGACCCTTGACAGTAGCCGGGAAGGTTTTGCACAGTAGAGCATCGGAAGCTTGGTGGATCAACATGAGGGTCTTGAAGCTCTCGATGTGGTCCACGAGGTCTGACTCCCCAGAGTAAGTCTCAAACTGTGGGGCTTGAAGCCTATTGGAATGGGCGCCTCCATGACTGTTCGAGAGAAGGGAGATCAGCTTGGACGGAGGGTCCTTCCTCTCAGTTCTTCTTCCTTATCCAGTTGGCTGAGGCGTCTCTCCATCTCTTGGAGACGGCGGTAGACCGCATCGTCCCTTCGACGGCAGCTAAGCAAGCCTCTGGACTCATCTTTGTAAGAAGGGGAGCGCGGAGTTCGGCGATGGTAGCTAGGGGAATGGCAAGGACTGTGATTGCGACGACTCGGAGCTTGAGGATGGGTTAAGGACCGATGGCGAGGACTTTGGACCGGAGGGGTGGGGACCCTCTGAGCATTGTTGTTGTTCGACCGGAGGTTGAGGACCTGTAAGATTGTAGCCTGGAACTCTTGGAATTCGGCTTGGGTGATAGGTCCGTTATCGTCCCTTGGGGGCTGCCGGCCAGCGGGAGAACGATGTCTTCTTCGATGGTACTCAGGGGACTCTCTCCGCCCCTTGCGAGGAGGGGACCTCCTGTGGTCGCGGCGATGAGGAGATCGCTCATTTGGAGGTTCCGAGCGGGAGGCTCCCTCACGGGCCCGCCTTTCATCTAAAAGGTGGCGAAGGTCCTTTTCTTTCTACCGGCTGAGGAGGATATTGCGGAGGTCTTCGAAAGGTCGGGGGTTGTGAGATGCCATTGAATCGGTAGAAGGGTTGTGTACGGAGATGCGGTCTCGATGAGGAGGTTGCTTCTCAGGGTTGGGACGATAAGCCCCTGCGCCGGCATTCTGGGGCCCGAGCGGAGCCCTTTGGGATTGAAGGTTCTGAAGAGGAGGTTGGTCCTGCTGCGGGGGCTGATCAGGTTGTGGTGGGAGTTGCCCCTGTGGCTGGACGGTTTGGAGGGGGATCTCCTGTTGTGGTTGAGGAGGAGTGGGTCCACGTTGGACCCTTTGGATCTCAGTTTTCGGGGAGGCATGACTGGAGGTGATCTTAACGAAGGAAGAGGAAGGATTGCTATTCGTGGTTTCCCACAGACGACGCCAATCTGTTACCGGCTAAATCTGGTGTGGGGTCAAACAGATAGAATTTGTGGATTCTTTGGGATGTCGAATAGTCAAACCTGAAACCTTTTCTACCAGAATTTGACCGTGATCTCTAGCCGTTAACCTGCAAAGAGTGCGAAACATCGGGGTTGATCCCGGCGATGCACCTTCCGACGCTCAAGTCAGTAATCAGAAAGATTATAAATGAGCTTTTACTGGCAAAAGATTCATTACCTCTTAATAGTGGGGGATGGGGGGTATTTATAGCCGCCTTAGGGACCAGTTTCGGGATAAATCCCTACTTTCCAGTGGATGGATAGAAGGAATCAAGGGCCGTTGATTAAGTATAATTATAAACCCTAATTCTATCCAGCTGGACCGGGTTGTCTTGCGGGTTAGAACCTGCACCCAGTTGAGATGGATCCGTTCGTGGGTTATTGGGCATTTGGAAAAAGGACCCGAGTACCCATTTCAGACCCGTCTGTAGGTGAAATTACCATTTTACCCCTGATCTTTATGAGCCGCATCCGATTTGGATGGTTCCGATTTAACCCTATTTTTAGCCATATCACAAGTTAAGAAAGGTTAATTAAAAGTGAAGTTTAGATAAATATAGTTTTCTCACTTTTTTCGGTGAAATAGTTATAGCTAACTTGACTCAAAATGAGTTGCAAATATGCGAAAGTTATGATCTAGGGTTTTCTCAAGTTATAGGAGATTACTTTTAATTTTGTTCTCAAATATAGCCTAAGCTTTCTGATAGGGAAATATGAAGTAAAATTAGCTGTGTCATATAGTCAGAGGTATGTTAGAAATACTGAAAAGCATTTAGTTCAGCATGAGAAAATAAATCTGCTATATGAGATATCAATACTTTTTTGTTTAAGTTTAAGGTGACGACCTCATTGTTGAGCCTCATGATTTAATTCAAATTTCTTCGTTTCAATTTAGAGATAAGTTCAATAAAGAAGTTCTAAACAGAAAAATCTCATATAGTACTATTTTATTCAGTTTGGGGTTAAGTTTAAGGACAATTATTCACGATTGGTGTCCCTTGAACTGATTGTGTTTAGTTTAACAGATGGATCATGTTATATGAATTTCCTGTGTTGTATTTGAGTTCATTTGGAGCCCTTCTTCCACAAAAGATACATGAGGTATAAAGATAAAATGCAACTAAATATTTCGACCGTGTTCAATTTTATAGAATGTGTTTGTCTAATTAAGCAAGAGATTACTGAGAAAACTTACAAAATGAAATTCAAGAAGATTAGATTTTGTCTGTCATGGATGTTGCTCTAATTCGCCGACACAAGGACTTTTATTGTTAATTTTTGGGAACACGGCCATAGCCAACACAATAGTTAAGAAATTTTATTATATTGAATGAAAGAATACATGCATTCACATCACTGATGAGACAGAGAAAACAAGGTCTAAATAATCGATTTTAGTATTATTCTTTTTGATAAAATTCCTTCATCACAATCCGTCCTCCTCTCCCCTTGTCTCTCATAACAATAGAATAATTATTATATTATATCTCCCTCCGACCCTTTGATGAAGAAGAACAAGTACGTACAAGGTTAGCTAGCAGTTGGATGGTGTAGCTAGCTAGGAGCAGAAGACACAAATACAAACTTAAAAATTGAATTTATTTAAGTATAAGGAGGTGGTGTGGGAAGGCCAACGACGTCGCCGCAGAGTAAAGTGGTCTTGAACAGACTGTACTCATCCCTCACAGATCTCGCGCTATTTGTAATGCTGATGTAAAGCTCCTGCCCGAGGTAGCGTTTGTCCCACATCTCAGATCTAAAGTTCCACATCCCAACATTGTCGAAGCTCGTAAGGATAGCTGTCCACGATTTTGGGTACACTTGGATCGCGTGCCGGTAGACTGCATCAAGAAGATTGTAGCCCAGTCTTCGTTCTGGCGTCCAGGTTCCTGCCCCCATACTGCAATTCAATAAAATTACATTAACAATTACAATTACAATTACGATTACATTACACCACAAAATTAAGAATATATCATAATATATCATATCATATTAGGTTTCAGTTTAGATGATCAGTTGATCGATTCATGAAATATATAGAGATATAAACAAAGAAAGAAAGAAAGAAAGAAATATATATATATATATATATATACACACGTACGCAACAGGGAAGAAGGCATAGCCATTCAAATGGAAGAAGTTAGGCCCCTTCTCCGAATTCTCAATGATGATTTCAACGTAAGTGCGGTGAGTAATCCTGATGACATTGGGGGCAATGGTGATTGGTGCATTGGCTGCTGGGGGATCGTCCTTGATGGTATCGTACTTGAACACCTTGTCAGCAATGCTAAAGTACTCTGCCAACTTTAAGGGAGTTTCTTTGTTCTGATGTGACACCCCGTTAAACCCATACCGGTGTATCCCGTTAACCTTCCCGCCGTGGGCCATCAGTTTGATGGTACGTGTGATGTTGATGTTCCCATAGTGGTAGGATCCTTGCGGGTTAGGGCGAGCTGCACTCGCAGTCAAGTTCCAGCGGATTGATCGCCACTGGCCAAGCGACCATACCCAATCTTTTGGACCTTCAGGGAGTTCGGAGGAGGGCGGGGTGTTGGAACCGGCATATCGGATTACAGCAGTAGAATGTCTGGAGTATTTTGTCAAGCGAGAAGAAACAACAATGTAGTAATCCCTGGGTGGTTGGTCGGCAGTGACGAGAACGGAGAAGCACTGTCCGAGGTGTACGTCAATAGAGCTGTATACGTTCTGGACGGTGTGAGAACCATCCACCTCCACAATCTTCAAGCTGTGTCCCTGGATTCGAAAGTTGAGGGAGATCTTAATGCCTACATTGCAAACACGGTACCTGTATGTCTTCCCAGCTTCCATAGTGAAAAGTGGGGGAAGGTCCTTGCCGCTGCCGTCCTTGCCAGTTTTCCCATTGATGAGAATTCCAGCTGGGTGACCGATGCCATGGCCCTTATCGAGAGTATTGGCAAGGACGGAGTGGCTCTTGGTCCACCAGTCATTGATGATGACAGTGTAGTCATCAGCAGGGGGATCAAATGGGACCGGAATGAGGAAGCGACTGTTGATTCGTAAGCCACCAAAACCACCAGCTGCCTTTTGCATGCCGATCGATGGGTAGTAAAAGTAACTACCGATCTGATCCTTCACCTGGAAATGGTAAGTCCAGTTAGTGCCTGGCATGATGGGGCAGTTTGTCCCAGGCATTCCATCCTCCCAGCTCTTCCTCCTCTGTTGGATGCCATTCCTGCCCATGCATCATGATAATTATTATTATTATTATTATTATTATTATTATTATTATTATTATAATTTAATTTTTTTGATTAAAGGTATAAAGCCTAAGGGCTTCCTTCAGCCAAACAAAATAAAAAGGTCCCGTACAATAGGAGTGAATATATATTTATTATTATAATTTGACAGGACAAATTAATTAATTAATAAATTAATAAATTAAATATAAATATAAATAAAAACATATGCATGCACTGATAATTTTAGCGTGGGGGACACAAACCATGCGAGGAGGAAGGGCTCATCCAGATTGTTGAAAACATTGATGACGACATTGTTGTTAGTAGTGGAGTTGATGTTGGGGCCAGGGAACTCGCCGTTGATGAGAATGGCCTGTTGGGGAACACCCATCGGGGAGATGGTTCCATAGGTCACATTCCATGTGAAGAAAATGTAAGGATCTTCGGCATTGATGATTCCCAAAATTCCAAATGATAACAACACGATTAAAGCTCGAGCTACCATCACTGCGTTGCGTTGCATTTAGTCTCGATCCTTCAATCACTAACCAGACGACTCGAGATTGTATAGGGACAAAGAGAAGGGGAGAGGAGGAGGAGGTTGAGAGAATCAATGAGAAGGCATATGATACTTGTGATAGATATTTAGGTATGGTAAGGGGAATAGGGAAGGCAAAGGCAAAGGCAAACCTCAGAGCTTTGCTCGTCTTCGATATTGGCTAAGGATTTCTGACCAATTTATAAAGGGAAATTTTTGGGTTAAATTTAGGTCCATAGAAGTGTGGAGAGATTGCTGATTCAAAACTCTTTTGATGGTTGTCCGGAATTTTAGTACTTTGAATTTGTAATGTCAGTTTGGTTTTTTTTGGGGGGGGGGGGGGGGGGTGCATTCGTAAGCATAACTGTACATACGATAATCTTATGGATGGCCGAAGAGACAACGGATCAAGCACCTTTAACATTTGTTCTTACTCTATGATCTCTTTGAATCCGAGGAAGTCTTTAAAAGAATGTATTTATGAAGTTTTGTACGATATCATATGCCAAAGTTGACATTTTTTGGGGGATCATAAATGGCAAAGGTTTTCCAACTTTCCATTAATAAGGTATTTAACGAAATAAACAATCAGAATATGGAGTATGAAGTTTATATAGCCCAATAAGCTAGGATATGAAACTTAATTCTCTGTTAAAAAAAAACAAAAAACAAAAAAACAAAAAAACAAAAACAAAAACTCTCCATGGTTTCCTTAATGAAAATTGTTTGATATAGTGAGTAATAGGCTCTGATTATTCGTTGTCCAAGAATTCTTGTTTAGGAAGTTTATGTAATCCATACATAGTGTTTTAATCTAATTTCAATTCTTTCATGCTTCAGCAGTACCATATTTTTCCATGGAGCTAAAGTCCAAAATAAGGAATAAACAAGTGTTTCCACGACTCTACCACCCGGCCAATTCTTTTCCACTTAATCCTTTTCATGGCCACATACATTTACGGCTAAGGAATATGAAATCTTATTTCGCCTGTTACATGAATCAAATGGTTCATTTCTTCCAGAAAAAACCATCTCTTTCTCAACAATATCTTTGTCAATTGATTAGGGTTGGCAATCGGCCGGGTTAACCCGTGACCCTCCCAGACCTACCCGCCATTAACCTGGACCCATTTAACCTGATCTGGGTTCGGGTCAAACCCGAAAATATAACCGGGTCCGACAAGGTCAAAAAGTTCGAGGAAAAAACCTTGTTTGACCCAACCCATTTAACCAGTTAACCTGACATGACCCGACCCGAACCCAACCCACAACCTGCCAGGTTGCTAACAGTTGGCTCGGCGGGCCAACCCGCCGGGTCGAACGTTCGACCCACGCACTTAAGTCCGATTGTTTTAAACTTTATTCCAAAATGAGATACGCTTTAATTGTACTTTTGTATTTTTTAACTTGTAGAGTATCATTAACGGACGATTATTGGAAAGGTTGTAACACTACAAGAAATTTGCCATATACCAACGGACACCTATAGTGACGGATCACTAAAACCGTGGGTATAGACATTGTATACCCACAGACATATAATAAACTGTGGGTATAGGTATTGGGTATATTCCATAATTTATTTTTTCCCCCAACTTTTTCAATTTCCCCCCAAATCCCAAATTCCCAATTTATAAACTCTCTCTCTCTCAGACGGTCACACCCATCTTTCTCTCTCTTTCTCTCCTCTCTCTCACAACCAAATCGCCGTCGTCGTCGTCCCCCTTCCACCACCATCGCCGTTGCTCCTCCCTCGCCGCCACCGCCGCCGTCTTCTTTTCCACCGTCATCGTCTTCCTCTGCCGCCACCCACCGCCGTCGCCCACTTCCTCCTCAACCGAAACCTATCGCCGTTGTCCCCTGCCGTCTTCCACATCCGACCTCCCTTAATCTCTCTCCGACCCTCTCATTCCCGAACCCCGGACACCACCATCGCCCTTGCCGTCTCCCTCCCCCGCCGTCGTCCCTCGTCTTAGTTCTAAAACCCTAGCTCCTTCCTCCTTCTACGGTTTCCGACGTCATCAATGGCGGATTTCAAGACCTCCACTCACCGCCATAAGTGGATCTTCACTCCTCAACACCTGGTAATTTCTCCCCCATTTTCCGCAATTTCAGAAATTCAAAAAGGGGATTTTTTTTGAAGAATGCCCTAATCGAATAACTTTCAAATACCACATTGCAACGCCTAATTTTTGTGTAATTAACTGCTAAGGTTTGGTAAGTAGCATGTATTTTTTTGGTGATTGAATTTCTAGTTTTTTGATACGGATTCTAGAGATTCACACTTGAAGAGCTATACCAGCAGATGCTCGCGAAGGCTATAGCCCATCAATTCGAGGCCAAATTGTTGTTGCTAGATGTAACTGACTTTTCTCTCAAGGTTTGTAATTCAATTATTTGTATATTTATTTGTTTGTGTTTTTTTCCTTTGATTATTCTGACACAATCAATGGGTAATTGTTCCAGATGCAGAGCAAATATGGCAGTGGCAACAATGTTTCGGTAAGATTTCCTGAAGCTATCATTATACATCTTATTTTGAGTCCCGCACTTGGTAGGAACTGATTGGATCCTCTTTAGAGGATGGCTTTTATAAGATATTTTGAGGGAATATATTTGAGATGAAAAGGATATGTTGGCTAGTTGTGCATTCCGTCATATAGTTGACTGTTCTATTGCTTCTGGTAGTTGGTTGTACATACAGATGTATAGTCATGAGCACAGTATATACTATATAGTAAACATGCTTTCATTTTAAAATGTACAAAACTACAAATATAATATAATTTTTTCATTCTTGAGCGATTAGCCTATTAGTGGACCCTTTCAAATGCACATAAAAAGAAAAATTATAAATAAGGAGCTGAATATAGACTTTTGAGTCCATTCCATGCTATTTTAAGCTCACTAATTCCCCACAAGTGAACTATCTAATTTTGCATTATTCTTGTCAAACTTTTTTATAAATGCATCTCAAAGATGGATAGAAACACAATAATTGCTAAGAGATGACACAAACTTCCTAGACAATTTGCAAGTGCTACTGGTAAACCTCTTAGCTAGTGAACAAGAAGCCAGACGTTTAATTCCGCTTGCATCATCCCTTTTATTATGAGATTATTGTGAATGTGGCTACAACCATATTCAAACAAAACAAAACAAAAAACATAAATGACAATTTTAATAATCCAATTTGCACGTGAACAATTGCCGTACTGGCTTCTTGAGTTTTACTTCAATTTTACAGTAGGAACAAAACGAGATTACTAGCAAAACCAAACAAGATCATGAAGGCATCCGCAGAAACATAGAAAGAAACCAAAAATTTAATGACGTATTGTATTATCTCCCAACTGCATTTATTAACTGCATAATAAGCTATACTGCTGAATGCAAGACTTCATGAAGACATAATGTCGAAGTATCAACCTCTGTAAATCCCTTGTTCTTATTCTTCTGATATGTTTATTATATTTATTTGGGTTTCCAAACCAATCTTTGAATGTTTTATGTATTGTTTATAACTTGTACCTGAAAATTTACTTTATATTTAATTTTTTAAATCATGACTATGCATATTTTTTGTGCATGAGTGCTCAATGTAGTACTTTTGCTTATTTGTGTTCATCATGTTAGATGAGTTTGCATTCTGGCATCCCTAGCTGTCAGCTGAATTATTTTCATGCAATTTTGTAGCCCTCTATAGGTTGAATATAGAACATTTGGAGATTCAGTTATCGAGCTTATCAACTCTGTGGTCATACCCTAGTGTATATCTTACATAATGGCACGATGGGCCTTAAGTAGTAAGAATAACTGAGGTACTGGACTTGTCTGAAGTTTTGAACACAAAGTTGGCTACGGTTATGTTGTATCTTATAGTAGTTTGATCATCTAGACAAACTACTGATTAGATTGTTTTTTAGTCCCAAAGTTTATTGATATTTCCTTGTATTCTTGCTATGAGTATTTAATCTTTTTCTTAACTTGGAGCTCTCTGTTCCCTTTGTAACTAGCTACATTTCTTTTCGCCTCTACAAATTACATATATTTCTCTCCTATTGTCCAAAATGCAGGAAGGGTGATTATTACCGTTATCTTGCGGAGTTTAAGAGTGATCAAGAAAGGAAAGATGCAGCTGACCAATCTATGAAGGGGTACCAGGTATTACTGAAGTCGTCTATTGTAGTTCTTGGTACATCTCTAACTCGTTTTACTTCTCTTTAGGCTGCATCCAGTGCAGCCAGCTCAGACCTCCCCCCAACCCATCCAATTCGGCTTGGTCTTGCACTCAACTTTTCTGTTTTCTACTATGAAATCATGAACTCCCCTGAAAGGTATGTGCTAGTAGTTTCTTTCTCTCGTGATTTTAGTTTTTTTTTTTTTCCCACTCTTTACTGAGAACAAATTTTCAGGGCATGTCATTTGGCAAAACAAGCATTTGATGAGGCAATTGCTGAACTGGACACCTTGAGTGAGGAGTCATACAAGGATAGCACTTTGATCATGCAGTTGCTGAGGGACAACCTTACTCTATGGACTTCTGATTTACCTGAAGATGGAGGTATTCAATAGTAAATTTCTGCAAATATTTTAACAAGTGCACTCGAACATTCTGTTACACTTATAGTAAATCTTTCTAGGAGATGACGCTTTCTCGGCCAATGCAAGTCGATTTTTATTCTAGTACTTCTATTGTCTTTTATGATCATTACTTGTACTAGTAATATGCACGTGTGATGCACGTTCTATTTTTTTTTTTTTACAGTAAATAATAAGACAATCTGGCATCCCTTTACTCATCACATAACTTTATTTTATATGAGTGGCACTTTTGTAAATAATTATATCGTAAGTAAATTTGAAATTTGGGGGTGTTATCTATTATGGTAACTAAGAACAATTGAGTAAATGAATGGTTAATATAACTTCCACTTAAAAATAAATGGTTGAGATTAGATCGTTGAATGAATATTTATACAAATGACAACCCCAACTTCCCCTTATAATTTTAGAGATGGTATGATGTTTGTACTCGTTATTTTCATGTTAAAGTTTCAAGTTTGAATATGCCTTACAGCTGAGGAAAGCGCCAAGGGTACTGAGGAGCCTAAAGTTGCTGCTGAACCTGAGGTATAGTTGCAATCAACAATTCGTCCAATATCCAATTTGCAACCATCGTGGCTCTATTCTGAATTTAATGAATCTAAACTGATTGCTGCAACCGTGATGAAATCTGTGGTTAGGAGTATCATGGCGACTTTGGTTTCAACTGTCTGACAACAGGGTTATTTGGTTGGATATCTTCCTAAAACGAGTTGAATTTCTGTTCGTTTCTCCAATTGGAAGGTGTCTCTGCTAGTTGTTTCCCTTTCAGTAACTATTGTTTATGTTCTTTTTTTTCTTCTTCCAATGCATATACCTTTCTCAACCAGTTAATATCTTTTGCAGGAAAAAAAAGTTCTCTGCCCTATTCATCACTCTTCTGCTTATGAATTTATTCAGTAATTATGCCTGGAAGAAGTCCTTCGGAAATGTTTGGTTACTTTATATGCTGGTCCTTGGTTCAAATTTCAACTTTTATCAAGGTGCTTCAGTTGTATTGAAGATGCCCTTCTCAACTGCAGCCCAAGATGCTGGATATCGTTATTATGGAGGCAAACTCGACGACATCACTGTAGTTGTATCTTATGTTACTGCCACAGCTCCTTAAAGAGCCGAGAGAACTGTAGTTACCTTATGATGAGTGATTCAGCCCAAGTGTGGATTTCTTCAATTGTGTATCTGGTTATTAACTATTTTGTAATTTGACATCCTTGTAATATTTCATTAATTTTTAATATGATTGAAGTTTAATTTTATCTATTTTTGTTTCATAAATATATTTATCTATTTTATTGTGTATTTAGTTTATAATTGAATTAATATTATAAAAGAAAATATTAAATTATCATATGCGTAATTAGTAAGAAAAAAATTTGTATAGAGCGATGGGTATATATTCAAATAATTGGATGCTAAAACCATTGCTAAAACCTATAGCAATGGAGTTTCAACCGTGGGTATAGGAAAACAAAAGGTGTCTTTAAAACCTATACCAACGGATACGAAACCGTGGGTATATCACCGATACCTATACCAACGGGTGAAAAAACCGTCGCTATAGGCTATAGTGACGGCATTTTGCCGTGGGCATAGCTAATTAAAAACGACGGAAAAATATGTCCGTTGGTATAGGTTTTACGGGCTATACCTACGGTTTTTCGCCTTTTACCCACGGATTTTTGCTGTCACTATATGTCAAATTCCTTGTAGTGTAACAATATTTCGATGATGGGCATAACTTTTTATTGGATCAATAGTGATTGCTTTAGTCAAAAGAGAATCATATCACTTGCCGCTTTGTCATAACCCCATAGTGGTATGGTTATCGCAACACGTATTTTAGAAGTTTGTAACTTATTCATACTCGCGATAAAAAAAAAAAGATTAGTTTTGATAATGCCTCCAACAACACTAGTTACTACATTACAACAACAATTAGCTCTTCCATGCCTAGAAAACTTTCATGTGTGCATGTCATATTCTTAACTTATGTGTACAAGATGCTTTAAAAGTAGTCGAGTCATATGTGAATGCAATTAGAAATTGAATACACTTCACCACTTTGAGTGGTACTATTGTAGCACCCCGAATTTCTAATAATGAAATTAAAAATAAGTGGCACAATTTTCAGAATCAACTTCAATTGCAATCATAAACACAGTGTCGAATACAGGGAAAATTAAAACTTTTTATTACAACTGTTCTTTCTTACATTTGCCCAGCGAAAAAGTTAATACATTTATTACAACACAACCCAACACTTAAACTTTAATAATCTTAAATCCAGGCTTCCACTTTACTTGGAAACTCACTTGCAAATCCTGCAAAATAAACTGAAGAGTGGGCACGTCAGTTGAAGGCAACTGGCATCAACTATAATAATAGTGATACTTTTAGATCTCACAAGCACAAACTTGATGCATATTAATATAGTAATAATAAATGATGCATAAACAATAATAAATGAAACATTGAACAATAATAAAAGAAGCATAAAACAACAAGTGAAGCTAGGCTGAGTGTCAAGTGTATGAGATGATAACAAGAAACAAGCATGCATAAAACAAGTCAAGAAACACAAATGCATATGATGATTTCTAATGCATACTTGTTGGATTCTATGCATCTCATACTACATAGGTTCGATGCAAGCCCTTATCACTTTGTTTAGGGTCAATCCCACGTTATGCAACTAACCTACTTCGGTGATAGAAACAAGATCCAGATACTTCGTGAATAGGCCTACGTCCCAGTATATATCCGTCAGAGTAGCACCCTCAATGCGCAAGCTTCATGTAAGCGTCGCCCTGAACATTCTATGCTCGAAATTCCACGAATATGTCTCAGCCTTCGGAATAAAACTGCCCAACTGTACAAGACCCTCGACATGCGAACCCATGAGATGTCATGATAATCGTAGTTTTCGGAATCAAACCGCCCAACTATGACTATAGTCACGAATCCCAACCGTCGACTATACAAGGCCCCCCTACTTACGTTTTCCAGGATCTATCACATCTCCACTAGTGTTTGTTCATATGTTTATCATTATTAATTAACTTAAATCACAGTCCTCCTAGAGTTGGTGTACCCCACCGCACATAACTCTGTTAAAATCAATAACAAAAGCCCCACTGGCCAAAATTCTACAAAATCTCATTGTCTAACATCTAGGGTCCCACTCAACCTCTAGAGTCTTATAACTCAAAATATCATCAACAATCTTTCGAGGGTCCACATCATAACCCTAAACCTTAAATCAAAACCCAACTTGGTTTAATTATACAAATTACTCTTCATTAACCTCATTCCTTTTAATGAACTAATACTGCCATAAGAACTCGTTTATATATATGGAAACACATCTCATCTACGAAAATATAGATCTTTACAAAATCTAAAAATTATACGATTTTGTTATTTGAAAACAGTACACTCTAAAATCAATATTAAATTCTGAAAAATTCATTTATATCCAGCACATATCAAGGAACCCACCATAAAAATCTGAACTCAATTAAATTAATTTAAAGGGTTCATATTCAACAAATTCAGAAAACTACATTTTATCCAAAATCTGAAAGTTACATGATTTCGTTCTTCAAAACAATACACTCTATAATTAATATTAAATTTTGGAAAAAAATCAATTTAAATCTAGCACATAACAAGGAACTCACCATAAAAATCTGGACTCAAATAAATTAATTTAAAGAGTTTATATTCAAAAAATTCTGAAATTTATCCGTTAACTAAAAATTTGAAAGTTGTATTTTTTTTCTCCTTAAGAGTAGTCCATTAAAAAAAACTAAAAACTTAGCTAAAGTTCTTACAAAAATTATAATTTAGTTTCTGACAGTGTTCATTAACATTCTTGCAAATTTGGGATTTTAATTCTTATATTAACCTACTGTTTCGATCAGTTAAACATGGTATAATAACTATAAAACAGTCATCTGAAACTACGACAGTACAGTGGTAGAAATTACATATTTTACAATCTATGAGTCTGATTGAGGATCTATCAGATGTTCTATAAACTAGACACACTGTGCTACAATTTCTATTTACTAAGTTTTAGATAATATCATCATTAACTATCATGAATTCTCGTTCCAACCTGGAGCAGACAGCAGTCCAGAGCATATAACAACTTCGAAATTTCATCCAAACTTGATCAACCCACTCATATATATATGTTTAAACCCATATATAGATGCTTCCATATGTATAATAGAGTCCCCCAAACATAGCACACAAAATCCACGATAAAAAACCACACGAAAACACCAAAAACTGACCGAACAATGTCCAAAACAGCAGCAGCCTGTTTCTGCGCTGCTAAAACTGTTCGGGGTTGAACAGTAATCCTTGGGTTACTGTTGACCCGAACCCTACCCTGGGATTTTGACCCCCAATTCCTAGCCCCAAATATTTAATATATTTTCTATGTATATTTCTTTCCATATACTCTTTGCATGCATCAATAATTAGGGTCTTCATCAAGAATTATATTTACATTAAAACAGCAAATAATCATGAAAAAATCAAAATTTTAAAGCCAATCAAGCATGAATTTAAGAGTATATAATGAGTTCTAATTATTTCTACAAATCTCCTTTGTCTACAAGTTAAATCCATGATCATTAATCAATTTTATGAATCCCAAAATTAATCTTTATCAACTAAAAAATTTGCATTTATATGTTCATGATAATTTCTAAGTCATAATATTAAAACACAATATTTAATACACAATCCACCATCATACAACCATCAAAACTCTACAATCTACAACATGAATTAATTCTAATTAAAACAGCAAATTTTCTTATAAAAATTGTAACTTTTTAATCAATCAAACAATAAATTTGTGTGTATTCAATGGTCTATAAATTTTCATAACAAATTGTAACACCTCGTAATTTTTAAGAATATATAGTAGTATATATATATATATAATAAAATTGGAGTTTGCCTATGGGTTTCCTATAGGAGCCTTGTATAGGAAGTAATAGGATGGGGGGCCCACGGAAGTAGCAGGATGAGCTGCTTGTTACCTTGCTGCCTTCACATGATGACGTGGAAGGGCATGTGTGTGGGGCCCGCCCAGGAGGAAGAGCAGCTGCTGTCTGCTCGTGCTGACGTAGCTGGGGCCCGCTCGATGGGGGGCTTTGGCTGTACTTCCTCACAGAAGAGTAGAGAGAGTGTGGGAATAGTCCTACATCGGGAAATACAATAGATTAAAATAATAATAAATAATATAGCCTATGATCAAGAGTCACCAATTCGGTTAACCACCTTTTGAGAGGAAGTCTGTGATGGACAGTTGTACTATACTATAAATAATTTGTCTGATAAATTGTATAAAATTGTCTAAGTCTAGGGCAGTGGTGTTACACAAATACCCATCAACTATCACAAACTCCATGATATATGCGTATTTTTCGTAAATCAAAATAAGTTCTTTTATGCATTACCAATCTCTAACATCATTAAACAATTTATACATGATAATCATATCTCAATTTGGGTTCTTATTCATGAAGAAGTTATTTGACTACTTATTTATCTACATTAAATTTTATAATCATGCAAGCTCTTAATATATACCATATTTGATCAATCATCATCATATTCTACAAACATATAACAAATCAAGAGATGAGAAGTACCACCCACCTCAAAGGAGATCTATGAGGAACAATATCACGAAGAAAAGCCCTCGTCCTCCTTGCGAAAATCCAGGAATCCAAGCCTCCAACTCCAAGAAAATAGGGATAATAATATTAAAGAAGATAATATTTTTTTTGTGTGTTCCAAATAGAGGGATGACTGTTGTCTATTATAGGCCGGTTGCCCATCTAGGGTCTTATCGCATTTTTGCAATTTAGCCCCCAACAATTCCAAAATTCCATAAATACATAATTATTAATTAAATCAACTAAAATCAACCAATTATGGGGAAAAAATCTTATTTATTAGAGCCTTATACTGAATAGCCGGCCCTAATTGGAGTCGATCAATTTTTTGTTCAAATTTCACCTCCAAAAAAACTTTTTACAAAAAAGCCCATTTCTTTCGAAAATTTACAAAAGTAACTTCCTTTATTCAGAAAAATCCAGAAAATTTAGAATTACTATCTACTAATAAAGATTAGATTTACAAAATAAATTTCCTGACTTTTTGTTTTCCAAAATAAATATTTGTTCGTATTTTGCACGTGCGAAAATATAAATTTCAGAAAAAAATATTTAATAAATCCCAAAAAATTCATCATAAATCATTTATTAATTCCAAAATCATATTTTAAAATTTCTAGGATGTTACAAGTATGCTTCAACAATTCAAAAAAATATGTAATCTTAAGGGAGTACATGTTAGAAAATTCCCTAGAGACGTTAAACACCGATGGAATTCTACTTTCGACTTATTGAATGTTGTTACTCAATACAAAGTGGTTATAAATGACTTTTATATTGCAAAAAAAAATAAAAGATTTTTAATGACTCCCAATTCTTATTTTTTGGCCGAATGTTTGTTAAAAGTTTTGAAACATTTTAAGACTGTAACTTTGAAATTTTCAAAATCTTATGATTCCACTTTTAGTAGTACTTTTATTTCAATAATTACTATATTGCAAAATTTTCAAGATATGATTTTGGATACTTACATTGGCCATATTGTTATTCTCACTTATAATAAAATTTTGAAATATTTAAATTCTTCTCCTATGTTGTATTGTATTACTATTGTAATAGGATCCTCGTATCAAATTAACTGATATGAAGAGTCTGATTGAAATATTTTTTGATTTACTTGAAGAAGACTCTTAATATGAATGTAATGATTATTTAGCTACATTTGAGTTGACATTGAACAACTTGTATGATTTTTTTAGTAGAACATATGCATCTAGTGGTACAACACGACAAACTAGTATATCAGCTTTTTCTTCTTCTTCTAGAAGTGAGGGTAAGAGTACATTAGACTATGTCACTGCTAATTTACTTACTCGTATTGAATCTAAAAAACCAAGGACTAATGCACCTAATGAATTAAAATGGTATAATTCACAAGACAGTGAGAGTTCTGGTTCTAAGATTGAAGTGTTACAATGGTGGAAAGAACATGAAACTCTTTTTTCAATTCTTTCACATATAGATGGAGATCTATTAACCACTCATGTCTACATTTGCATCAGAATGTGTTTTTTTCTTCAAAAAGCGGGATTTTATCCGATTACAATAATCACTTTAAGTCGGATTCATTGGAGATGCTCATGTGCACCGAAGAATGGATGACTGAAAACATGACTCAAGGAATAGCAGTAGACACCTCAACTAGTGGAAGCAACTCACCTGAAGAACAACATGCTGACTAGGGAATTTAGGGCAATGAGATCCTAGGTTTAGTTTAAGTAAAGGTGTACGACAGTAGTCCAATACCCTCTCTTCAATTTAATTCTAGATTATCCTCTTAAACATGTAATTCAATAAAGTTGTATGATTTTTTAGTTTTTATTACATGTATTTGTATGCAATTTGATTGTTGTAAAAACTGATTCCAAGTTGAAATGAATAATATATACAATTTGGTTTCATTCTTAAACATATTCTACATTTATGTTCTTAAACATATTCTACATTTATGTTTTTTTTTGGAGTTAAACAAAAAAAAATTTAAAATTAAAACAAATACCGGGCCAACCTGAACCGACCCAACCCGGGTTGGGTTAGACTCGTAAGGGTCCGCAGGTCGCTTTGGGTTGAGGTTTTGAAACTCAAACCTGGCCAGAGTTTTAACCCAACCCGGCCCGGGCACACCCCTTACCCGAGCAAACCTACCAGGTCCTGACCTGCCCAACCCGAATGCCAACCCTACATTTGATAGCATTCCGTTAGATAGGAAGATATTTGATAAATATTGAAAACTCTAAGAGGGAGTATTAGAACGGAAAGATCCATTAGATAATAAACTATTGGTTCTAAGCCGTCTTTGGCAATGAACCAACAATTCGAAGTGCTTTTCTTGCGTATTCTTGATGAACCAACGTTTACCAATACAAGGGTTTCCGCCCCAAAAATCTACCTATACATCATAACAAAATTAAGATTGGAACAAAGTCGCCCCGATCCAGCCAAAAAGAATGCACACCCGTGTATGTGGCCTGGAGTTCCCCACATGCCTACCACTCGCCGTCCGTGACCCCACCATGTCTTCTGACTCTCCCATGAGTGTGGAAGTAGTAACGTCAGCATACTGTTAGTCTTAATTCTAAATAATCATATATCTTTATTCTTAAATCCCAAAATCATTATGTTAAACTATTAAGCACAATAAGTAATAAATCATACCCAAATCCATGTTGAGAGATTGAAGAAAAATCGAGTCTTCCACAGCCAAATCTTCTTAGGTGCTCATTGGATCTCTCTGTTTGATGGAGAAGGAGGAAGCAGTATTGTGATTATGGCTTGCGGAACTACAAACGAATAGGGCATTCCCGGCATTCTTTTTGGCCAATCCCGACATTTTCAAACGTCGGGCTTGATACGGACGACGTTTCGTAAAACGCTGCTACAAGCACCGGGGATGCAAAAAGGCTATCCCGACATTTTGAAAATGCCGTGATAGGCTTTTATTTTTTTGTAAAATTTTCCTTTAAATAGCCTATCCCGTTGTTTTAAAAAGCCGGGATAGGCTATTTCTTTAAAAAAAAAAAAATGTAATAGTTGTTGTTGTTTATTTTATCAAATCAAAATACTTGTAATTCAATTCACAATCATTTTCAGGAATTCATTATAATAATCTTTCACAAATCCATAAATCAAACATAATAAACAATAGAAAAATACTTTAGAGCACAAATTCATTCCAATAATCAAGCATAATGATTAAACAATTCAGTCCAAATCATTCACAAATTCAATTGGTTTCAATAATTACATATATGTACATGTGCTTAAGAGTAAAAAAACACAAAAACTTAAGTGCATGACCCCAAGTGTACGCTTTCATTAGTTGCTTCCACTACCACCATGCTCATCGGTAGTTTGATTTCCTGAATTGTTGTGAAATAACAAACTGAAAAGACACCAATTGCAAAATGATTCATCAATTAGCATTCTAAACTCTCTACGTAAGGCCAATAATAAATTCTGATTTCGTCATTCTGTATCTAACTAGTCTAAGCTTCGAAAATCGAAGATCTGTTACTGGAAGAGTGCAATATATAACTAGGTTTTTCTTCTCTTTCTTTATTTCAAGATCTAAATATAAGAAATGTATCTCTTTCAAATAAAAGATTGAATCAGCATGAACAATTAAAACCTGACTAAACTGTCTTGTGTGTGATCCATATTTAAACAGATGTATATTCATAAGAATAAATTTGTTAATAAAAGATATTGTCAATGATAGGAGTTATTACCGGTACACCAATCCTCGCTGCAAGGCCAAGAAGCAAGTAGAGAAATCGACAGAAGTCCCAAAATACAGTCATCACCACATATGAAGGCATCCATCTTCACTATGCTTACTCCAACTTCCTCCTGCCAAAACCTCTCAATCAGCATCAAGCTAAATCTGTCAAATGACAGGGAGAAGAGCCCAGCAAGCAAAAAAGAAGCAGCTTCAATGAGAAATCGAGCTTCTATTGCAAAAAGTTAAGAAAGTATAGTCGGACAAAGCTTTGTAGCTTGGTAATCGATCAAATTCCAAAGCATGTATTATAGAACTCGGATGAAAAGACAAATAATTACATGTATGTAAATATATCATAGTCTATATCAATTTATCATGTAGATGTTTTTTTTTTTTAATATTATATCCTAGATGTTTTGTCTGTAGCAAATATTAATTATCCTGTAAATATTATAACTGATAATCTTTAAAACAAAACAATTAACAAACATTCACAAGAATCTACCTGCATCTCCCACAAAAGAGTCCATTGATGTATTGCATAATTTTCTTCCATACCGTAGAGCATTTCAAAGGCTATTCGAGAACATTTCAATAGAAAAATAGTAAACTCTGGGCATTGCTCCTTGCTAATCATGAAGTTGTATTAGAATTTCGCTTTTGTTTGTAGTATAATTGAAAGGGTTAATTGAACGTATGATTAGTTTTGGCTTTCATAAAAATTGCTAGAAAAACCTGATATCTGCGGTTCTGCTTATTGCAACCCCTTCTACACCCATTCCAACTCATATTCATTGTGGCAATCAAATAGATTAAGTGTAGTATTTCACTCTCCTCGTATCTTTAATTATTATCCCTAAATAATATTATTGAGCTTAGTTGAGCCTTCGTATGATTATACATGGACTCAGTATGCTTTCAAGTGTTTCCTCACAAACATATAATATCTATGCATAAACATTGTATTAATGAAGTTTATAACCTGTAACAGGCAGGCAAACACTTCTTCTATGCTAAAAGAAAGAAAGAATTTTTTCTCGGTATGTCTTGTGAATGAAATGCCTTAACATGACGATAAATGTATACAACTCTAAATTAAAATTTGAAGACCTCCATACAATATCAAGCCAAAAGTACAAGTTTACCATGAAAAAAGAACTGTGAAAACAAGTGTTTGCCACAGATAATTCTTTCATACTTACTATGTCTTAATAGAAAAGCGTTGAGTGAGTAGTAGATACTTGACCTTACTTTTAAGACAAAACTTTCCATTTTTAACCAACACTAAATTTCATTGGAGCAGAAAAAAACACAAAATTCAGTGTAAGGAAAGGCTGAAAAAGGAAAAATTCCCAAATGATAAGAGTTCCTGGATTCACACTTGTCTATCAAGTCATACGCATCGTAGCTCAGCTCTTCAGCTCTTCAGGTACTTGTGGCCAAGGTATATCTCGATTCATAATATTATCAAAAAAACTTCTACAGGAAACAACATGAATTAGTATCACAATTTGCAGTATTACATTTTAAGATAAAAGACCAAACTCAAGCACATCACCAATACAAGTAAAATGCAATAATATCTTTCGAATAACTTATGGAACATAACAGGAACCGAGAAGAGTCAACTAAAATATAATTTATGAATGGGATCGAGGTCGTACATTCAGTAATAAGTACAGACCAGATTGTATTGAACTATCTCATACTTTGGAAGAATGTGAAGTGTATTGAAATAAATATATGAAACATAAATAATAAGTGTAATGGTAACCATAAACCAACATTAGAATTTAAGTTATTTACAGTATAAAACAATTCATTCAAGGTGTGCAATTACTGCGTATGATAATAACTCTCCTTTAAGCTACTTCTGCTGCAGTAGATGATTTTAAGATACAACTCACTCACCACAATGTCCATCCTCATTTCTAACCTCATCTACTACTACCTGGTGGAGAATTTCTTAGTCAAATGTTTGCAACTGATAGTCATACAATCGAGCAAGACTTGATCATACAAAATCGAGATCTTCATACAAAAATCTGAAGTAAACAACCAACCCATTTTAAAGAATACACAAGAGAACATGATTCATACCAAAATCGATATCGTCACCTCGATCGATCGTCTCCCTCCGAATCCGTGTTAGGTTTTGTGAGAAATTAACAGTTGGGAATTAGGGTTTATCTCTAGATCTAAGTTGCTTGAGATATTCACCCTAGGTATCAAAATTGGAATACCTAGACTGCTATCACAAGCCACTATTTATTTCTAAATACTGGTTTGCGTATCGGGTTATAAGGCCACAAACCCGCGTTCCAATATCCATTCAATTGTACGTTCAATACACATGTTACTCATTTGCACATGCATTATTTATATAGAGAGAATATACAAATATATCCAACAATCTCCTCCTATATTCTCAATATATAAAGTACAGGATTATCTCATCAGTTCAGTATAAAACTAACTGGCTGATAGCAGTCCATAAAAGAAAAGCATCATCAAGGTATGGTTTCATGAGAACCAATAGAATTATAAAACTGAATAGTTCAATCAAGACTAAACCAATATAATTAAATAGTTCCAAACCATATCCAATTCAGAATAGTTCACACAGACTAAACCGACTGGAATAATCTGTCATAGTTTCAAAATCAAACAAAGCAAATAAACTTCAAGAACAAAATATGAGTTTTAAGCTCATGAACACAAGAGTCTTAAACTCAATAGAAGTTTTCCCAAGCAAGTGACTAATTTATTCTCGAAAGAGATAAACTGAAACTTTATCCTTGCACACAACTTTATGTTTACTCCTCCATTTTGAGCAAATCATTATTTTTGAAATCTATGTTGACAGATTCTACTCCTCCATCTTTGCTAGCTTATAGAAAATAAGAATATCAAGAGACACATCTCTAAGAATTCCAACGAATTTTACAAAGTATCTAGTTCCACAAAAGAACTTAGTACAATTCATAATTAGCTTAGCAAAAATGTAACGCAAGCATCATAATCAAGTATCTTTAATAAATAAAGTACATGAACTTTATAGTTTCTACACAAGAACCATACTATGTTTCATATTGGAATGAAAAGACTACCGTTTCAATCATGGTTTAACATTGAATCGTCAAAATTGGAATGAAACATGTATCCATAAAAGACATATCATCAAAATTGAAATGATATTTAGGACAATTTAATCATCGAAAACACATCGACAAGTTTTCATGTTTTGTATTGGAATAATATGATTATTCTAAGTAAATTCCCTAGATATATAATACCATCAAAATTGGAATGACATTATATATTTGTGGAATTTATGTGGAATCATCAAAATTATCTAAAACATGTCAACTGCCTAAAGTTGATGCTTAGGTTTGAACTTCTCTATGGCTCCAATTGGATTCTAAATTTCAAAACAATTAGGATGTTAAAGCTTTGACTCAATAGCTTTCAACTCCATTTCCCCCACAGTTTTGATAATTAGATCACTTTCAAGTTTCATAGCAAGAGCATTAGCCATACTTGTCGCAAGTGCACTTTATCTATGAGAAAGTTCAACTAGGCTTCTTTCAGCCTTAATATACTCCTCTTACTATTATAGAGTGAGTTATGAGCTACAGTGCATTGTAGCTTGATAGTCGCATAACAGAATTAGAGAGTTACTTAAACTTCTTAATGGATAACTAGCAACAATTTCTTCAATCCACTCAGCCTTTTCCCCTGCAGAGGATTACACATAGAGGTCTGATTTCATGGATGATAGCACAATGCCTATTTGCTTTTTATTTCCATAATATTTCTGTTTCTCCTAGTGTAAACACATATCCATTAGTTATCGACTTTCACTAAATTCTGAGCATCATAATGCATCATATCAGTCATTCATTCTAAGAATGACTAGAGTAGCACAAAGCAAACTCTTGAATACCACTCAGGTATCTCAATAGCCTCTTAAGGGCACTTAAATGTGTATGGGATTATTAGTAAATCTGCAGATCATACCTACCTCAAAAGGCTATGTCTATTCTAGTGCAGATCTTTGTATACATGAGACTATCAATTCCTTTAGAATGATCTACTTGTCTCATAGTTGCACCATCGTTAGGTGTCAACCTTTTATCATAATCATAAGGTGTTTCAAAACACACTTTCAATCACTATATCCCCACTTTTGAAACACATTTTGATTTGATGAGTTTGACTAAGAGTTATTCCTTGCCAACTGAAAACTCACCCTTATACCTATGGTATCCACAGTACCTAGGTTTTCATGTTGAATTCTTTGGATAGCACAATTTTAACTTTATTTGTAATAGAGAGGTCACCTCCAAGAACATGCATATCAACAGAATAAGTAAATAATAGCCACTATATTTGACACACCACAAAGTTGAAGGTACTGATCTGAATTACTTGATTCATATACTAGGCTCTTTCAAAAATTTGTCAAATTATTTATTCGTTAGCTATACATGTTTTATGAACATGCAATGATTTTACTAAATTGTAAATCTTGTTCTCTAAACATATTAGTTCAAACTTTTCAGTACAAAACTGTTCAGTACAAAGCCTTTTAAATATCCTTTATGAATGACAAATATTTCAATAGATGTAAGGGTAAGAAGAATACTTATTGTAGCAATATGACAAACATGTGAATAGACATCAAGTAAATCTATCCCATTTTCTCGGTCAATCTGTTAGCTACTAAAAAGCATTAAAATTGCTACTAAACAATCAAAATTAAGTTTCTTCTACAAAACCCCACTTACTAGCTATAGTTTTAGCCCCTTTCGGCTAGTCAACTAAATTAAGGTATTATTGTATGACACAAAGTTATCTTATTGTCTACTAAAGACTCTTCTTAGCTTATTTGTCATTCAGGTTTTTAAGTGTCAGTAAAGCTGATTCTTGATTCCAACTGTGAATCATTGAACGTGTCTGTAGGACTAGATTATTTCATATATTTATCTTTGATGTACACATCCTCAAAGAACTCTGCAAGTCTAGATTCTTCTAACACAAAATTAGATAGATCAAACATCTGTCCACAGAACTACATTCTGCACTTTTTGAACACACACAAATATTTGTTGTAGGTCCTATTTTAGGCCTTCTAGGATCATGTATTCTAACAAATGTATCACAACACAAATTTTCACTTTAACAAAATTATTTGTATTTTCATATCATTATTTACAAGGTGTATTCAATTTAGAGTGTAGTAACACATTAAAGATATGATTAACAATACAACATCACTTATAATTACACAAGACAAACAACAGTCAATAATATAGAATTCAACATTTCACTAAGTGTTTGATTCTAACTTTTATCAATACCGTTTGACTGTTGTAAGTAGAGTGTACTAGAGATTATGCCCAATGCAAACTTCTCTAAAGTTGTTAAAACATATTTACCACCTCTATCAAATCTGAACCCTTGATTTTTAGCATTTAACTATAATTTTTATTTCATTAAGAATAACAAGTGCTTCATTCTTCATATATATGACAGACTTATATTAATCATCTACAAAAGCGATTAAATACTTCTGACCAACAATCGTCTCATCTAGTCACAAAGCCACTGAGATCACAAATATCAAAATATATTGACTCAAGAAGTTGTGTGCTCCTAGAGACCATACTAAATAATTTTCTAGTGATCATAATCTGAGCAAAACTTTCATATTTTTCATATTTAATGGAGTGTCATTTAGTAGAGTTATGAGTTTTAACAAGAACAAACAATTAATATATAGTTCATAGTAATTCTAAATTTCAAAACAACTTGGATGTTAAAGCTTTGACTCAATAGCTTTTAACTCCATTTCCCCACAGTTTTGATAATTAGATCACATTTCCTCACAAACAATTGAATATATAGTTCTCAAATCTTAGCCAATTATGCTATGTTCAAGAACACAATTAGAACTATTATTATTAATTGTCTCATTTGTTAAACTCAACTTATACATACGATTGACAATATATGCACTTTATAAGAGTTAATACAAAATTACTCTATCACATTTTACAAGAATTATTTGCTTTCTCTAATGGTTCTAACAATGTCCACTTGCTCAACCACATTGAGAGAAGAGTTCTTTCCTTTATTCGTTCTTCATCATCTTCATAACACTAGATGAGATAATGACTAACATATTATAATTCGACTTTGCACACACAGTACAATGAACAAGAAAGAACAACGCGTAACTAAAGAGTCATATCCTACATTAAGAGATGCTCTGTTCTAAGTTACGAACATTTGTTATACATCTTATACAATTTTTATTTTATTTTAATATTTTTTGAGAAGCAAATATGTAATCTCACACAAACTGTAAACAATGAATTTGTCAAAATATCTATACACATCTATATAATAAAACACAAAGAAAGCTATCAAGTGGCTCACATTCAATCTATCCCAAAATCAATGGACCAGATCTACTCTCACAAAATATATTTTCCTGCCCAAATTTCAAACTCCACAAATTCAAACACACACATTCTCTCTCTCTCTTTTCCAAAAAAAAAAACACCCGTTACACCCGTTCGCTCTCTCATTCTCCCCGTTCTCTCTCTCTTTCTCCCGCCCACTCTCTCTCTCACTGTCTCCGGTCTCCCTCTCTCTCTCCCAAAAAGTCCAAACCCCCCCTCTCTCTTCCACCATTCTCTCTCTCTCTCCATTTTCCCGAACCCCCCTCTCTCTCCCCGCCCCCATCTCTTTCTCTCTCCTTGTCTTTCCATCTTCCCCAAATCCCTGTCTTTCCATCTTTCCATCTCCCCGTCCCCTAACGCTGCGATTGCATCTTCCCCAAATCCCACCCCCTAACGCTGCTCACCTCCCCTGTCTTTCCATCTTCCCCAAATCGGCGACGGCAAGGGGTTCAGGCGACTGGAGCGGCGACGGCAAGGGGTTCAGGCGACGGCTACGGCGACAACAGTAAAGGTATTTAGATCTATTTTCCTAAGTTTCTTCTTTCTCTAATTTGTGTTGTTTTATTTGATTTTGAGTTTGTTGACAACACATATTTCAAGGAAGAGGTGTGATTAATTTCCCATCATCTTATGTATGGTTCAGTATAGCTTTTGCTTTGTGTTTACTAATATTCTAGACAAACAGGTATTGCAAATGGAAGCTGCTGTTTTGAAGTACCTGAAGTTTGAAATGACAGCCCCAACGACAAAGTGTTTTTTGAGGTAACAATTTAACTTTATATGTTAACTGTATAACATTTTTCCTTCGAAAAACCCCGCAATAGTTGTACTCATGACTGCTTATTTATCAAAATAGGAGATTTGTCCGTGTTGCTCAAGGTTGCAATGAGGTATCTTTAAGTTATCTTTAACAATTTTTTAAATATTTTTTTTAAGTTTTAGAACACGAGGTATTCATATTTTTCTTCCCAATTTGAGATTTCTTCTTCCTCTAGATTTATTTGAATTTTGCTGATTTCACTGTTTATACTATGAACATTGTGAAGTGTGATTGTGGGTTTGAGATTATGAATGTGGGTTTGAGAATTGAGATTATGCTCATTATGATAAGTTTGTTAAAGTGAATAATTTTTTTGCAGATTCCAGTGGTTGTTTATGCTGTTAATGCTGTTTCCACTTCACATAGCTTCACATAGCTTCACAGTTCAATTTGATCTATGCCCATAATATGATCACCCATAATATGAATGTTGCATTTCTTAATAGACTTCACATAGCTTCCCGTTGCTTCACATAGCAATGTTGCATTTGTGAAGCTATGGGTACTGATCAATAGACTTGCATTCCAGTGGCTGTTTATGCTTTGAGATTATGAATGTTGCATTTCTTAATGTGCACAGTGCACCCATAATATAATCAGTACAATTTCATTATAACCACACTTGAAAGATCACATTCACGTTATATAATACACAGTTACATACAAAATAACATTTTGAGCCCTTCATAAGCAATGTTGCATAAGATTTTGAGTTTTGATTTGAATCTGCAAAAAAAATAAAAATTAATTAGAGAAGCAATGAAGTCAATTAAATATAAAAAGCAATGTTGTTTAGAGAAGCAATGAAGTCAATTAAGCACTAACTTTTTTTCTATGTTCTATTGAATTATTTAGAATTTAGAATTTTTTTTAGATAGTTAATTTTGATTTTTGAAATTAAAAAAATCAGAAATTTTCGTTAACTACAAATTCAGCATCCATTTTAGATGTTGATATCAATAACTTTTTAGAAACCTTTGTTGTGATTGGTGCTTTATAGATAATTCCATAGATGAGATTCATTTATCATCAACAGATACGCATCCCACGCTAGCACAAATTTTGAGGCAAAAGTTTCAAGATATCACCATTTTTATAAGGTTTCAATTTTAGTATCAATTTTGTTAGGGTTTGTGCTTTTTATCATCAATTTAGGGTTTGATGAATTGGGAATTTAGGTTTTTGACTGATTAGATTGGTTCCAATTCGTGATATTGTTCAATTATCGATATCGAGCTGAATTTAGTAATTTTGCTCTTATGGATGCGTTTAAGATCCGAGCTGTTGTTAAATGGTTTTTGCCTTTATTTCATGTCACTAAAATTTAATTTTCATGTACTTATATATTCTGTACTGAATTGCAGTGTCCTTTAAGTCTCGAGAGGACCATCGGAAACAGTTGGAATTGGAAGAGGCCCGAAAGGCGGGGCTTGCCCCGGCCGAGGTTAACGAAGATGGAAAAGAAATCAATGCCCATATTCCTTAGTATGTCTTTGGCTCCTTGGTATCTTAATGCTGAGAGACCGGTAAGCCTCTCATTCCTGTGTATGTTGAGAGACCGGTAAGCCTCTCAGAATGGTTTTTACTTTGTTGTTTATGTCTTTATCAAAGTTGTTGGTTTTGGTTTTGGTTTTTTTTTAGTTTAAAACATCAACAGAAGTGGAAGTCAGATCCAAACTATACGAAAGCGTGGTATGATAGAGGATCAAAGATATATCAAGTGGATCGATATAGGAAGGGTGCATGTGAAAAGTAAGTTTTTTCTACCTATCTCCTCCAACTTTTGTAAAAAAAATGATTGATTGGTTCAGTAAATTCAAGTGAGAAAGATGACTGTCCTGGTGCTAAATGATCTAGATTATGGGAAGGAGATTCAATGAAATCTACAAGATTTCGTTTCATTTTATTATTTATTATTTTTAACATTCTGAATTTCTGATGTTAAAAGACCCAGCTTTTAGGTGACTGTCGAGTACATATAGAGCACCTAAACTCTGCTTCATATTATTAAGCTTAGCACAAGGAGAATAGAAACATGAGTTGTTTCTGTTACCTTTTGGAGCTGACATGACACATCTGGGGCCCAACAGATTCATATTTTTTAAATTTATTGAACCCAGGAAGCAATAGTTTGATTTCTTTTATAATTCGTTCATGTAGTTGAATGATAAATTTTTAATTCAATATTTATACTTCTTCCTTCAATTTATGTGATATTACTATGTCTGAAATGATCTTTAATAACCCCATGAATCAGAACTTTGAATGAACTTTCACAAATTCTTATCTCTAACCACCATATACAAAGACACTTCCATAAACCTATAATCACGCATGCATCCCTTTCTTAGGACTAGACAGTTGTGTTCTTCACCCCTCAGCAAAATGTATGCATTGGATAATTAGCAAATCCTTCTTGCTATTGTTTGAACATATGACTTAATGGATCCGGAGGAGGACCAAAGATCTTTTGCAGATAGATTATAGTTATGGAGATGTGTTATGATAAATTGGCAGTGTTATGTTGGGTAAATAAAAAAGATAAGCAATTTTGAAAATTTTGAAATTTTAAATTGGCAGTTTCAATGGACAGATGTTAGTTTTAAAAGTTAGTCTTAAATATAAAATTAAAGACATGTGATAAATGCTGAATTGTTTTGTTAGTCGGAACGTGTTGTCATCCTATGGGAAGCTTTCGGTGAAGATGAACATAGCAAAGCCGTATGGGCATGTTATAGATATATGGAAGTGTATGCACATATTTGTATGTACAATATTTTTTTTCATAAGCTGAGCAAGGAGTAGCAAGCTTCTGATTTACTTGGAAGCTATTTATGGTTAACTTGATATGATCATTTATCTTCATGTCACTCATTTCTCAGGGGTAAGAGTTTTTTTTCACTCCAGATCATAAGTCCAATAAGGTGTCATGTAACTCACGTACAAAACTCTAGCGCTCAGTATTGCCCTCCAACATCTAAGCAAATTTTTGTTTAAATAATTTAAAAGAATATGTTATCCTGGATGTTGGAATGGAAGCTTAGTTCAGCTTTTCTTTGTTGGCATCGGACATTGTCCTTCGTAATTTTATATACTATTCAATTTTCATTTCCCCTAGCAAGGCCCATGTGCAAAACAGGAGATTTATCTTTTGCTAGAAGCCTTATTTTAGTTCAAAATTTTATTCACATGCTTTTTATTTAATTGGAAAATATCACTTTGGTTGAGGTGTTGAAAGAGTGATAATCCTTCGACATAGATTTCTCTCATAACAGTGACACGGGAATAAATTAAATGACGGATTTGCATATAAGATCATTTGGTCCTTTAGTAACCTGTGCATTAAATATGCACATATTGAGCGTGAATTTCTCAAACTAACTATATAGTTTTTTTCAGCTTTTTTTCGCGGAGCTATTATATATCTCTCACCCTCGCTCTTCTCTTTTCTCTGTATCTACTCCAGTTTTTGCAGATGGCTCTGTTTTCATACTTCATTATATTGCTCCTCATCTTCAGCTCTGCACATATTATTGAGGGTAATGTGTAACTAATCACACTTCAGTGGAGTTTTCAAAAGTATAAATTATTTTTAAATATTCTTTTCTTTTTGCAGGGAGATCAACTTTCATTCATGCTGAGATTTTATCCTAAAAAAATCATGCAGAAATTTCCAAGGTGAGATTTTGGCTACAATTATCCTCTTGCCATTTCTAATCCTATAATGGGTAGTTGCTAGATTTTGGGGTTGGTTTCTTATTTGAGATGAATTTTGATGAAGAAGGTAAAGAGATGGTGATGGTGAGCAGCATAATGATTGGTTGAATGCCACCAAGATGTGAGAGGAGGTGCATTTCAATGCCACTAATTTTCAAATTTTAAATTTTGACTATTTTTAAAGTATATTGAATTAATTATTGAATGCTTTATGCCTCGGTACCCTTTATTGTTTCCGTACACCATTAAAACTTGACCTGATGCACTTAATTGAGAAAAAAGACCGAAAAAACATACACAAAGTTATAAGAGTAAACATACATCAAAACTTAAAATACATTTTAGCAGCATCCACTACATTCTCTTCATGGGGAATTGATTACTCTTTGGGATATTCAAGAAATCTAATTCCATATTTGAGGATTAGAGGGATTGAGATGATTGAGATAAAGGTTATTTTAGAACAAGAAGTTAAAATATTTCCGATTCCACGTATAGTAGTCAGCCGTATAATGTATATGGGTATAGAGGTGTTAGCCGGTAGTATTCTGTATATGAGGGGCTAAAAGTGGAAGTTGTCAAATCAAGGGAGCTATTAGGAAAGCAGAGATAACTGAGGGGTCTAAAAGGAATTTACTCTTCTTTTTTTTTCAATAATAACTTGGTAATAACTACTACCCAAGTTCCACAGAAGAGTTGCAAAGAGTTTGTTGAATCATGAAATTTCAACTAAGGAAAGTTCTTGAAGTAAATTGAAAATATCACAAATAGGGAAACAGAGAGAAAGAGTGGTAATTTAGAGGCAAATTATAAAAAGAACTAGACTGAAGTTTAAGACATTCATTTAACTACCCTCCACATTCTGGCCAAAATCTCCCCTAAAGATTCCTTGGGCTTGAGATTGATGTTTAAGTTCATTTTGTGATCAAATGTGCATGTTCTCAATTGCATGCAGAAACTTAAAGGTAGTTTTTGGTAGAATATCTTTTTAGGGTAGTTTTTTTTTTTACTTTGCTAAATCTTCAAGGTATTTTCTTAATACAGTTTTTGGAAATAATGATCTTAACAGTTAGTATTTTGGGAGATGATGTATAACAATGATCTTAAAAGAAAAGTATATACAATAGTAGTTATTAAAAAAATTCTTGAAATATGAATGACAATTAGTATCTTATCAGGCCTTTAGTGTGATCATCTGTTTATCAATTCACACTTCACAATTACACTATCAGGCCTTTAGTGTGATCATCTTCTTATCAATCACACTTCACAGTTACACTACTCATAAGTGACTTTTTAAAGTGGAGTTATAACATATATGTTTCAATCTGTAACATATTAACTTCTTTACTTATTTGATTGAGATGGATATTAAATATAACTACAGTTTTTATAGCTTTTAAATTAAATATAACTATGGTAATCTTAAACACAAGCATATATATTGAATACAATATAATTTGTATATTAGCTAGCTAGAACAAACAGTAGGTTGTCACTCTCATCCTATATAATGAAATGAATCTCTCTTTATTTTTCGACAAGACGATGCTAAATTTTCAACTATATAGCAATTGGAGTTGCAATAACAAACAATTATTGTAGCAATAACAAACAATTGGACTTGCAATAAAACAAGTATCACCCTTTCTATTATTTGATGGCAAACATTAAATCAATAATGAGCCAGCAAACACTTCAAATCAATTAACTTATCAGTAATGACATATTGACACCATATATCAGAAGAAGAAAAAATAGAAAGAGGGTCGTCCTGCATCGTGTAACTTATCAGTAATGACATATTGACACCATATAGTACATAAATGTATGTTTTATTATTATTTTTTCCTTAATGAAACAAGATGAAAAAAATTAAAAAACCAATTATATATGATAGACTTATCTTACCAAAACTTTTTTTCATTGTTGTTTTACTTTTGTATGACTTTCGTATTTGAACTTTAATAGAACTGGGATGCAACTGACATGGACCTCAAATTTATAATCACCATATGCAAAGACACTTCCATAAATTGACATGAACTTTTTTTCATAATAGTTGACATGAACTTTTTTTCACCATATGCAAAGACCTCAAATTTATAATCACCATAGCTGACATGAACTTTTTTTCATAGTCCTCAGTATTGCCCTCCAACATCTAATCAAAATTATAATCACCATATGCAAAGACACTTCCATAAACTGACATGAACTTTTTTTCATAATAGTTGACATGAACTTTTTTTCATCATATGCAAAGACCTCAAATTTATAATCACCATAGCTGACATGAACTTTTTTTGATAGTCCTCAGTATTATAATCACCATATGCAAAGACACTTCCATAAACTGACATGAACTTTTTTTCATAATAGTTGACATGAACTTTTTTTCACCATATGCAAAGACCTCAAATTTATAATCACCATATGCAAAGACACTTCCATAAACTGACATGAACTTTTTTTCATAATAGTTGACATGAACTTTTTTTCACCATATGCAAAGACCTCAAATTTATAATCACCATAGCTGACATGAACTTTTTTTCATAGTCCTCAGTATTGCCCTCCAACATCTAATCAAAATTATAATCACCATATGCAAAGACACTTCCATAAACTGACATGAACTTTTTTTCATAATAGTTGACATGAACTTTTTTTCACAATATGCAAAGACCTCAAATTTATAATCACCATAGCTGACATGAACTTTTTTTCATAGTCCTCAGTATTATAATCACCATATGCAAAGACACTTCCTTAAACTGACATGAACTTTTTTTCATAATAGCTGACATGAACTTTTTTTCACCATATGCAAAGACCTCAAATTTATAATCACCATATGCAAAGACACTTCCATAAACTGACATGAACTTTTTTTCATAATAGTTGACAGGAACTTTTTTTCACCATATGCAAAGACCTCAAATTTATAATCACCATAGCTGACATGAACTTTTTTTCATAGTCCTCAGTATTGCCCTCCAACATCTAATCAAAATTATAATCACCATATGCAAAGACACTTCCATAAACTGACATGAACTTTTTTTCATAATAGTTGACATGAACTTTTTTTCACAATATGCAAAGACCTCAAATTTATAATCACCATAGCTGACATGAACTTTTTTTCATAGTCCTCAGTATTATAATCACCATATGCAAAGACACTTCCTTAAACTGACATGAACTTTTTTTCATAATAGCTGACATGAACTTTTTTTCACCATATGCAAAGACCTCAAATTTATAATCACCATATGCAAAGACACTTCCATAAACTGACATGAACTTTTTTTCATAATAGTTGACAGGAACTTTTTTTCACCATATGCAAAGACCTCAAATTTATAATCACCATAGCTGACATGAACTTTTTTTCATAGTCCTCAGTATTGCCCTCCAACATCTAATCAAAATTATAATCACCATATGCAACGACACTTCCAAAAACTGACATGAACTTTTTTTCATAATAGTTGACATGAACTTTTTTTCACCATATGCAAAGACCTCAAATTTATAATCACCATAGCTGACATGAACTTTTTTTCATAGTCCTCAGTATTATAATCACCATATGCAAAGACACTTCCATAAACTGACATGAACTTTTTTTCATAATAGTTGACATGACCTTTTTTTCACCATATGCAAAGACCTCAAATTTATAATCACCATATGCAAAGACACTTCCATAAACTGACATGAACTTTTTTTCATAATAGTTGACATGAACTTTTTTTCACCATATGCAAAGACCTCAAATTTATGATCACCATAACTGACATGAACTTTTTTTCACAGTCCTCAGTATTGCCCTCCAACATCTAATCAAAATTATAATCACCATATGCAAAGACCTCAAATTTATAATCACCATATGCAAAGGCACAATTCCATAAACTGACATGAACTTCTAATCAAAATTATAATCACCATATGCAAAGACACTTCCATAAACTGACATGAACTTTTTTTCATAGCCCTCAGTATTGCCCTCCAACATCTAATCAAAATTATAATCACCATATGCAAAGACCTCAAATTTATAAATGCAACTATATTGATCAATTGGGTTTGCAATTAGGTAAATTGATATTTAATTCTTTTTTGGTCATTTAATGCTTTTTTTAATGCAACTATGTTAACTGTTAATTGCTGCTAATTTAATTTTTTTTTTCCCCAGATTGTCATCTACACTCAGAACCGTTATGTACATATTGACAGTTTAATTTTTGGTAGGGTGATAAAGAACATGTTTGGTTCAAGGCATTGTTCTGTTTGAAAGGTAATGGTTTCAAAACTTACTATTGTTTTCAAATTTTTATTGTTTTAATTGTTTATTGTAAACTCTTACTATTTGGGGCAAAATTCTTACTGTTTTTTTAGGCTCACTGTTTGGTCTCATTTTCGAAGACTTCAACCATTGTGTTCTTCTACAACCCTGTAATTTTTTTTTGTCATTTGGTTGGTTGGTGTATATTATGGTGCATGATGTAATAATTGTAATAAGTGTAATATTTAGCATTTTGGGAGATGATGTAAGTATCTGTATATAATGATGATATAATATAGTTATATTAATACCCGTACCCGCAATTTTGTGGAGTATTGGGTTCTGTTTTTGGTTTTTGAAAGGTTTTTCTTACGTTTTAAAATGAATTTTTGGTTTTTATTTTGTATCTTGCATTATATTATGATTTTTTCCCCCAGAGCCTTATATATATGATGCCTGTGTGATGTTGCTTGGTTTCGCCTGGGGAGGATTGATATTTATTGCCTGTGATGTCATATTTTTAATTGTTAGCAGAATTCCGTAAGGAATAGCTGTAAAAGGGCTAATATTTTAGGGGAGATTCTGTCGAAATTTTTACTAAATTTTCTAAAATCTATTATGTTTTCAAACGATATCTTCGTTTTTATTTTGTATCTTTAGTCGTATGAAGATTTTTTCCCCCCCAGAGCCCTATATATATGATGCCTGTGTGATATTGCTTGGATTGACCTGGGGAGGATTCATATTTATTGCCTGTGATGTTAAATTTTTAATTGTGAGCAGAATTCCGTAAGGAATTGCCGTAAAATAGCTAATATTTTAGGAGAGGATGTGTCGAAATTTTTAGTAAATTTCATAAAATCTATTATGTTTCCAAACGATATCTTGGTCTTTTATTTTATATCTTTAGTCATATGAATTTTTTTTTCCCAGTGCCCTATATATATGATGCATGTGTGATGTGGCTTGGATTAGCCTGGGGAGGATTCAATTTGACTGCATGTGATGTTAATTTGTTAATTTTGAGTAGAATTCCGTAAGGAATTGCTATAAAAGGACTAATATTTCAGTGGAGATTTTGTCAAAATTTTTACTACAATCCTGCCTGTAAAATTTTAGAGAAGACTGTCGAAATTTTTACTAAACAACTTAATTAATTAATCATTCTTCGCGATAATGTGTCGTAGGAAACAATTTAAAGGTGATTGTATTAGAAAACTATTAGGAAACAATATAATTTCAAAGGAGGCCTGTATAGAGTAGATGATTGTATTAGAAAGGTGGTTGTATTTGTTTACAATCAGTTTTTTTTTCCTGTCATGGTGCATACAGTTCACCCAACCAAATAATTCCAAATAAATTTATATACAGTTCCGAATACATGCCGTAGGCACGTGCCACGGGCATACCTAGTAGTATGATAAAACACTTAACAATCCTAAGCATGCTAGTTTTCCAAAGTGAGAATAACTATGATCTAAAACTCTCAATCATATGATCAAACGCACAAAATGTTAACACATTCATCACATGAAAAATACTAAGAAAATTAGAATAGATCATACCGACACTTCAAGTTAGAAGTGTTTTCCAAATTCGATGGAGAAGCCTGCATAGTGCAGACTTATTCAACCGTGATGCATATCCATCGTCTCCAACACACAATTTGTAGGTAACTTTGAAGTTCCTACATTCTTCAAATTGTTAAAGATTAGCCAATTAAACAAATTATTGACACTGTTTAATTCTAATAACAATTTAATTTGGAGATCCAAACTTTATAGTCAAAACATATAGTTTACCTTATCAAAATAGATATTTTGTTTACTCACATAGCCAAAACAAGTGTTCAACTTGTATTTAATTAAACAAATGATTAATACAGTCTTGAACTTAACCACTTAGCATCACAGTAATTCTATAATTCAAAACATAAACTTAAAACAAATGTTTTTGAACTTTTAGCACACAGCAAAATATTTAACAAAATTTTATATGAGAAAAGTAAAGAACTTATCCTTCATCGTCTCTTCCCCTTCAATTGATTTGAGTCAAGTCTGTTTGGGAACAAATCCGATCTATTCCGTATTGCACCCAAAGCACCACACACCAATAGATAGACTCAATCTGAGGTCGAGATCTGATCCATCCCAAGAGCACCAAAGATCCCCTCTCCAATTCCAAACACAAAACTCCCAAACACATAAGAGCAGGTCCTTAACCATAGGACTTTTTTCTTGATCATTTATGAGTCAAAAGAACACACACATGATCCCTTTCTTGACGTTGAACACCAAACACCATGATAAACCAATCAACAAATCAAATCAAAATGGATCTGATCTCTCCTTCTTCCCTTTCAAGACACCGATATAGGAGGAGAGGGCGGCGCTCTATAGGAGGAGAGGGCGGTGTGCGCGCGCCGGCAGCGCGCGTCGACATCGACAATGCCAGGGGAGGCGGTGTCGTTCGGCGGTTGGGGATGGCGTCCTCGATGACCCCAGAGGAGGCGAAGCCTTTCGGCGGCTTGCGATGGCCACCTCGGTGACCCCAGAGGAGGCGGCGACGATGGCCAGCAACGTCGGTGCCCAGCGGCGGCGCACAGCGATGACGGTGGTGGCGATCAAATCCCGACGAACGGTAATTTTATTGATCTATCTTAATCTCACAAATAGATTAATAATATCTCAAGATTGTTAGGTTTTGTGAGAAATTAACAATTGGGAATTAGGGTTTATCTCTAGATCTAAGTTGCTTGAGATATTCACTCTAGGTATCAAGATTGGAATATCTAGACTGCTATCACAAGCCAGTATTTATTTCCAAATACTAGTTTGGGTATCGAGTTATAAGCCCACAAACCCGCATTCCAATATCCATTCAATTGTACGTTCAATATACGTGTTACTCATATGCACATGCATTATTTATATAGAGAGAATATACCAATATATCCAACAATCCGTCCGTCGAATATAAGGTTCCTGAGTTACTGAATCTTTTGCCCTTTTGGGGGCTTTTTTTCGGATTTATTGTTGATTTTGGTGGTGTTTGAGGAGAGAGAAAGACTAGCAAAGGAGTGGGGGAGGGGGAGAGTGGCGGGGGAGGGGGAGGAGGACGGGGGGAGGGAGAGAGCGGCAGGGGAGCGGGACAGCAGTGGGGGAGGGAGGTGGGTCACGACTGCGGAGGGATACAAAGAGCGGGAGTGAGGAGAATTAATGGGAATTATTGGGGGAGTAGTGTTTGGGATAGGGGTTTTTTTTAGAACAAAATTTGAAAATATTTGCAAAAAAGAGGACAATAATAATCAAACTATTTGTAACTAAGGGATAGTTTTAAGTTAATATTCTATGCTTTGTATTCTATAGATTTTTCTGTAGGATTTGTGATCTTTCTGCAAATTTAAAATTTGTTTTTGTAATATTTTCTATTAATCTTATCTGATCAATTTTTTAACTACTTAAATTGTACTAAATATTTTGATAAAACCATAGAAACAAGACTCTGATACCAACTGGGGTTGCAAAACGTGAAATCACCTAAAAAATAGAATTAAACAGAGTATAAAAAAATTTCAAAGATGATAGTTTTCTAATATTCTTCAAAATAATGTTCATCTACCTCAAAAATATTAAAGTAATCCAGCATGAGTTCAAGATCTCTCATAAATTCTGATTTTGTCTCAGATATTTCACTACTACTATCATATGTGGGTTCTTTGAGTTCTTCCGTATGTCTATTTCCTTCTTCAATATGCTCATTTTCTTCTAGAAATTGTCTATATGTTGTTGTAGGGCTCCAGATATAACTACTAAATTCACCATTTTCATAAAATAGTAAGCATCTTTCATAAAAAGTAAGATCATCAATTATTTGGACATTTATATTGCTAGTTTCTTCAGGATTTATTTGATTTATTATTATAATTATTACTAGTTGTACACTAAAGAAAAATAATTTGAACTCATAAAAATCATTCATGCTTGTTACTCTATGAGGATAATAAACATAAAAAACTAACATTCTATCACTTCCTTGACAGTTAGTCATTAATTCATAAATTTCTGAGGCAGGACTGAAACTATTATTATTTATTATTCTTTTTTAGCATTTTTGTGATTTAAAACAACAAGTATAAATTTATGAGTAGAAAGATATTTCTAAGGATACCATAAGAATCAAAACAAAATGGCCCATCATGCTTCCGACCTAGTTAAACTTCTTTGAGCTGCTCTGTACTAGTTACTACCAGTGGATAAAATATCCCTGGCATGCACCCCGATTTAAGTGCTCCTTTTACGTTCCCCTCAACTTAGGACTACTATGATCTTCAAGTGAGCTTTATCCAAGAGATACGTCTGGAACAACTAGTAGCACTTCAACACAAGCAACCACAACCTAGCTCGTTTCGTGCTACTAGGTGTACAGCTTAACTATAGAATGTTACAAATGAGTCTTTTTGCAAGATCATTCACGCAGAACCTTACAAAACTCTGCCTGAGGGTAAGAAACTAACTATTCATACCTTATATTCTACAAGAGCTTAGCAAGAAAGATAGTTTTTATTGATTCGACTCCTTACAAACAAACTCTTCTTACAAACTTATATGGAATTTCTCCTTCTTAGATATTATGCCTTCTCCCTTACTTCCCCTTTTATAGACCAAGGGATCAACTTACAACAAGTTTCCATGCGTCACTGCTTACATCATATGTTCAATAATTGCTACAAATACGTAACTGCTTACATCAGCATATAATAATTGTTCTAATTACATTGTGGACTATTCTAGAAAAAGATATTCCTCCTGGCCGACATCTTCACATGCTCCACATTTGTGTTGATGTTCTGTCTTCATCAAGCTACAGTAGTATCCAGCTGTCTGTTCTGTCATTATCATTGCTCCTGTAGATAGTATCTGGTACCAACTGTCAAACAGATCATGTTTATCTTGCAGTTGTTTTATTTTTGCCATACTATACATTATTATTTTCTCTGGGTCTGGGCTGTCATAGATCCATATGTTATTGTCTCTTAGTTTTATGTCTTTTAGCTCACAATACATGTTTCTGAATCCCACTTTCTAGGATTATTTTTTCAAAATCCTCAGCCTTATATGGTACAATGTTAGATGCTCCATAGATCACTTGGTTAGTCATTACTATTTTTATAACGTGTTCTGCTGGAAGCGCTTCATTTTCTTCAAGATACTCAGGGATTGCTGAATACATTCTGACATATATTTTTTAGGCCTTTGTGAGGCCAAAATAACTCTTGGCTGCTTTATAAATATCTCTAGGCTAGTGGACCAATTCTTTACATTCTCTGGATGGATAGATGTAATGAATAAGTCCTCTTTCGAACAATGCCATGTTTGTTCTTGGATTAGCTCCTGGTAGGATGATAGCCTTATTGTTTTGATAAACTGGTTCACCTCGGTTACTTGGCATAATTTTTTAATATATTGTAAAAATAATATTTTCGTTGATACTTTGGTAGGATATTTCTAGTAAGAAGTGTCTCTTTGTATGTGGTCTTATTTGAGGATGTAATTGCTTCTTGTTTTAGCGAATGTGTAGGTTCGCCCATCTCACACATTTTTTTGCTAGTATTGTCCATCATATTTTCTGTAGTCGCATGTTAACTTACAAGCTGGTAGAACTGACTTTGGAGTCTGCATATTTATAACTGTAATTGATTAAATACTCCTTTTATTTGGTCCATGGTTTCCTTGAGGCAAATTATATATTGTTCTATTTGCTGGACTCTAGTTTTCATTCTGCAACAAATGAAATAGTTAATTTCTTGATAGAAAATCGGCTAAAATATTGTCATTTCCTTTTATGTTATTGTAAATTCATAATTTGCTAGTTCCATTTGCCATCTTATCAATCTTTTATTTGTTATAGTTGGATCTATTATTTTGTTAACTAACTCTTTGCTTGTGTATTATCTGTCCTTACTGTAAATTTTGTATGTATTATGAATAATTCAAACTTTTTGATAGCTTTTAGTATTGCTAGTAGTTCTTTTTCATTTATGTGGTAATTTTGTTGGGTTTGTGTGAATGATCCACTGGTGTATCTGGCTAGTCTTTCCTCTTTTTCACCTATTTCAACGAATTTTCATATTGCTCCCCAATTAATTTCACATGCATCTGTTTCTATTATCCATGAACATTCTTTAACAGGTTGTCTTAGTTTATTTAATTCTGAACTTTGTTGTTTTAATATTTTAAGTTTTTCTTCATCCTCTGGGGGTCCATTCCCATTTCTTAAACTGTTTTAATTTTTGTTGTAACTAATTTGTTTTTGCTGATAGATTTGGTATGTATCTTCTTGTTTGATTTAGTAATCTAATTATGGCTTGTACTTCTCATTTTCCTTTTAGGACATTAGAAAATGTCTTTATTTTTCTGCTATATGTGGCTGTAGTTAGCACTGGTAACGGGCCGAGTCGGGTTGGGTACTTCAATACCCGGACCCGGACCCAGTCATTGACGAGTCCAAATACTGGACCGAGACCCAGACCCGTGAAATTCGGGTCCGGGTCTGGGTCCGGGTCCGGTTCCGGTTCCGGTTCCTAAAAAAAATGTTACCCGTTTCCATTCGAGTCCTGGTCCGGGTCTGGTTCGGGTCCTATTTCATTTCATGGGTCCGGTTCGGTTCTGGATCTTTAAAGCATAACACATAAATTTACAGAAGTTAGATCAATAATATATATTGTTGCAAATCTTCATTTACAAGTAATAACAATGTAAATATACTGTTGAAACAACTCTATTGACTATACTCATACATTGTATTTTGATGGTACAATGAGAATATGATACATTGCAACTAATCAGTACCCCTTGCTTCTAATCTAAAACTCACCGATTAAACAAGAAGAAAGGTTCAAAGTAGCAACATTCATCTGCAGTAGTATATTGTTTCCAGAGGCAACACTATTACACCAAAAGATACTACAAAGAACCTGGATAACTGGATTTGTTTCGTCAAGCAGAAGAAAAAGCTCTTAACTACACTGATACATAGCATTGGTATTAAAACCTACCAAATACTAACATATCATCTACAATATTTACAGAAATCTATAAATATGTTCTTTTCTTTCATTAAGCACAGTTCCCTGTATTAATCTTTGTAAAGAAGAATATATCACCAGGAGTATCTGAAATAAATGCAACTGAACATTCTCAGCAACTTAAGTGAACTCAAAAACAAACAATAGATGTAAAGATTGAGACTGCTATAACTAGAATTCAAACAGAGAGTTGCATAGAAATTAAATGCCACCATCAGAAAAATACTGTTAGAATATATTACTCAAGTATCGCAAATAAAAGAGACTTGAAATAGGACTACAAATTTTTTTTTTCTTCCCCCACGCACCAGCAACAGCAGCAGCAAGACAACGGCAGTACAGAACAACTCGTTTTTCTTTGGCATACTACTGATTTGTACAACACAACAGCAGTACAACGAGGCAACAAATGCAACAAACTTATAAACCAAATAGAAATCCGAGTCAGATACTACAAGGACTGATTATCTTCAAAGAGTGTCAATTACTAGTCACTCCTGTAAAGCTCAGATAGGATTTAATCATCACTAGTCACTCCTATAAACCAGTTACTCAATGAATCATAGTGTGCAACTTCAGAATCATAATCCATCTCATCATCACTTGTATACAAAGTATCAAAGCAGCAAAGAAGTTAGGACTGCAAAGTAGAAAAGAAAGCTATAATCCAATTATCCAACTGAGAAAACTCAGTTAGACAGTCATAGGTTCTAGCACTCAGTCAGCAAAGAGTGAACAAATGTAGTGCTAGATTAAAAGTGCTAGAAGAAATGAATAATTAGTGATTTGTATAGCACAACAATTGTATAGCGAGACTGCAGCAAACTTATAAACCAAATATAAATCTGAGTCAAATACTACAAGGACTGATTATCTTCAAAGAGTGTCAATTACTAGTCACTCCTATAAAGCTCAAATAGGACTTAATCATCACTAGTCACTCCTATAAATAAGTTAATCAATGAATTATAGTGTGCAACTTCAGAATCATAATCCATCTCATCATCACTTGTATACAAAGTATCAAAGCAGCAAAGAAGTCAAGATAAGAAGGAGCAAAGAAAGCTATAATCCAATTATCCAACTGAGCAAATACAGTTAGACAGTCATAGGTTCTAGCACTCAGAAAGAGTGGATAAATGTAGTGCTAGATTAAAACAGATTATCAGCAAAGAGTGTCATAAAAGCTCATATTATCAACAAAGAGTGTCAATTGCTAGTCCAAGTAAGCCAAACATCAAAAATAGCAAAATGAGCAAACTAGCAAACTGAGTAAACTCAGCAAGTGAGCAAACTAGCAAAATAAACTCACAGTTAACAGTAAACTCAGTAAGTGAGAAAACTAGAAAAATCAACTTTCTTCTTCCTCATCACATCCTTCATCAACAAAGCCTCAAAAATCTATATCTGTTTCACTTTAATATATAAGATGAAGCATATAAATCATTTACTCCAATTTACGTAAAGAGCGATTCAATTATAATTTCCTCCAGTTTACCTTGATCGTTTGGCACATTTCCTCGCATCCAATCTTGAGCACATATCAAAGCTTGAATGGTGGAGCCCTTCAAGCAAGCTCGCTTATCACTCACCACTCTAGAGCCAGTACTAAAAGCCGACTTAGATGTTACTGTTGACACCGGAATGGCTAAAATATCATGGGCCATGGATGCTAAAATAGGGTATTTTATTTCATTCACAGACCAGTACTAAAAAACATTGAAAATTTTGACATCGGGTAATACCTAATGAATACATACAACCATTTAAACCAAGAAAAGAAACAACTAAAATAAAAGAAAGTTATTGAATGTAAACACTAATACATATTACCTCTTCTTCCAAATAAAGATCGAGTTCACTCTTTGATGGTAAAGATCTCTTTGAAGCCTTCTTGAAGTTATAGTATGATTGCATGAGATGTTCACCCTCTAAATGGTCCATACTAGAAGACACTCCAATTTCATTTCCTTCTACGAGATTGATATGTACCACTTTCATTGAATAGAATTCAAACAAATCATCTAATTTTGCTCGAACATCATCCACTTGTTGGGCCGCCCTTAAACCATGCACTTAATTTAGCATAAATTCCACAAAGTCAAACTTCCTCCTTAGATCGAAGACGACCGCCATGGATAAAATCATGCAATAGTCCTCCCAATATTGCATAAACTTTTCCTTCATTCCGTCTTGAATTTTCTTCACGGTTGGGCTATGCCACTCAATTTTCAAGTGAAAATCAATCTTGCAAACTTGATAGAAATACAAATTTGATGTTGGAATATTTGAGCTTGAAAACATATTTGTTGAATTATCAAATACTTTAAGAAACTGGTAAACCTCTCTAGCCATTGACCAATCCGTATCTAATGGTGGATTTTTAAAGTGCTCAACAAAATAAAATTTTTGAAATGCTTCTTTGCACTCCAAGGCCCTATCCAACATCAAAAAAAGTAGAATTCCACCGCGTTGAGCAATCTATTCTTTGTTTTCTATCTTGACTCAACTTTAGTTTCTTTTTGCACTCATCAAATGTTTGCAACCTTTATGGAGAAGAAGTTATAAACTTAACAGGATCACGGATTCGAACAATAGAATCATCTAAATCCTTCAACCCTTCTTTGACTACTAAATTTAAAATATGAGCCGAACACCTTACATGAAAAAAAATTACCACCAAGGGGGAGCGATGATTTGTATTGTGTTTTAATATTATTAGCAACCATGTTATTTGCCGAACAATTATCCATGGCAAGAGTAAATAGTTTGTCTTCAACTTCCCAAACTAATAAACATTTGCTCAAAGCCTTACTAAGTGCCGCCTCTGTATGTCTCTCATCAAGCTCGACAAAATTTAGGATTTTCTAATGTAGTTTCCATTCATCATCAATATAATGAGCCGTGAGACTCATATATCCCTTAGTTTGACAACTTTTCCATGTATCGGTTGTCAAATTAATTCGACCATGTGCACTAACAATTGATTTTTTCAAAAACTCCTTTTCTTTACTATACAATTTAATGTAATCTTTTATCACTGTGGCCCTTTTTAACTATTTAAATTCAGGACGTAAGTTTGATACCATCGTCCTAAAGGCCCAATGAACGATGGTACTAAAAGGCACTTCACACATGATAATATAACGTGCAACATCCTCCCTACTACGTTCTTGATCAAATTTATATAGACCGATATCATTAGACGCACAGGTAGATGAACCAATTTGTAATTGCCTTTTACTTCTTTCACAGTTTTTTCTAATTTTGCATGCACTCTAATGCTTCCATAATGATGAAGTTCCCGTTGCTTAACGATAAACAAGAGTCTGAGAGCAATACTTACAATAGGCCTTCTCTTTTTTTTCATCTTTAGTGAAGAACTCAAAAACTGCAGATTCTCCCTTGTTACTCTCATCTTCAATAACCATGCTGGTCTGAGTCGCCTCCATTTCAATTGGAACAACAACTTCATCAATATTCATTTGATTAATGCTTTCCTCAGCCATGATAGTCAAACTGAAAAAGGTAAAAAGAAAAAAATGAAATTAAAACAACAATGAACAACATTAACTCATATACTCAGTTATACATATGACTAATAATAAGCATTCAATTAGATAATAAATAGAATTGAATTTACATCTCAGTTATACATCCCATTTGCTTAATATTATTGGCACCTCAAAAGAATATCCTCAAACAATTAAAATTTCTCATTTCAATCCCAATCTTTACAAAATCGTGGACCCTATTCACTGCAGGCATAATTCGAGATTGGAAATACCTAAAAGTATCAGTATTTCCAAAGCAACTATCGATGCATTTATAACCTCCTAATCAGTCAATAAAAACCATAATCTATAAGAATTAAAGCTTATATGACTCCTAAATACCATAAACCCTATAAATAATTTCCAAAATTGATCAAAATTCAAGCATTTTGAAGATCAACGTATGGAAATTTAGGGGTTTAGAAAGTATTTATACCTTGAGTATGGAAATTTAGGGGTTTTGAAAGTATCTTATAGATTATGGTTTTGAGAAAAATGGATAAAACCCTAGATTTGAGAAAAGGGGATAAAAATCATACCTTTAATTAGAGTTTTGGATGCTGGAGTAGTGGAGTGGATGAACGGAGGAGTATTTTGGCTGCAGCGGCAGCGAGTTAGCGTTGGCAAAGTGGGAGCGTTGGTGAAGTCGAAAAGGGGTGAATGATCGACAGAGGTCTTTGCTGAGGAGGTGAGGGTGGAGGTGGGGTTTTGGGGATTGGAGAGAGCGCAGAGAAGAAGGATGGATGACTTCGAGAATGGAGAAAGAGAGAGGCACCGCAAAGTGTGGATTTTTAGGGTTAGTGCTGAATCATTGATAGGGATTAGGGAAGAGCCGAAGAGGGATAGCAGATAGGGTTTGGGAATTGGTACTGGGTCTACTGAGTGCTGAGTGAGTGTAAGACTTGAGTAGGTGTGTATTTGTATTACGGGTAACGGGTCGGGTCCGCTTATTTTATTTCTTATTTCTTTAATGCGGGTCCGGGTCCGGGGCCAGGTCGGATCCAATTTTAGTGGACGCAGACCCGACCCGAAATTTCAACGGGTATGTTATTTGGACCCATACCCTACCCAAATTAGATTGGGTCGGTTCAGGTCCAACGTCGAGTCCAGGTCGGATCCAGATTTCGGGTTTTAATACCAATTCTAGCTATGGTTCTATTCCTTCATGTGATAATTTTGTTCCTACGAATTTTATCTCAGTTTTGGACAATTTTATTTTCTTTTTTGATAGTATAATACCTGTATTTTTTACTATTTCTATGAATTTTAGTAAATTTTCTTTATGTTGCTCTTTGTTTTCAGATCATATTAGAATGTCATCTACATATACTAGTATGAAATTATTGTGTTTTTGAAATATCTTATCCATATATTCTTGAAATACTCCTGGACTATTTTTATCCGAATGGTAATACATTCCATTCATAGAACCCTTGTGGTGTACTAAATGCTGTTAACTGTTTTGAGTCTTCTGTTATTTTTATGTGGTAGAATCCGAATATACAGTTGAATTTTGAATATATTTTTCTTCTTCTTACTGTATTAAGTAGTATCTGCATATCTGCTAGTGGATATCCAAATCTTCTAGTGTTTATTTAATTCTTTATAATTTATTACCATTCAAGATTTACTTTTTTTTTCTTCTGAATGTTTTCTCAGTATAAATGGTGGTGATGAATGTGAACTTTGTGATTTTCTTATGTAATTATTTTCCATTAGTTCTTTTATATGTATTTTGAACTCTTTTAAATCTGTTGGAGTGTGTCTTATAAGTTTAATTTTTATTATTTTGTTCTTATTTATTAATTTTATATGTGTTATAGGTTTACCTAAGTCCCATTTTGCTAAAGGGTCCTCTCTGCACAGATCTTCTAATTGTTTTTGTAAAATTTCTTTTGTAGTTATTTCTTGGACTTGTTCTATTCTAGTTTTGTTTGGTAAATATTGATATTCATTACGCTGGGTTGAAGAAACTCTGATATACGGCAAGTCGGTTCTAGAATAAGGTTGTGTTATTCTAATGACTACTGCTTGGTGTTGACAAGGTGTTGTAAATATAACGGATTTATGTGATATAGTTATAGGATAGTATTGTTGGAAAAGATCATTTCCTAATAGTACATCATTATTCATATCATCAAATTGGTATATTATTGGTATTTTTAGTACGTAATTTTTTATTTTATATTAATATTTTGTTGATACTTATCAAGTATGACGGTTTGCCCAGTTAATCCGGTTATCGCTTTTTTATTATATCCATCTTGTTTCCATCTTGATAGTATATTTTCGCGATATAGGCTAGTGCCTGCTCCAGTGTTTATTAGACAATGATAGTTTATTGATTTGTATCCTTCGTAGACAAATTCTGTTAGTATGTGTAATGTGTTTTTTGTTACTCTTAATGGATTAATTTACACAATACTCTATTTATTGATATACTTTCATTGTTTACTCTCATTGTGATTTTTTCTTCTTGAATTGAGTACGGTTGTACTGATGTAAGGAAGTAATATTTCATTAACATGATATTCTGGATCTACATGTAAATGTAATAGCATTTCATTTCTACCATTTATCCACAGTGGCAGTATTATTTTATGTACAATTGGGTGTCTATTATTGTAATAGTCTAGGTAGTAATATGGATTTTCTATTGGTATTAATTCTGTTGTCTGTATATTTGTTTGTTTAATATGTGAATTAGTAGCTCCTTGATCTACCAGGGCTACTTGTTTATTCCATTTTTCAACTATCATAATATTCTATTTCTTTTAAATTGGTTATTATTTTGATTGTCTAATGTATTTATTATCGGTCTTGATTTCAATGTTTTTTGTTTGTTTCTTATTGATAGTGATCTTTTTCTGAACATTATTTGTGGTGATTTTTCATTTGTAATTTCTTTTGCTTTATAAAGTCAAATTTTATATAATTTGGTACAGTCATTTCAGGGTATTCTCTAGCTGGTTTGTATCTTATAATTTCGCTGAATAGTAGTTTTATTTTAAAATTATATGTGTTCTTATTTTTTACTTCATGCTTACTAGTGAAAGCATAAATATTTCTTATTTGTATACTCATAACTTTACTTTTCTCTATCATTTCTATTCCTGATAATCTGTGGTACATGACTAAACTTTTGTCCTTATTTTCTTCGGCCATACTTATAGAGAAATTATGTTTTATTGTAAATTTTATCTTTTGATACATTAGATTTTTTTGTACTATTCTTATTAAGGTATCTTGTGTACATGATATTATTCTACCATCCATTAGGTATATTTCTAGGGGTGTATTTATTACTTCCTTAAAATAAGCTTTTGTTATTATTTGCACAGGTCCTTAAATGTATGAGTCTTAATTTTTTTCTTCTTCTGGTTTTCTCACTTATTTTTTTTCATATCTTGTCTTATTATTTTTTCTGTTATTAATGGAATTATGGTTTTTCCTTAAGCTTGTTTAATGCCTATAGGTTGTTCATTATTTCTGGCTATTATGATGGTATTCTTTTTCTTTTCAAATATTGAAAGTTTAAATATCTCCTTTGGGTTTATCTAATTTGGTTTCTCTTATTTTATCGTATTTCTAAATGTCAAAGCTCATTCTTTCCCTTACTTCTTCATTATTTTCTTCTCTTTCTAATTGTTCTCCTATTTTTGTTATTTTTGTCATCATAATTATTTCACATTCTTTTGTTTCATCTTCACTACTTCCACTATCTTCTTCCAGAACCATTATTTCTTCATCTTCACTAATTTCTGACCAGTCTTCCTCATATTGTATGAGTTCATAGTTTATGTTATTCACCTCTTCAATTTCTTCGACGTATTTTACATTTTCTGTTTTCGTTCGCATAGTGCAATTTGGTGATATATGTCCTACTTCTCCATATATATAACAATTACATTTCTTTGGGTTTTTCGGAATATTGTTTATTTTATTTTATTCTTCTGAAGTATCTTTTATAAGGTTTTTTATACCTATTAAAAGTTTTTCTATATTTTGGTTTATATTTTTAGAATTTGTGTTTACTCTTCTTTGTATAATTATAGTTATTATTACATCCCAAATGATTCGATCTTGCATCTTCACAACAAATTATTTATTTATATGTTCTATAGTATTTCATTGTTGCTCTAGCATCTTGGCACACTTTATCCCTATAATCTTTTACAAATTGTATTCTATACCCTAAAGTATCTACTTTTGCTTTTACTTTCTCACCTATGTATGCACTATATATGTTTATAATCTTTGGATTAGGTAGTTTTAGAAAGAATGAGTCCAAGATTGGACTCGGTTCTTCTTTTGTATAATAACTATCTTGAAAATATTCTCGGAATTCACAAGCATAGTTGTCAAAATAACACATGTCGCATATTTCTAAATTGCTTAGTCTCTATCTTGCTTGATTCTTTTTATTGTAGACACTGAATTCTATTCTTATTACTATTTCGTAATTTGTAATTATTTCTTTTAGACCTAAGGTTCATTGTGCTTAGCTTTCTTCCATTCCTTTGTCATCAATTGGTCTTGATTTTCTGATAGTATTCCTTTCTTCTTCCTTTAGTCCATTCCACCATTTTGCTACTAATCCTATAAAGGTTGCTTCTATAAATTTCTCAAGTGAGTTTCCTGAAACATTTTGCCTAAATCCTACTATTAGTGAAGCCTTTACCTGTTCTTCTATTGTTCTTTCTACGTCTTTTACGCAGTCTAGATCTAGCCATTCTCCATTTCCAGCTATTCTTTTTTCGTAGTGTTTTGTAGGTTCATATTTTGGGGTTTCTTTTTCTTTGTCTCTTCCTAACTTATTATTTTTTGTGTTTTGCCATTTCCATGGTAAGTGATAAAGTCTTTTGTTAGGTGGTGGCCTTAAGATTTCGTACATATCAGTTTGAATTTCTGTAGATTTTGCTATAATCTTTTCCCTCTCTTGATCCATTTTTATTTCTTTATTCGTTATATCTAGATTTTTTAAGGCTTCCTCTACTTCCATTGAATTGGGATTTTCCATTAAATATTCTATTTCTAAAATGTTTATATTAAGCTTTGTTATAGCTTTTAACTCATTCATACCTTCTTCCGTTATGCCTAGTTCTTCTTCTGTATCATCGGTTATATATCTACCCAGTTCTTTTATGTTCTTATTTATGATTTTTAAATCTTTTCTTATAGTTCCTACAAACTCGGGACCATTGTAATCTTCTTCCAACTCTTGTATGTTTATCATATAAATTTCTGGTTCTATTTCTACTTTATTAGCCACACTTAATTAGCCTAATATTTTATATGTTAGCAGGTGTTGGTAATACCAACTTTCTTCTTCGTTTCTATAATCTAATACCTTGTATGCTATCTCTTTTTGTATTTCCTTGGATTGTTTTTTTGGTCACTTTACTTGTTATTAACAAATATTCTAATATTTCCCTATTAGCTATATGCTTTCTTTCTGTTAATCTTCTATCAATGTATCTAATTTTAAATTCTGAGAGATTTTTTAATCTTAATTTTTTTATTTTCTGTGAAATATCCAGTTTTTAAATAGGGTAGTGAGGTATGTAAATTTTTAGTTTTAATGTTGTGTAAATATCTCCAAAGGTAGGCTTATTCTTAGAAAATTACTTTCAACTATCATATTTTTATAAATAGTTTGGGGAGTGTCCTATATTTGCAAATATTTTCTAAAAAAATCCAATTTCTGAAATTGACTCCAATCCTACCTACGTTTTTCAAAAAAATTGTCGGGGATGCCTGGCACAACTACCCAAACGTCGGGGTAATTTCGCCAGGATAGGCCATTTTGCTTGTGGTGGGGACTACAACCCTAGTTTGGTGGTGCTCATATACTAATTTCAAATAGGTTCCCATACACTCTAATTGATTAGTAATGAGTTTGTACACATTATTGCTCATACCCAATAGATTTTTCTAGAGTCCAATTAATTAGATCACTTATATTGATCATATATATCTAATTAGATAGCCCATAATTATATTGTTATTAATATGTAAGCCCACAAATTCCCAATAGGTACCACTCTTTGACCTTCTTTCTGACCTTAGTACCTACCATTTTTCATGTGTAATAGTTGTTGATGCATGATATGTTTGTGTGTGCATCTAAAGATTCTATTGTTTCTTTTTAACCATATGGCCAGGTAACTGCTACCCCAACCCCCCAAAGCTCAATGTTGCGTCTACAAACATAGAGCACCCTCCAGACTCCTCAAACGGACTGAACGGAGTCCGGTAGAGGAGTAGACTTACAGAATATGCACAACAGATCCTCTTATAATAGTATACTATACGGACATGTCATGAACAAGTGATCCACTACTTCCATGTCATGGTCGCACATGACGCATTTTTCTGGACCTTGTCACTTGCATCTTGCCAAATTATCCCTAGTTGGAACCACATTCTGAACGACCAGCCAGTTGAAAGCCCGAACCTTCAAAGGCACCTTTATTTTCCTCCTGTTGTTTGGGGTGTTTGTTTGCATCACAATATGTGAAGAAATAGGTTACTCTTATAATATATATAGACACACACACACACACACACACACACACACACACACACACACACGCACACGGGTGGGTATGTTTGCACATACCTGTTGCAAACTCACCTCATGGTTGTTGGATCGAATTCATCATCATCCAACGGTCCTCAATCATCCAGCCCATATTCTTCTCTTCACTTAAGTGGTCGGGGGGTATTTGGCGGTTTCACCCCAAAATACCACTTCACACCTTCTCTCTCACTCTCTCACTCTCTTTCATCTCTCTCCTCCTCCTCCTCATCCTCCCCATGGTCGCCCGACGGTGCTACAACTCCAATCTCCAACGCCCCTCTCCTCTTTAAGCTCCAATCATGTGTCTCCCTGATCATGAATCTCCCAAAAAAACCTAACCCATCCCTTCTCCTCCAATCTTCAAAATTCAATCACAAACTCGAAACCCTAGTTCGCCGTTAAAATTTGTACACATCGCCGACAACATCTATGACGTTAGACTCCACATTGTGCAAGGTAATCGAAAACCCTTTTTTTGTATAATTTGCCATCATTACTTGCTATTCATAATCAATAATGACACAAGTTATTTTTTATATATTTTTTTATGTGTAATTATATAGATGTAGTTTTCTGATGTTTGTAGATAGTAGAATTATAGATATAGTTGTTGTTGTTCGCTCAATTTATATATATATATATATATATATATATATATATATATATATATATATATATATATATATATATATATATATATGTTGTTTTAGTTATTTTTATTTGATATTATAAACTCGCACAAACGATAAAAAAATTATGAAACTTTGCGAGTATTTCAGATTCACCACATACAAACTAACACAACTTGTAGAAATGAATTTCAACTCATGATTTGCAAGATACGGCAATGTATCACTTGCATACAAGAAAAAAAATCAAATAATGTGATACATGGTCGTATCTCTCAAACCATGAGTTGAAACTCACTCTAAAAGTTGTGTTTGCTTGTGTGTGGTGAATCCGACCTACTCAAAAAAGTTTCGTAATTTTTGGTTGTGTGAACAACGACAACTAAAACAACAATTATAATTTTAGAGTTGTTGTTGTCTGATATTTGTAAAATAGCACAAACGGAAACAAAAAATTATGAATCTTTGTCAGTAGGTCGGATTCACAATACATAAGCTAACACAACTTGTAGAGCTGAGTTTCGTCTCACAGTTTGCAAGAGACGGCCATATATCACTTGCATACAAGAAAAAACTAAATAAAGTGATATATGGCCGTATCTCGCAAACCATGAGTCAAAATTCACTTCTACATTGCGTTAGCTTATGTGTGGTGAATCCGACTGACTCACAAAGTTTCGTAATTTTTTTTGTTGTCATTTGTGCGGTTTTACAAATAACAAACAACAACTATAATTTTGGAGTTGTTGTTTGATATTTGTAAAACAACACAAATGACAACAAAAAATTATGAATCTTTGCGATTATTTCAGATTCACAACACACAACCTAACGCAACTTGTAGAATAAAGTTTTGACTCACGGTTTGCAAGATACGGCCACATATCACTTGCATACAAGAAAAAAAAAATAAAGTAATACATGGCTGTATCTCGCAAACCGTAAGTCAAAACTCACTTCTATAAGTTGCGTTAACTTGTGTATGGTGAATCCGACCTACTCACAAAGTTTCGTAATTTTTGATTGCCGGTTGAGTGGTTTTACAAATATCAAACTAAAACTAAAATATCTATAATTTTGGATATTTTGAGTATGAAAACATAGAAAACCTCACAAACGAAAACAAAAAATTATGATACTTTGCGAGTAGGTCAGATACATCACACACAAACTAACACAACTTGTATAAGTAAGTTTCGACTCACGGTTAGTGAGATACGGCCATATATCACTTTATTTTCTTTTGCTTGTATACAAGTGATATATGGCCGTATCTCACAAACCGTGAGTCAAAAACTCACTTCTACAAGTTGTCTTGGTTTTTGTGTGGTGAATCCGACCTACTCGCAAAGTTTCGTAATTTTTGGTTGTCATTTGTGTTGTTTTCTCATGTATGTTGTTTTGTATGTACATTGAGAATAGTGTGATTCGGTGTGCATATGTTGTGTTTGTGTCAGTCTACATGAATAGTGTTTTGAGAAGTTTTGTATTATTTTTTATGTTAGATATGGAGAATGATTAAGGAAATTCTGTTGCAGCCAAAAAAAATTTGTCTGCACTAGAAGGTGAATCTAGGCCGCAAGTTGACGAGCACCTCAATCCAGAGATAGGTATGACATTTCATACTCTAGAAGAAGTAGAGAAATTTTATAAGAGTTATGCTAGATGTGCATGTTGCTATATGCATAAGGGTGAGAATAAATTAAAGAAAACCGAGGTAGTGGATAAGTCATATCTATGTAATAAAGACGGTGCTTCACCGAGTCAGCCTAATGATGTTAGATGGAGAATTACTTATAGAACGAGTTGCTAAGCTTTCGTTCATGTGAAACTAAACGAAGAAATTAATACATGTGTGGAAGAGGCATCTCAGTCTTAGAGCCCAAGTGTGGACATATGTACTTAGCTTTTTATTCATTTCATGAACCACACAATCATGAATTTACTTCACCCAGTTTTGTTGTCCCAAAACCTTAGTGTGTCGAAATCCATTTAAAAATAATGAATCAACTTTTCCAAACTAGTAATCCTACGTGTAAACAAATGCTTTTCTTTGAAAGTACTAGTGGATGTCACGATAAAATATGATTCACCGAAAACGATGCTAGAAATCACGAGAGAGACTCGAGGGAAGCTATGAAAGGACACGATGGTTAAATGTTGATTGAAATTTTAAATCGCAAAAACAGAAGGATCTGTTATTTTTTTATGATTTCCGACGGGATCTCGAAGGCCGATTGTTTCGTTGTATTTGGGTGGATAGTACTGCTAGGATGAATTATGAAGAATTTGGTGATTTAGTTTCCTTCGATACCACACATAGCACGAACCGATATGGAATGTTATTTGTTCCATTTGTTGGAATAAATCATCACTGGCAATCAACTTTCTCAAATGTAGACCTCTTCATTTGTGTGGTTATTTGAAAAGCGATTAGGAATAATGAAACGTGCTCTATCCGGCATGGTGACAGATCAGGATCATGGGATCAGTGTTGCACTGAAAATAGTTTTTCCTCAGACTCGGCAAAGGTATTAGGTTCGGCATATTTTCGATAAGTTACTGCAGGAGGTGCGTATAACTAGTGATATTCATAAGTTTATGGAAGATTTTAAGAGTATCATCTATAATTCTGAATTTATAGATGATTTTGAAGTGAAATGAAAATTATTGATTTTGAAAAATGAAGTTCAAAAAATGGTTAAATGATCTATTTGAAATTCGTGATAAATGCCCCCCATCTATGCAAGATCGTTATTTTGGGCCGACATATTGAGTAGCCAACAGAGCGAGTCTATGCATTCTTTCTTGAAGTTTCATACTCAAAAGAAGTATTTGTTACATTAATTTTTTGTCATCTTCGATAGTCTTCGATAAGTAGCTATTAATAGTAAAAAGTACATCTAACAAAAAGTAGTAAATAATAAGAATATAACAATAGCATCTAATGTAAGATGTAAAAATAAAATTTGTAATAAAATAAAATCTTAATGTGTAGAGGTATATTATATTTATGTAAGAAAAAATATTACAGTCATGTTGAAATATACTGAAATAAATTAGACAATATAAAAAAATAAAAAAATATAGTACCGCAAAATCAAAGTATTTGTAAAGTGAATGTAAACATACAAGAATCAAAACTCAAAATCTAATAGAAATAATAAAAACAGGAAAATGATAGTCTTAATAATAATTTAATAACTAGTAATTAAAAACTTAATAAAATACGTAAAAGTAATAGCAAAAACAAATGAGTAATCGTAAGAGCGCATAAAAATAAGAATGACAAAACCTTAAGAAGGAAAAAATGAGTAAGACAGAATTAAAAGGTTAATACTAAGGAATGTAGATAAAATAATAAATATCGAAGTGAATTAATAGTAGAAGAAAAGAAATTTTTTTTTTTTTGAAAAAATATTAAGCGTTAAAGATGAAAAGTAGTATAACGAAAATACACAAAGAAAATAAACGAGAAAAGTTAGTCTACATACTAGGTATCATAAATGTAGGTTCAAACCAACCATAGCACTCACGACACAAATGAAAACATGCTCGCAAACAATCCCATATCAATGTATACGAGAAAAATATCATGAATGCAAGTTCAATAACACCATCATTCATGACTTGACACTCACACTCTAATGTCCACCCTAATTGTGTTTTCCTTATAATTTTGTACTACTAATTGAAATCGGCTCTGATACCACTCTGTCACGCCCCGAATCCCAAACACAGGTAATTCGTAGCATAAACAGGATTTTTTACTTCAACTTCGTACAAATTTACATGGAATTTAAAACTTTTTCTTCTACAACATTGTTTTTTACAATAACACAGCAGAAATGAATAAGTACAATACAACATATGATAATGGAAGCTCTTTAATCTCATGCCAATCCATCACAGTAACTTCAAGTCCATGCCAATCCAATTCTGCAACTAGGAAACTGTGGGCATGTTAGTTGCATACAACTGACATAATGCTATAATACAGCGATTCTTTTACTTTAGCAAACACAAACTTGAATGCAAAAAACATAGAAAAGTGATTATCCTAATTATGTTAGTATATGATATGAACTTAATGCCTAATGCAGCCATTTTCTACTTACGATAACACTAATGCATACTTGTTCGGATTCTATGCATCTCATACTACATAGGTCCGAGGGCAAGCTCTTATCGTACTCCTCATTATAGGGTTCAATCCCTCATTATGAAATTCTACTACGGTGACTAATGTAAGGTTTAGATATCCTATGAGTATCTAGTACCGTCCCGATAATTTTTGAGAATCATTCTCCCATCGCGAGTTGTAACCCCGATAATTTCGGAGACGAAACCGACACCACGAGCCATATCCCGGATAATTCTTGAGAGTCGTTCACCCACCACGAGTAATTTTTGGACGTCACGCATCACACCCTAATAATTCTGGAGATGAAACCCACACTGCGAATCATATGGTACCTCATCACACAAATATTCCACGAGCATCGCCTCGATCCTGTTAATTCTGAAGATAGATCTCACACCGCGAGTGATTTTGGACATCATGCCTCACAGCTCGATAATTCTTGAGATAATCTCCCACCACGAATCATATGAGGTGTTCATACTCATATTTTCCCATACTTCATCACATCTCCCTCTAGTGCATGACCTTAAGTTCAAACATAAAATAATATCACCTAGAGCTAGCTTACCCTCCTACCAGATTTAAATCAGCACACGAGAACATTAGCCCACACTGGCAATTTTTCAAACTTTCATAATAAAAAATTTGTCGGTACCCTGGATCTCACTCAGCCTCTAGAATCCACACATTCTAAAATATTCACAATATTTTCAGGTTATCCATAACCTCTTTTATAATTAATTACAAATTTCATTCAGTCATATACTCAATTCATATCTTATTCATATCCTTCAATTCCAATCACCAAATATGTATTCAATCCATTATCTAAGTGGGGCAATTAACCCAAATATATTTGTACAAATTACCATCAAAATGTTTCCCCAAAAATCAATTTATATTTCCAATATACTCAAAAACAGTAAATACTACCAAATTCGAGCTCACCAAAACTCAAACCTACAATCTCAAAGATCCTAAGCCACATGCACTAACCAATAATCCAAGACTATTTCTTCATCAACTTTGATTCAAGGTAACAACATCTATATATAATCCACTATTTGAATTGATCAACTTGAGACATCAACTCAATGGTATTGTAAAAATCAAATAAATTCCAATACTACTTCAAAAATAGATTTCTTAGTTTCATTGGAAACATAAATGAGTCTACTACAACTTTGTAGTTATAAGTTTCTCCAAAATATTGTGTCCATAACCCTGAATTCTTTCGAAATCCACAGTCAGGCCGAAATGTTATACAGACTACCACGGTTCAATCTTGTAAAATTCATTATAAATTCTATTCTGCATGAAAAATTAATATCTTAGACTGCAAAGAAAGATTAGTGAGTCTACTTCAACTTCTTAATTTTTTTCTCAAAATACTCAATCTAAGATGCCGAAATGATCAAAATCCGAAATGTATACAAATTTCCAGCAACTAGCCAACTGCCAACCAGTCCTAAGTTGGGATTTTATTAAAATAGTAAATGATATCCAAATATTATGAAATTATAAGGAGATATTCTTGACATATACGAGATGCTCCTATAAAAATTTTAGCTCTAGGTTTCATCTAGTTAAATAGATATGCTTTTCTAAAGGGAAACTAAAACTTAAAACAAAAACTTATAAAAATTTCCCCAGATCAATCATATCATAATTTTGCACATTTAATCAACAACACATAATCTAAACATGAATACTCAATCTATATAGGTTATCATGCATCTAAAAATACACACATATGCATTCTACAATCTAGCATTCTATTAATAAAATTATATTAGAAAGTTGGAGAAACATCCACCTCAAAAAGCTCCTAGTAGTTGAACCCCTTAACAAAATCTCCAAGAGACTCCACAAGCATAACCCGCAAGCCTCTATGCCAACTCCGATGGAAAAAAAAACAACAAGTTCCCCTCTCTTGAGTCTCTCTTTTATTTGATTTATTTTTGTGTTCATTTGGGGTTATGATAGAAGGGTATTTATATGGAAATTTAGGAGTAGTTTTAGCAGCTAACCACCCACTACCCCACTCACACCACTCACAAACCCAATCACCCTCATTCTCTCCTATATACGACCATTTTTGAAAGAGTGCACATTGCACGTGTGCACATGTCCACGTGTTTTGTACATTTTCATTTATTTTTACTTTTTATTATTTTATTCCATTTTAAATTCTTATTTTTAATAAATACTCATATTAAATTTAGCATTATTAGCCTTATGAAATTTTAAGTGCACAACTTTGTAATAAAATAGCACATTTTTCACGTGCAAAAAAAGAAACACGTGTAAAACACGTGCTAGTAAATATTCGTATATAAGATAAATTTGAGAAAACGAAAAAATGTATATAACAGTCGAAATACAAAATATGTAAAATACGTTTTATTAATTCTATATATGTATACAACAATATAATCAACGCGTGCATAGAAAACACGTGCACCACACGTGTAAAAATATATTTGAGTTAAAATAGGAGAAAAAATAAATTTCAATTTACGAAAAGAATTCGACCAAGTTATAAAATAAATTATTGAACATGTAGAAAATTTTATAATATTACACGTAACGGTAAAATAAACATAATTGACACGTGTATTGAAAGCACGTGCAATACATGTAAAAACACAAAGATTAAAATAAATATTTAAGTTGGCTAATAATAGGATAAAAATGAATTTTGAGAAGACGAAAAATGTATAAATAATTGAAATACAGAAATACATAGGACATTTATATTAAAATACGTTACGGATATTACTCGTAACAGTACAAAATACATGAGCGTAACACCCGTGGGCAAATTATCATAACTCAATTTTGCGGGGTGTTATAATGGACAACATGCAGAAGGTAGTGGACATGCATATGGGAAAGACATGGATATGTCGCATGTTGTCGTAGCAGACCTTCGATAGTGCATTACAAAGAAAAGCCCTAGCGGGAAGAGGTTGAAGCCGATAAAAGAGAAGTTTCAACGAAAACCTAGACTGTACAATGCTTATAGTTTGCAGAGACAAAAGCACGATTCAATAAATTGTCCAAACAAAGTTGCTAGGTAAAATATCTCTTTTTTTAGTTGAATTGTTTATAACTTGACATAAAAAATAATGACTCACTCAATCTTAATTTTTCAAGTTGAAGTTGATAGATAAAAGTTGACTAACTCAATCTAGTCATTTATTTAGCTCTACCAATGCACAGGAATTGGATCCAGCCGGTGAAGAGAATTCCGACGATATTTCTGATGAACCGATGTGAGGTAAAAATTGTTATTGTGTATGTAAAATTCAAGTTTGAGACTGATAATACTTATCTTCTTTGTTTGAAATTTAAGATTTTTGAAGTTTCAAGTGTATGTTGTAGGTTTTGATTGGAACATGATCATCCAGAAAGAAGATTAATCGTGATCTTCAACGAGATTTATAAGTCAAAATATGTATATATGTATATGCAGTTGCTATTTTGAAAATGTGTATTTGGGAATTGTAATTAAAGTATTAAGTGTAATATTGTGTATGTAATTGCAAGTGCATATTTGTGTATTTTTGTTGTTGTAGATTATTATAGTTGTTACTGTTGTTTAGGTTGTTTTTGTTATTATTGTTGTTATTGTTTTTGTGATGATTGAACTAGATGAGAAGGTGAATGTATTGTGCTTGTTATTGTTTTTATTGTTGTTAAATGAAGATTGAATAAGATGAAAATGTGAGGGATGGACAAGAATGTGTATGAAGTTGTTGTCGTTGTTGGTGATATTGGGAATGAGATAATTTTGTTGTATATGATTTTTTGAACCATGCTGTTGTCTCTATTTTGTTGTGTATGCTGCTATGTGTTTGTAATTCTTTAGTTGAAGATTACTCAACCTAACTCATTATTAACGAGTTATGTTAAACCTAACCCGTTATCACCAATAGCGGGTTCAGTATACAAATTTCAACAGAGACTTATTTGATTTTAACAAATTTGAACAATTTCATCTTCAACTTAACCCGTTATCACCAATAACGGGTTCAGTTATATTAACCTGCTATTAGAGATAATGGTTAAGTTGAAGATTTGAAATAGAGGCTTGATTGTTTTTAAAAAAATTGAAAAAATTCTTCTTCAACTTAACCCGCTATGAGCGATAATGGGTTAAGTTATATTTACCCGCTATTAAAGATAACGAGTTAAGTTGAAGATTTGAAACAATGACTTAATTTTTTAACGAAAATTTGAAAAAATTCATCTTCTACATAACCAGCTATTGGCGATAACAATTTAGGTTAAATAAACCTGTTATCATCGAAAACATGCTAAGTTGAAGAATTCTAACAGAGAACTTGATGTTTTAAAAAAAATCCACATATCCTAACCTGTTATTGATGATAACGAGTTAGGTTAAAAAAACCTGTGATCATCAACAATGGTTTAAGTTGAACAATTCTAATAGAGAACTTCATTTTTTGAAACAGAAAAAGTCCACATAACATAACATGTTATTGCCGATAACGGGTTAGGTTAAATAAACATGTTTTCACCAACAACGGGTCATGTTGAAGAATTCCTTGATTTTCTCCCTCCCAAGTCCAACCCCTAACCGTAACCCTACCCCTAACCCTTGCATATTAACTTTAACGAACACAACTTCGATGTAATGCTCTCTGAGTTTTGTAATTTTACATCATTTATTGCTGCCCTGTTTTCAAGGTGGAGTTTTTTTTTTCTTTTTTTTTTAAATTTTTTTACGGCAGTTTTCAAGGCAATAAGAAATTTCACTAGATTGATCATAAGCTAAAAAACTCAGGTGTAAAAGAGAAAAAGAAATCCTTAATTCTTATATGAATCTAATACGAGCATTTTCCTTCTCTTCTCACTCTGTTGGACCTCCCTGGCCATCTTGTTTGATTTTGTTTCTTTCAATGCATATTGCGCCATACCATTGCTCCTTTAATTATCGCTACCAAGATTAAGCTTTTAGTCCATAAATTATTATTATTATTCCATCTCTCACAATCTCTCTAGTGTGATCTTAATAGAATAAAAAAGATTTTGAATATGACAACAATTTTGAAATTGTGCTTTGCCTTTTTGGCATCTTTTATGATGCATTTCTTTTAATATGTTTTGTTGGATTAGGTAACTAGGTCACTTTTAAGTATCTGCTTTTTTTTATTTAAATATTTATTTATTTATAGAGTTTTTTGCTAGGTATTTAGTTTGTTTATCGAAATTTAATTTGCCTTTTGATTTTTTTTTCTTTTTTGACTTTTTAGTTTTTTAGATTTTTAGATTTTTAGATATTTGATTTTTGGTTTTTTATTAAATTTCTTTTTTTTCTTTTTTTTTCTAAAAAACCTGATTAAAATATTTGTTCTTAAGTCTAATTCCATTTTGTTAGTTCTTGATTTTTGGAAGTTTTCTTCATTTGTTAATAACTTAATTTATTTTTCTCCATTTTACATTTTTGAAAAAGATTTTAAACAATTTTTTAATTCTTTTTTTAAATCTTAATTTTTTTAATTTTACTTTTTTTGAAATGGAAATTGAAACGTGGAGAAGAAATACATAAATTTATTAATTAATTTTTTAAAAAAATTAAAAATATTTAAAATACAAAAATCAAAGAAAAATATCTTTTTAAGATAGCCTGATATAGTGAAGTGAGTGTTATAGAGAAATCTTTGTAAGATAGCCTGATAGATGAAGGGGTTGAACATCCTATAACTTTAGGGATTAGTCATGGCCATGATTCTTTCTCTTTTGCAACAAAAGCTGGCATAAGATAAGAAAAATAAAAGAAAATAAGAACATGTAATGAGAAAAGAGTTGAAACATGACTCTTTAACCCTAACCCTAACCCTTAAAAGAAAATCAAGTTATATGGATATTTCAAAGAAAATCAAGTTCTATCTTCAACTAATTAACCCATTGTTGAAGATAACGGGGTGATATAACCTAACCCATTATTGCCAAGAGCGGGTTAAGTTGAAGAGATTTTTGAAGAAAATATAGTTCTATGTTTGATATCTTCAACTTAACCCGTTGTTGAAGATAATGGGTTAAGATAACTTAACCCGTTATCGCCAATAGCAGGTTAAGTTGAAGAGACTTTTTTGTAGAAAATCAAGTTCTCTGTTAGAAATTCTTCAATTTAACCGTTGTTGGAGATAACGGGATTAGATAACCTAACCGCTATCGTCAATAACTGGTTAAGTTGAAAATAAAATTGTTCAAATTTGTTAAAAACAATCAAGTCTCTGTTTGAATTTTTTAACCTAACCCGTTATTGGGGATAACATGTTCACCCGTTATCGCCAATAGCGGGTTAAGTTAAGTAATTTGTCTCAAATAATACAAACACACAGCAGCATTCCACTGCATACAGAGACAACATCAACATACAACATTTCAAGTTCTAACAACAATAACAATAATCCTTCACATTCTTATTCATTTATAAACAATATCAACATACACACAACTTCATATTCATTCTCATCCATGCCTCACATTCTCAACTCATTCATTCTTCATATAGCAACAATAAGAATAATAACAACCACAATACATTCCAATTCTCATCTCAATCAATCATCACACAAACAATAACAACAATAACAACCACAAGAGTTTAAACATTTACAACAATTGCCAATACACAAATAATCTCTAATTAACTAACACAAATTAAATAATATATGTACATACATAAACTTCTAGAAAAAAATCTCAACATAAACTAGCACCAACTTCTTCCAACATACATATATTTCAAATTTGAACAAAAATTACATACATTGACCAAAATTTACACAACCGGACCGTCTTCGTCGCATGACCTCCAATCAACTACAAAATTTGTTAAGTTAGAAAACACAATGTATTAGTCAACTAAAAGATGAAATAATATATACAAAGTTCAACTTAACAACTAGTAATTCGGATAAAGTGGACTTCAAACAAAATTAACAGAGTATTAGCTACTACCTTTTCTGACGGGGCGGTTTGCGTCCGCTTAATGAGAGTTGTTCATGCCTGTTCCTCTTCCGAGGCGGATTTCTGCGTCTACCGGGACCTTTTGTCACTTGTGATATCGGCTCATCCGGATCTTGCTCTTCTTCCTCTGACACCTCTGGTTCTAGTTATGGTGGTGGTTGTAGCTCGGCTATGCAAAGTGACCCTTGGCCATGCTCTTATGCCTTGGTACATGTACCATTGACATTAGATAAGCATCAAGTTTTACCCCATCACCTACCTCTTCAAGACTACAGTGGCAAGGTTTTAGGAATCTCTAGCAATACCTCATTGACGCTCTCGAGCACGGTACTTACTAATGTACGAAAACTATCCTAATTGTCCCCCATGTGTTCTCAATCTACAACGATAATAAATATATAAATTACAAATATTGTTAGGAAATCATATAAATATCAAATGTTAACTTAACAATACAACTCGGAGATAAATTGTAACCTTTGTTCACGTTTATACGGATTTGTACTTATTTCCTTCTTCATATTATTGAAACTCATTTTTCTAGATAAATCTTCCTTTTCTCCTGGACCCAAATTGTTTTTATCTTAGATATTCAATTATTTTGTTTGAACTCATATCTTAATCCATTCTATGAGATTATTAATTGATTATTTGATTTATTTTGCAAATGTCCAAGCCCACCCTATATTTGTTTATTTCTTCATTATATTGGAAGCCTAAACCAGTTTTATTGTATTATTATTATTATTATTATTATTATTATTCGAAAATCCCAATTTTAGCCCATACTATAAATTAAATTAATTCTTTTGAGAAGCCCAAACCCATAACTCTCTAACCCAAACCCATTAACCTGAACCCAATTTCCCTACTACCTGCCTATTGACCAGATCAAACCCTCTCTTTCACGTTCCCCCTCAAATCTCTCTCACGTTCCCCCACTAATGCTAACTACCCATTAATCCCTCACTCTCCTTAACTACCCCATTATTATATAATATTATTAATTAATCTCTTCCCCCTTAATCACTCTCTCTCTCTCTCTCTCTCTCTCTCTCTCTCTCTCTCTCTCTCTCTCTTTTCCTTCTTCTTCTCCATTCTGAAACAGAGCATCCCCAACTCCACTGCTCAAGCCATCTCCAAAGCCCCTCTCCAGCCACCGCAGTCACCACCCTACAACCGCCATTGCCGCTCCTCCCCTGGCCTCGCCATCATCCCGCATCCCGAGCTCCAACAACCGAGCATCTCGACTGCCTCCTTCTCCACCATTCCCTTAAGCACCTCCGACTGTCAAGCTCCACCTTCAGCCGCCCCTCGTCACCGCAACCCCAATCGCCGCTCGCCAACCTCCCCTCGTGACCACCCAATGCTCCCGTAACCTGCATCCCACTACTCCACTACCATCGACTGCTGCCCATTGTTGCCATCAACCGAAACCCAACATCTCCATCAAATCGTCACCCCCTTCAACCTCCCTTGACTGACCACCTCCTCCTTGTCGAACTCTGTCATCTTCATCCCGTCATCCTCCACCACATTCCCTCGACCGCCCTCCACAGCGTTGCCCTCCTCTCATCTCCAAGCCTCTGCATCCAAAACTCCCTCCCCTGCCTCCTCGTTGCTCTTCTACACCGCGGCACCACCGTTGACTACCTCCGCCGTTCTTCCACTACCTTCGACCCCGTTGCTGCACCTACAACACCCTACCTCCCGTCATCTTCTTCCTCTCCACTGCAAATGCCGCTGCTCCTCTCCATCCCTCACCATTTCCACCTGTAACCCCGAACCTATTGCTGCCTCGTCCTCGCACCACCATGGCCGCCAACTCGCAAACCCAAACTTCATCCACCTCAGAAACTCTTAGCTGTTCGTTACCCTCGCTGTTGCTTATAGTTCGTCTTGGTTGTAGTTCGTGTTGTTCTTGTTATATATGTGTGTTGCACGTGTTGCGGTGTGCATGTGCTATTGCTGTCTTGCCACTCTTGCTATTTGCTGTTCTTGTCATTGTTGTTTCCTGTGCGGTTCTCGCTGTTGTTGCTGTGTCTCTTGCTGTTGCTGAGTTGTTTTTGTCCTTGTTTGTGTTGACGTAGTTTGCACATGTTGCCGTCGGGGCGTCGTCCTGTTATTCTCATTATAATCAGAATCGTCGTCATCTCTAAGGCAAGTATGTTGTATTCTTTAACATTCCGGACAAGCAATTTATTGGACCTCCCGCAATTAGTAGTTATATTTGATTATCTTGATTGAACCTCGTAAGCCGTCCATGTTCATGAAAAATTACTTTACAATTTCAATTGATTGAACCATCGTATTATCATGCTTTACAATATTTCCATGTTAAATCAGTCGTTATATATTGAATCGAATCAATCTATTTGCCTCTGTGATTTGATGCCCATCATAAGATTATAAATATCGATTTGTGTGTTCCTGCCCTGCTGTCTGTTCTGATTTAGTTAGATTTTGACCTAGTTATTGTTCAAATTAATTAGAACTTTATGAATAATAGTTGTATCCCCCTGAGTTTAGTTTCTATAACTTATGACGGATCTGAAATCCGATGTGTAGTTTGTAAGATATACTGTTTTTAGTGCTGTGACATTTTAAATTCCAGATTACTATTTTGAAACGTATTTTCTCGACTAATTAATTTAAATATCATGCTAAAGGTATAATTAAAACCTGATATTTACCAGTATGTTACTATATGATTAAGACTTTATTTATGATTTTTATGAGATTTTTAAATGAATTTACAGTCACTTTATATATATAAGAATCTGACCCTGGTCTGCTGTCGGAACGTTAGAGATCAGTAAAGAACTGTTTGGTTGGCATAGTTTCTATTATTATAATATGTAGTGTGAATATTCATTGGAACTGGCATGAAGTCTATTTTCTGGAACCTCTGATGGTACCTGATCCGCTTTGGAAAAGTGGATTTTTGTACAACAACATATTGCTGTCCAGAATTGTAACTTCATGTCCTTGATTGTAAATATATTTATTTCTTGCATTTAATCAATTAACTTGCATATCATGCATTGCATAGCCCTTGATACTCCTTGATCCTGTCCTGATACTCGTTCTCATTATTTGCATTGTTCATGGATAAGTATTGTAAAAGAATAACAAGCCGGGGTAATAAGGAAAATAATCTAGTAGTGAACAATATAGGAAAGTGTACTCAGAAGGAGGCCCCGTGTTTCTCATAATAGTGACTATATATGTTTACGTGATATGATATGATTACATGATTACATGACATGATATGATTTCTGGTTACATGATACGATATAACATGATATGATACGATTCCTATCAGTGTCACTGGAAGACCCGAGTACATGACCCTATTGAATTCACCATTAGAGTCTAAACATTAACTTGTTTGTATGCACCCGAACCTGTGGCATAGGTCGCAGGATTGCATGCATTAGTTAGGTGTTATAAAAGATGGTCAAACTTGAGATTAACACTGAACACCTGCATGATTCATGATTCCATTCACATGATACATGTTTACAAGATTACATGATTCTTGTTACAAGATTACATGGTTCCGGTTTACAAGTTTACATGATTCCTGTTGACAATATTACATGATTCATATTTACAAGTTACATGTCACATATTTATAAGTTACAAGATTCCTGTTTACACGACACGTTTCCTATTACATGAATCCTTGTTCCCGGTTGATTATATTTTGAGACTTGTTCTATTTGTCACTTGCATTACACTTGATTATGTTGTATTACAATTACATTGCTAGTTCTTGTTTTTCCTTCTTGTCTAGTTCTTGTTTTTTTTTTTTTTAGGAAAAGGTGGAATAATGCCACCCTGTTTCATTAATAAGTGATTAATAAACAACCCCGAAGTCTCGGGAAAATAAAAGTGCAGTGCAGGAAATAAAACATAACCCCCAACAAAAACCCTGGGGGGTGGGTTACATCATCCAGCCTAAAGGCAACCAAAACACAAATACAAAATACTAAGGCCTGATACAAAATATGTAGTAGTGAGGCGGGTGTCCACTCATCAGTCCAGAGTTGGCCCGAACTCTATCTCCTCGTCGTCAAAATCATCCACCTGGAAAACCCTTGCAATTCTCCCTCTTGCTCCTGAAGCAGCAGCTGTAGCCCAAAAGGAAATTAGATGCATGATATGAGTAAGATTACTAGAAATAGAATTACATGAAGCACGGAAATAAAAATTGTTTCTATCTAGCCATAACACCCATGTGGTTGCCGCAATGGCAATAAACCATGCATCTTTCATATCGTGACGGGATGATGCAAATCTGGAGCCGACCCACAGTTTCTCATAGTCTCTTGGATAGTCACTTGTTCCTAGTGCTCTCAGCACCTCTATCATGATGGCCTTGCTTCTGGTGCAGTGAAGAAACAGATGATTCAAATCTTCCACGTGTACGTTGCAGAACCTGCAATTGGTCGCAATGTGAGGTTGCCTCTTGGCTAGGTTCTCTCTAGTGAGTATGGCATTGTTGAGCACAAGCCAGAGGAAGACTCTAATTTTCAGAGGTGTTTTAGTCGTCCATAGTACCGCTGCCCAGTTGGGCCTGCATCCTCGGTAGTGAATCCGGTGGTAAAGTGATCTAACCAAGAACACTCCCTTGTTCTCGAGACCCCAACGCATGTGATCTGGGCCTTGGGCACACATCACCCCAGATTGGACTATGTGCTCCCTAGTTATATGTATTGTATCTCGTTATCATGGTTGTTCCATATTTGAATTACCAGTTTTATTGCTTTCCCGATTATACCTTGTTTCCTATCCCTATTTTGCTTGTACTACTTGTGGCCCGCAACTTGCTCTAACAGGTACTATCTACCTTTCTTTTGAGTTAATGTTATATAGGTACACGGATGACATACTGAAGAATCTTAGCAAATTGTTATTGCATTGTATATTCTCCGACTATTTTATAAGTTCTTGTATCTCGAATATTGGTTATTGTATTATATTCTTGTTCCTGTGATCATTATTATTTGTTGAGCTTACTAACATTGTACAGTATATGGATGATATGAGTTGGTATACTTATATCATTCGCTATGCCTCAGTTACGTGCCCCGTGTTCCCGTATAATGGAAAGTGGGGCGTGACATAAATATATAAATATATAAAGTACACTAACCACAGCTCGATACGACGACTCCTTCGACTGATACATCGATTAAGAAGACGAATACGCCGGTGGTGGTTCCTCCTCTTTTGCGGGAATCAGTATCTGAATCCCCACTGGTACAACGATATGAGGAGATACATACAATCTTGTAATGCCTTGTATCAAGTCATATACACATCATGCCTCGAGCCATCATAACATCCGAGAACCATATGAAACCTCTTATTCCAAATTTTCCCATGTACTCGATGGAAATCCACCAAGTTGAAATTGGGCATTCAACCCGTCCCTTTCACTTCATGAAATTTCATGTCATACGAGCTGGTTTCGGAAATTTTCTCCTGCAATCCGAATTGCCAAAGTACTCAATCCGAATTGCAGAACTCCACAAGACCAAAGTTGACGAGTGGTGCTATCTTCAACCAAACCTTACTAGTAGCCGTACACGTGGGTGGAAGTCGTTGCAATTGATCGGGGGTATATCGCACCCAATTGACACACTCGTCATGCAACGGATCCAACTCACCTCTATAGTACGCCAGAGATGTGTGTGGGCTATCGACCCACATGTATAGCCATGCCCATTACACTCCTAAAGGACGCGACATCTCTGGAATCGGTAGAGCGGCCAACCTAGCTGGTGATGGATCAACAATGTAGGAACGACCGATGTGTGTACGCTCCCAACTCCAAATATGTAACTAAACCATCAGCCCCACCATTTCCCGGAATTCAATGCACATTCACACAAAGACCTGTACAATAAAGCTAACACCGCACTTCCCTAACTATACCAGTCGGACATAGTGAAGCCGCCTAACAACCGTATATACATAAATGGCACAAGATCATCGGAGGAGTTTAAAAAGAAAACAACTCCAATCAGACTTACATGGTAGTTACGCATATAGTACTAGACATCTTCTTCAGTGGACTCTTCATTCAAATACCATGTGAACCTTCTCTTCAACCATGCCAGTCGAAGGGATCTACCGTAAAAAACTTCCACAAAAAATTTCTTCTTTAGCTTGAGCTACAGCTTCAGCTTGCGCTATGGATTCATCTTCATATACTTCCCCAGCTTCTGTAACGCCCTAGAGATTTTAAATACAATATTTTGGATGAATAAATAAATTTTAAATTAGATTATTGAATTATTTGAATTTTGTGAAATTATCGTTTTGCACGTGCAAATATTTTCGAAATGCATGTTTTAAGATTTTGAGTTTCTAAATTAATTCTTTTATTAGATATATTTTAATTTTTGGGATTTTTCTGAATAGTAGAAACTACTTTTGTAAATAATTTGAAAGAATGGGACTTTTGTGTAAAAAGTCGTTTGGAGCCAAATTTTAAAGTAAAATTGGTTGGCTGCAATTGGGGGCCGGTTTTCAGTAGAGAGAGATTTAAGGATAAATTTTATCCTTTTTTAATTGATTTCGATTTGAATTGATTGAATAAATAATTATTTATGCAAATTGGGACTTCTATGGGGTTTTATTTGTAATTGTTGCAAGAAACCCTAAAATCCATCCCGACCTACATATTTAGACGACAGCAACCTTCGGTCCCTCTTTTCTTTTTTGGATTTTTGGTGAATTTGTGGAGTGGAGAGTTGATCTATTGCTTGGAGGAGAAGGCTGTTATTTTGTAACGATTTTCTTTAAGAGGTGGGTAACACTCTATCTCTCTTGTTATGTTTTTATCTCGTGGATGAGTAGTATCATGCTAGGGATGAATTTTTAGTGATCCATGATTTGTATGTTAGCATGATTGTGTTATTTGTTATAAGATGCTTGTAGAGATGTATGTTTAATGTGAGATTGTTGATTATATGACATAAAAATTGAATCTTGATTGTATGTGGAACTAAAATAAGTTGTTCTTGAATAATGGAGTTTTCTATGCATGACAAATATAGTTTTTATTTATAGAAATAGATCTAATGAACCTATATGTTATTGTAGATGTGTAGATCTTTTTGTATGATTCAAGAAACATAATTTGAGTAATTAAAAGATGAGTTTTTAATGAAATATCCATGGTTTTGATTGAGAAATTTTGATGAACCAAATATTGGCATTTTATACGTTTATTCCAGTAATTTTACTCAGTGTACTATACCCATGAAATTTGAGCTAGAGTTTTGGTGACTTAAACCTAGGGTTAGGGTTGAACAGTGGATTTCTAGTTCGGGTATACTCATGTTGATTCTGAGAATCAAGATGACAGACAGTGGGTTGGACTTCTTAGCTAGCGCAAGGTTGTTGGCACTGGGTTAGTTGTGGTCTGCGGGTTCGAAACGGGGAGGCTCAAATTGTGTTTTTTTATATATACTAGATTTGCCCGTGGGCACGTGCCTATGGCACGTCTTCAGAACGATGCAGCATATGAAAAGCCTTTTAAATAGTAAATCAATAATTATATAGCTCAAGTTTGAATAGTATGACAATAATTAGTTGTAAATAAAAGTCCATGTTTTCATTAGTATATGCTGAAAAATAATTATAAATTGGGGTATAAAAGTCCATATTTCCATAAGTATGTATAGTGAGAGAGAAAGATAATTAAATAAATAAAGAAGTTGTTTTGGGGAAAATTTGAATTTGAGTTTTGCGCGGGGGGGGGGGGGGGACTTTTGAGGGGGAAATGTATTTTGTGAGGTTAAATCTGGGCTTTTGATTCTGGGAGAATTGAAGGAGAGCCACTTGATAGCTTTCTTTGTGTTTTATTATATAGATATTTAAATTCTAATTGGGGCTCGGGTGGTTGTTTGGGTGGAGGGTTTGTGTGTTAGGGTTTTGAGAACCCTAGTGTACATATAGATGTGTATATGGATATGTATAAATCTAGCGATTCTGTGACAATTAGTTGATTCTTTTGATCAAGTTTCGAATGTGCAAATTTCAGATTTGGTGGAAATCAAGTTTCATATTTTAGTATGTTCAAGTAATGATTTTGAGGGTGCAAAGCTATATTTCCATATATGAATTCCTCATTTTTGAAGGGATATATTGTAACACCCCGAATCCCAAATACAACTGAATTCGAGAGTTCTACAGGATCTTTCCACTTTATTTAGTACAATTTTACAAGGAAATTTGAACTTTTCACTTTACATCAGAGTTTACATAAAACTTTACTCTTTACATTGCACAGCGGAAGTAAATTTACAACACTTAAATAAATGTACAACAACATTGAATAATCTTTAAGCATCTGTTCCTCTTTAATCTTTATCATGTCACTTACCTGCATATAAAATTGTGGGTACGTCAGTTTATTCAACCGACGAACATTATACACGGCCATCCTCTCTATGTCGGAAATAGTGTAACTCATTTTCCATATTTAACAAACACAAACTTGTCACATGTCAAGCTAAAGGGGCTACCCTATTGATGTCGTGTTGTGATTGTGCACTTAGTCCTTAATGCAGTCATTTATGTTACATGACACTAATGCGCACTTGTTCGGATTCTATGCATCCCATACTACATAGGTCCGAGGGCAAGTCCTTAATCGCACTTCATTTATAGGGTTCAATCCCTCGCCATGACTTAATCTACTACTATAACTATGGTAAGTATCTTAGATGATTTACGAGTACAAGCACGTGTACAGAAAACCTGGAGGGGAATCCCACGTCATGTCACGATGCATCGTGAAGACAGCATGTGGCAATTCAGCCTCCTTCATGGCAAACGATCCTCTTGCAGTCACAAAACATCCCATAAGCTTCACCACCGGGACGGTACTCTGGAGCAGTATCCACGTCATGTCACGATGCATCGTGAAGACAGCCTGTGAAATACTCTCACGCCGCCAATCCGATGGCCCTCATACTCATGTTTTCTCTTACTTTCATCACATCTCCACTATGTACTAATCCTTAGTTTTTATTAGAATCATGAACAAAATCAAAGCTCCAGAGTTAGCCTCTCCACTAAACCGGACTTATTCATTCATTCAAACATGACCAACCTTGGTCTTTCATTTTAAATTTCATTTCCTTCCAATTGCCGGGGGAGACTTAGCTACTCTTTTGTTTCAATTCCAATTCACAATTTCTAAAGTTGAGCGTTTCCAACTCATAAGTTCACATGTTGAGTTATCATACTCAAAAGGTACTTCTCTTTTCCAATCATGATTTCTAAATTGTTCAATAGTCCATAATTATACATTAAATTCAACTATTCATCATGTAGCTCATAGAATATTATTTTCACATTAAAACCCACATCACTAATTATTCAATCAAAGATGGACATTTACACTTCATAATTTGTCATTTCTGAATTCTCTCTGTAAGGATCATCCAATCATTCCGCTTGAGTTTACCTGGGCGCAAAGGGACTCCTAAGTACTTAATGGGAAACTTCTCGACTTCACAATCCATAACGCTAGCCAAAAAAGTCAGAGCCACCTCATCACATTTGCCTAGACCAATGAGGTTGCTCTTATCGTAATTGACTTTAAGTCCGCACCATGCCTCAAAGAACACCAAAATCCCTTTGTATATGAGAACCTCGCTAATATCATTTCTCCCAAAAAGAAGTGTATCATCAGCATACTGGAGAATGGGGATGCCATGATTGCTGTCCAGACTTCCACTACCTCGAAGGAGATTTTGGTTGGAGAAATGTTGTATCATTTCAGATAGCACATCGGCCACCAAAGTGAATAGAAGAGGGGACAAAGGATCACCCTGTCTAAGGCCTCTTTTGCAAGCGTTAAGGTTGCTTACATTACCGTTCACCAACACTGACGATTTACCGTCCCTAATACACTTGTTAATCCAACCGATCCATTTGGGACCAAAACCTCTAGACTCGAGAACCTCTATAACACTATCCCATTCCACCGTATCATAGGCCTTCTCAAAGTCAAGTTTCAGCAAAAAGCCTTCTATTCTATCCCTATCGCACTGAAAGATGGTCTCAAGGGTAATAGCTATACTATCTAAGATGTCTCGTCCTTGGATGAATCCACTTTGGGCTGGGTGTATGATCGCACTAAGCCACAGATTCAGCATTTTAGCCAAAACTTTAGTGATAATTTTAAAGGAGCAATTCAGGAGGCTAATGGGTCTGAGGTTACCAACCTCTTTGACCTCGTTGTTTTTGCAAATTAAGATAGTAGACGCATAATTGAGCCGTTCAATCTGAGCGTTGCTCTTAAAGAGTTCGTCAAAAATGCATAAGAGGTCCATCTTGATAATATCCCAAAAAGTATAGTAAAAGAAGACTGGGAAACCATCAGGTCCTGGAGATTTATCCTGGTCTAAGTCTTTAATCGCACTGAGAATCTCACTTATCTCAAAAGGTTTCTCTATCTCCTCCAGCTGGACGATGTTTGGTCGGGACCAGAAGGACTTATGAAGATGGCACAAACACTCTCTAGAATGCCCTAGGAGGCCTCTAAAATGATCCTTTATATAGGAGCATACCGTGCTTTGGTCTGACACCCACCTATTGTTAATGTTAAGCCCAGAAATAAAGTTCAATCTTCTCCGTCCGTTAGCTATCCTATGGAAGTATGCCGTATTGGCATCCCCATCTTGTAGCCATTGGTCTCGTGATCTTTGCCTCCAATAATCGTCCTCTTTTTGGAAAAGAGTGTCAAGGTCTTCTCTAGCCTTATGAATATCATCTAGCTCCCCAGCGGATAATCCTCTACCCTCTTCTATAAGCTCTAGAGCATGAATCTGCCTCACAATTCTTTCCTTATCCCTCTTATCTTTCCTTCTCTCTTCACCCGCCCATCGTCTAAGCCTACCTCTATGTCTACCGATTTTAACATTCCATGATGCAACAGCACCCCTACCAACACCCTCTCTACTCTCAATAGGTTCATTCCATGATTTCTCAACAATGGTACAAAGGTTAACGTTATGGAACCAGGCTTTTTCAAATCAGAACAATCTGACTTTGGGTCGGTTCTCCCCACTAGAGGAGAGGATCAAAGGTACTAGATCGGATGTACGTCTACAGGCCGTCCTAGCCGCAACTAGGGGGAACTGAACTTCCCAATCATGCAACACAATAATCCGATCAAGTTTGGCCAAAAGAAAAGTGGCTGGAGTTTTTTAACTTGGTCCTATTACTACTTTAACTGCACAAATTGATATTTTATCTAAACTTTGGAGGGTTACTATTACTGTAGTATTGCGTCGGTTGTATTCAACTGAAAGGCCCACTTTTCAATAGTTTTGCAGGATTTGCGAGAAAGTGGTTTGAGCAAGGTTAAAGCTTGGACTTTGAGATGACTGGAGTTTAAATGTGGAGATGTGTTGTAATAAATGTGTTTAATTTTCTGTTGTGCATTGTAATAAAGAACTGTTATAAAGAAAAGTTGTATTTTCCCTGTATTTTATACTGTTTGGTAAAGACTCTAGAGTTGTATCTCTTATTTCTATTACCGAAATTCGGGGTGCTACAACTTCAGCTACAACTTCCTCTTTCTTTGCAGCTCATTCAACTTATAAAGCAACACTAAGGTAATCATACATAACTTCCACTCGGTCGAAGTCCATATTCCCCGTCACGGCTTCCCCATCTATAGGAAGCCCGAAAATCATCGCTACATCTTGGAGAGTGACCGCCATCTCTCCTACGAGTATATAAAATGTGAATCTCCGGCCTCCATTGCTCGACAAGAGCTGTAAGTAAGTGCTGATCGAGCTTCACACCATCCATCAATCCAACTCCGTAAAAATCGGCTTGGACCAAGTATGCATGTGTATTGGAGGGGCATGGAAAGAGTCTCGTGCATCCAGAAGTTACATTTCTTTGCGGACCTATCCAACATGGCTTGGGATCTGTGTATGTGTTGCAACGCTACTACGCTTGGGTCTTCTGGTCCTTTAGGTGTACGTCCAACCGAAGATGATGGACTGGCCTCAACGGAAGAAGAATGGTAGCCACCAACTTACACGAACGTATACAAATCTTATTATTATTGATACAATATTACATATTCATATTCAAAACTAACACTAATAAAAAAAATTACTTCTGAAAATCATTCAACACTACTGCTACCAGATGGCCCTGACGATCCACTCATTATGTCAATTTCTTTATCAATAATAATACCAAGGTTAATTGATAAGAGTTCCAATTTATGTTAAGTCGCCGATATTGTAAGAAGTGAGCGGAAACATAGAAACTGCACAAACGACAACCAAAATTACGAAACTATGCTCCTAGGTCGGATTCACCACACACAAGACAACGCAACTT